>JBCFYV010011164.1:35834020-36179020 GCA_039000515.1 Timema cristinae
GGGAGTTAGTCAATATACACCAATACCTCACCAGCCTAGTGAATAAAACTACGTCTCTAATAATAACGAATATCTCTCCAACAGGATCGGTGATGTTTTCCATCATAAGCAAATGTCTCATTGGCAATAACTAAGCTTCTATTTGCCCCAAATGTCCATTCTTAAGATAATCAAGGCATTCAAACTGAAATTGTTGCAGTGCATTGCATGGTGCGTTTTAAAATAATGAAGATATAATAAGCGCCCGTAGAAAAAGTATGCACTTTCATCTACAAGCTTTTTTTTACATGTGAAAATAACTTCTTACAACTCTATTTTAAATTTATTACATTTTAACCGGATTTTTGTAACGTAAGAGACGCCAAAAAGAGATAGAATTAGAGAAAACAATGTAACTAATCTACATATATAATGAATTACCACAGACAATTAAGCCTTGAAATATGAAGCTTTTTCATCCTAATTATAAAATAATTACTGTGATTTATAAAATCCGCGCATTTGAATGCTGTATTGTATTTTTTTTTAACAAGGGCTCGTTCTAAAAGCTAACGATCAAGGTAAAAGCATTTTTAAAATAACATGTTTTGACTATTAAATGTCCATTAAAAAATATTACATGAAAAGAAGGATTATGTGTGGTTTGAGTCGATATGAATACTAGGAATGAGTAATCCTTTGTTACCCTTTAAAAAGTATGTAAAAATGACTGTTATTTGAGTGTATTTTATCCTGTGGCAGGGAAAGATTTCATCTACACAGTCCACTTAGGAAAATATATAGTGAAACCAAAAATAAATATATACCTAAATAACGTTAAAATGTTTCAATATTTCCAATTCATAATAATTGATGAATTAGTTCTTAGAAAAATAAACAAATCTACATTTTAGTTATTTTTAATCTTCTGACATAATATTATTTTGAAATAAAATAAAGATTGAAAGAAAAAAAAAAAGACAATATATGCAATGTTATGAATGGTATTTATAATCAGACAAAAAAAAATTTTTATAAAGAAATTGCTTTCAAATTTATATATTCAAATCTATTCTAAACCAAGGGGTAAGATGAATGTGGAATAGTGTTCTATGCATTAGTTTAAATAAGGGATGAGAAACCCACGTCCAGTACAACTTGCTGAGATTATATTCTCAACCTCCTCGTCACAGGTGATTCAGTCCATTTCAAGCCTGACCCCTTAGATCACATGAGCACTGGTGCAGGGGGTTTAGCAAAATATATTATATATAATATATAGATTATATTTTATGACCTAATATATATATATATATATATACGTACGGTAAGTCATAAAACATAGACTATATGTTTTTAATTGGCATGGTATATTAAAAGCCGGGGCCATTATTAACTTAATATAAGAGATGGGAAGGGTTCTAAATAGGACGAATAAATACATCAGCATTCGAATGAAAATCATACAGGATAAACCTCAATGAGAATTTTAAAAAATATGGCTTCATAAATAGAACCAATTTCATAGACTTTAAACGCCTCAAGTGGGGCGCCATACTAAATGAAAGGCACCTAGATCAGAATGAAATGGACCAGTTTAATATGATAAAATGGTTGATTACATTTGAGTTTAGGTATGTCGTCTTGTATTTAGTATAGTGCCGCACTTGAGGCGTACTAATTCTGAAGATAAATCTGGGCCACAGACTAATTTCTAAGACCTAAATGATCTCCAAAACAATATTATTTAAATCAAAATGGCTTACCATGCAGTAAGTTATATCTACAGTACAGTACATAACATATATATTCTTAAAACATTAATCTAATTGGTTAAAAAAATATACACAAATTCACCAATAAACTAAGAATTTTAAACACACACTGATAGCCTCATAAGGATTCTGGTAAGTAGAAAGGTACTGACAGTTACAAAAGTTACTAAACTATAAATATATACCCTTGGATCAAGTAATGTGATATAAAGTTTCAATCCCTGTGAGCTAATACTAATAACATAGAAAATGTTATCAATATTGACAAATAAAAATAAGTTTTTATTCTCTAAAACCTTTCTTCATACCAAAATCCTACCATAACTTTTTTTTTTCAAACTTAACAAACCAATACAAAATATTTTGCGCATAGGGCCAGCGTATATGAGTAGGGAATAGGGATGCCAGTGCTGAAGTTTCTTTAAATAAGTGAGAAAAGTGACCGGAAGCCATAAAAGAATAATTAAAAAGTTACTTAAAAGGCGATTAAAAGTGACTAAAAGTGCAAGAATATCCGAGAAGTATAAATCATTTATATTATTTCTCTTTGTCCCCAACAAAAGATACCAGTTAAAACCAAAGTTTAACTTTAAGAAATTTCCCAAAGTAAATTTTTTTTAAACTGTAATTTGAGCTTTTTCTTAAATTTTATTTTTTCTTCTTTCACTGTATTAATTTTATTTCCTCTTTTTATCATCATTTTTTCTTTTACTTTCTTCCAGGTAATTTTGATAGCTTTTGTGAGCACTTTGGGCAAGAGCTAATAACTGTGTTGTAATGGACACTAGCTCTGGTTAATTATTATACAGTTGTGATGCATCTTTTGTAGTTAGCTATGCACTTAACGTATGTTAAGACATTTGGGTCTGATGTTCTGTGAGGGAAAACCTTATTTCAAAATTTGCATTTCCATGGGAAAGAAATAGGGAAGCTTTTACAACTTTACACAGAGTTGGATCTTTTAAGTTTTCAGCTGGATTATACAATGTGAATAAATGGCTCCAAAATTCGTTTACTCTAACATTTTCTTCAGTTCCATGAATTTTGTCCTCAAGCTGCAAAAGTTTCCACTCATCAATCACCTATTTTCAGAAACATTAAATAGTTGGCCATAGTTTAGTTATTCATGGAAAACTACCCTCAGTGCACCCGACTGGAATCAAACTCCAGTTAGCTCGTCTCAGAAGTCTAGTTAGTCTATTGTAAGAGTAACACTTTAGACCATGTGGCCACCAGAGTAATAAGCAGCAATCAGCAATGTAATATTGAGCAAAACCATTAGTAGGCTATATGTTTTTAATAAAACCTCTCAGTTTCTCATAATTAAATTAGAGCAGCCAAAATCAACAACAAAAACTAACACGTGGGCTATATTATGAAGCTATTAGATTTTAAAATAAAAATTCAATGTTTCTGAATAAGATTACTAAATGATGATCTTTCTTCTTGAAAAAACCCTTAAAATTGTTAAGTAAGCCTAATAGATTTGTTTATAACAGTGACTAAAAGTGCATTTTTTTAAAAAGTGACTTTAAGTGACAAACAAAAAGAAAAGTGACTTAAAATGATAAAAGTGACCAACTGGCATCACTTCATGAGCAGACCAAATTTAAGGTGGGGATGTGGAGAACATGAGAAAAGAGAAGTGTTTTCACAGTTTTTATAGCAAAACATTTTTTGGTCGAAATAAATCAAACATAGAGCTTAGTTATCTTCACATGGTGATATCAACAGTTCTTGAATATCTGTCATGGGCATATTGGCATTAGATGATAAACCTTTTAAATTAAGAGAAAAAGTTTACATGTAACTCCAATACACCTTTAACAGAATATTCCATAACTGTTGATATCACCATGTGAAGAAAATTAAACTCTATTTTTGTTTAGGAGCAATTTGTGATTAATTTTGACACAAAAACAAAATTGTTGATATCAGAAGCGGATCTACACTATAGGCCCACTAAGCACCGGCCTTGGGGCGGCAGCTTTAGGGGGAGGAATCATTTTAATATTTTGTTTTTAATAATCACGTTTAGAAATTAAAGTCAGAAAGACAGTCTTTCTTTTTAAATAACTGTACTTTGCAAACACTTTGTAACTGACATTAATCTCCCCTTCTTCATAATGTTAACTCAAGCTACTCTAGGGTATGTCGTAGAAATCTTTTCTCGAATACTAAATTCTCTCCCCCCCCCCCCCAACCACAACACCTCTTTCCTCCAAAACTTCCTAAGGCCCTTGACAAAAAAAAAATGTGGGAGGGGAGAGGGTGCACATTATAGTTGTGCCTAGGGGTACAATAGTTTTAAATCCGCCACTGGTTGATATATAAACTGTAAAAACACTAGTTTTTTTTTCTCGCGTTCACTACATTCTCACCTTACCTTAATGCTAGCACACCAATAATCCGGTAGCATCATAGCTGCAAACTTGACGGTCCAAATAACTGCCTCGCTTGTCTGGCCTCTTCACTTCAGAGCCTAATTAACGTTTAATGCGTTTTGATATAAAAATTCACATACATATTTTTTAAAATAATATTTTAGCGTACAATACGTTAATACCAGGTCTATTCTTTTTCAAGATAATTGGAGGTCGAATAAATATTTATTTTATTCATATCCCACCTTGAAAAGTAAGGTTTTTAGAGTATAGGAGGGGGAATAATCCTTTTTTACTAAATATCGGGAAAGGACTTTGTGAAAAATACTTATTATTCCTTGATATATGGTTTGGGGAGTGATAATTCCTGGGCTGTTGTCATGGTAAACAAGACTTGACGAGACCGTATACGTAAGTTGGTTAACTGCTCCGATGGCCACGTGATTTAACGCGCTAATCTCGCAGTGACTAGAGTGCCAATGACGGGTAGACCGAGTTTCGAATCTCGGTCAGGTGTACTGAGGTTGGTTTTTTTCAAAATGTTTTCCACATTACCTCCACGAAAGTGAGGGTATACTTATTCTAGATATAACCTTCTTAATCCCTAAAACCATTACCGTAATTAGTACTTAAACGTATAGATCGAACGGGTAGTAATGTGTGGTGCTAAAACAAAAAAGTAAACTGGTTATTACCATTCAGTATCAAACTTACACCTTGAAGCCAATAAACATTAATTTGGTCATTACATTAATTTGTGTGTGGCTTGCCAAATGGGTAGTGCATAATATGAGGGGGAAAGGAGAGGCGGGGGGGGGGGGGGGGCTGTTTACCAGTACAATAATTCTGACAAGTCGTAACTAAAGTCTGATTTTTATAGGAAGCACAGTTTTGACCACCAACATTGATACAAAGTGAGTAAGTTTTGACATTATGTTTTAGTTGATTGATTTATTCTATATTATAGTTAATTTAGAATGTTATTGTAAGACTCAAATAATACTTCCTTATAGATTACCCTATGATTATCTAAATATCATACCCACGGATGTTTTTAAAAATATTTGTGTGGATTTACATAAGTCGTATGGCTGCACGCGTGAAGATCGCTGACTTAGCATCTATGAGAAAACGAACTAGAAAGGTTGCAGGGGAATGCTGACAATTCATAACAATAATTGAACTAGGTGGCCAGGAAAGGGAACATTACAGGGTATAAAATAATATTTGTTTTTGGCATCGGGGCTGTCATAATTCCATCGATATCACTAAACATATAGGGTATATATATATTATATAAGGTTGGCCGAATTTATTGCACTCTCTGACACATCTTACAAGAGACTGATGACTAATATATCAGTTGTGATATCCGAATGACATGGCCTAGGTTCGATGTCGGAGGACAAGGGTACTCTGTTATATAATGTGTGAGGTTTATTCCAGGGCAGCTTAAAATAAAGTCAGGCACGTATCACTACTATGGAGTTATAAAATAAAAATTGCACTTGTGCACGGTCGTCATAATGACGAGTCCTGCGCACACCAATCTCTTGTCGCCAATATACTACAATGTCATAGTTTAAGAACGTTATACTACACTCGGCAACTGCCGGATTATGACTCTCTGAGCATTGTCTTAACCATTATTACACTCATGGCGCATAATACACGCCATCACTAAATGTATTCATCATAACAACACACTTTGACGACTTATCTAAAAACCTAAATCATTGCCTAGAACAACACTCAAAATCAACTCTCTAGCGCTAGGCCATAGCATAACCAACTAGATTGTGTCTACTCTAGAAGGATTACAATGACGGCGATAAGCAGATCCGGACAACTGGCGCACCGCCAACTGGGCGTCAGGACAACTGGGTGTCAAAAGTAGCCCCACTTTTTTTCTTTAAGAAAAATTTTTCACTTTTTTTTTATAGCATAATACAATGCACTTTTTTTCTTTGTGTAAAAAGTGATGAGTAAAAGCAAAATATGTAATCTTTGATTATGTGCAACAACATATTTTATTTTAAATGTTCTTTGTCTTGTATTAAAGCATTGCAATAGCTAGGTTAGGTTAGGTTAGGTTAACTTTATAAATATGAATTAGTTAAGTTTCCTCTACTAAGATTTTTTTAAACAACTCCAAAATTAATATTTACATAATTGAAAAATATGATTAGTTAAAAAAGTTCATTCTTAGTTTTTATCCATCACTTTTTAATTTTAATTGAAGAATATATTTTAAAATGTTGCAATTTTTTATATTCTAAAAAAATGCATTGCATTATACTAGAAAAAGTTAATTAAAAATAAAATAAAAAAGTGTTTTTTTAACGTTCAGTTGTCCTAGCGCCCAGTTGTCCTGGCACCCAGTTCGCGTGCACCCAGTTGGCCACACTCAGTTGTCCTAGACCAAGCATTAAGCACCAATCAACGGGCTTAGAACCACGTAATTTAATCATGCCCTCTCTCTCTGTGTGTTTCGCTTTCTCTTGGCAATAACGACAGAAACAATTGAAATCAGCATTTATGGGATTACGTGTGGATTTAACAAGAAATAGTTCACATTGCAGATACATGACTCTATAATTACAATCTGATCGGTGATATATGAACTTGCAATAGATATCAAAACTCTTTAGAATAAATCACTTAGTTGAGAGCCTCACGAAATATACGAATGATGGACACAGCCTTGTCAACATCGGGTTGTTTACCTGGGCAAGCAAGGCTTAGTAGGATTGTACTTGTGCACTTCTCACGATCTATTTGGCCGACCACACACAATAAATATAGTGAGGAAACGTATGATTTATTGGCTTCAAAGGAAGGCCTAGAGTTTTATACTGAATGTAAGTACAGTCCAATCAAGCCAGACTTGCCATGGCAACAATCCATGAGCCACCGGTAGTTAATATAATATAATATATATTTAATCTAGCATATTTAACGTGTAGCCTATTTTCTGAACCAACTGGTTATATCAACCAAAACGTTAAATATAGGTTTAATTCTAAGATATACACAACACCCACACCCCTGAACGTAACAATTATAGTAAATCATGAATGTGCAGCCCCAATTTAATCCGTGATAGACCTACATTTATTTGTCATACCGGGAATTGAACCAAAGACCCTTAGTTCTGTGGCAGACGCACTACTGAGTGAAGGTGTTGGATAATAGCATTGGCTTTATATATATATATATATATACACAAAATATATTTTTAATCTTAGTTTCTACAATCATACTAATAATATATATATATTATATATATATGTGTGTGTGTTTTTTAATCTATACATCTATCTTTTTTCTTTTTCTTCTTCTTCTTCTTCTTCTTCTTCAATAGCTATATATATTATATATCTGTATATTAATAAAATGAAGAGTTTGTGTCTGTCATAAACGATGCGTGATATCTACCTCACACAGAGGTCTAAGGTTTAAAATATGTAGCCCCTGTGCACGAACATGTGCACCTTGAAGCCGGAATATTAAAATTAGGATTAGTCTTTTTTAAATAAATTTAAAGTTCCGTCAGAAGAAATAAAATGAAGCGTTGTTTCACTTTTTGAGGCAACGACAGGTACTTCAGCTAGTAAACAATGTTGTTTCACTAATCAAATTGGACTTATCACTAAGTAGGTATACTATATATAGGTAAAAAAAAAAATTAAATTTGGTCAATCGAATAAGACATTATTGAAACTTGTATAAGCTCTTTCATTAAATTTGATTTATTTTCACTCAAAATTCAAGAGTGAAAACGTAATCTTCCACTGTTAATATGAGTTAATATGTGGAATTAGTGACCACGAGTAATAAAATTCAATTCCATCATTTTATAAAGGTTAATTCTCTCTTTGATAACTTAATAATAATACTGGACACTCCATCCCTTTAGTCCCTTGAACAAACTCATTTGCCAAAACCAACAAAAAAAAACTTGCCACCAAAACACGAATTTCTCTCGTCTTATTTAATGTTTGATATTTGAAAACCATTCCAGGGAACACCAACTAAGCTCTTTTTGATGAAACGCACACAAACGCGCGTAATATACACCGATTCTTTCGCCCCAAAAGCACTTCTATACAACGACATTTTATAAATGCTCATGTTATGTATTAGGAACTAATTGAAAACTGCTTTGCATCTAAAGTTTTAGTATTCATATTTAATGAATGAGCTGACAAAAAGCTGCTTTTGCTCGAATGGGCTTACTTTTAGCGTAATGCGACCTATATTGTGTTCTACAAAACATATGCCCACTCTTCCATAACTAGGTAGCTTTCACTAGGATCTGAGGGTTCTTCCATTCAGTGCTAAAAAAGATTACGTCACACATTAATAAAGAGCAGGTATACTCCCACGTCATAAGTTCTGGAACACTGTTTAAATATAGCATATGGAGGCATGGTATCTGTATCTGTCTGTTTTAGTGAAGAGAATTAAGTGGTATTTTGAATACTTGATATTAATTTTTTTTATCAATCGCATGATTCCCGCTAGTGCAATATATAATAATATTGATTGTTTTAAATAAATTTGTATAGTAAGGATACGGAGGGGGTCGGAATTGGGGAAAGCACAATTTTCATTCAAATTGAGTTAGTGCTGTCGCCTGTTAAACAATCATCATTCCTTTATAATGCACTTTAGATTAAGGTTAAAAGAAGTATCTATAATATTTAAATTAATTTAATTATATAAGTATTTGCCAAGGTATTTAGGGTTTTGAGATTTAGACTTGTTGTCCTGTATAAAGTGTGTGTAATGACTTTGCCCTTCATATCTAAACATATCTCACATACCTCTTTTTTTTCTGTCTTAAAAAAATCGATTTTCTTAGCATTTTATCTGGTATTCGGATTCACTTAAACTAGGTTAGGTACCTGCACTATTGGGCATGTGTTCTTAAGCGTCAGTACCAAAATAAACCGCATTGCCAGTGGTGTTTAGATTTAACAGCAGTTGGTACCACTGGTTTTACAATGATGTATTGGCGGATTGTTGACTGGAAGTTGTGTCTTTAATTAGGGAGAAAAGATAGTTTGTAAGTCGTGTTATATTTAAATCAGACGACAACTTAATAATACTAATACAAGTTTTGTGAGTGGTCCAATTATTAAATGAATAAGCCCTATAACCTAATTGATTAAACTAGGTTCAATGTAGTGATTGTAATTATGACCTTTTACCACTGAGTCAACTCACCTTTCATACCTCACCCTCTCATTTCTCTACCGCTTTTTTATATGTTTAATACCCCAGGCAACATCACAAGAGGAAGGTCAGTTGAGGGGAGGGCGAGGGAAACCAGGGAGGTTAAAAAAAATAGGGCTTACGCAATATTTTTATTTCTGCCCTTCTCTCCCTCAACCCCCTTTCTGCAAAGGTAACAATAGGTGTGCTTCCAACTAGATTAGCTCTTCATTTCACTACTTTACCATCCCCCCCTCCAACCAACTCACTCAAATTGAAATATAAAAGAAAGGAATTGTCAGTTGGTATTACAATCCAGAGTACATCCTTGGTCTGTGGCTTAGCAACAATCCACCTTGATTTGATAATGGCAGTTGATGGCTTCAGTGTTAAGATGACAGATACAAGCACGACTTAAGGGGGAAAGTAGGTATATTACTTAAAAGTTGTTGGACCAATTTACTAGAGTGACTTAAAAGTATGCAAATACGGAGAACGCCAAAGCTTGTGCAGTTAATTGTACATGATATAACGAGGCTTGGGAGATCAAATTTATATAAATTTAAGTTATTTATCTTTAATCACTATACTTTACTACCTGTTCACTTTGTACGCAAACATGATATTCACTCTAACGGGGTAGTTATGAGGAAAGAAATATTTTAAAGGTAATCTACATGCTTTTGCGTGGAATGAGAGTGGAAAACCATTTAGGAAAAAAAAAAAATATTCCCATCCTCAGAAGGCCAGTCTAACGGGAGAGAGACGGCTTAGACCATTCGGTCCTAAACTTAAGGTCAATCTTCAAAAACTAAGTCAGAGTATGTGATGGACATGTGGAAATTATTGGCTACTTTACTGGATGTCTACTGAGTTGGAGAAACAGAATTAGTGACTGTTTGGTGACATTTTTTGACAACGAAATTCCTTCGGTAAACGGGAATCTGCATATCCAGGCATAATGCACTCACACGCAACATTAAACTTTAACACGATGGCGAACGTTAACCTGGTCCTTGGTATCACAGTAAGAACGATCAGGTAGCTTGTGGCTACGCATTGCATCATGGGTAGTGGGTGACTTGACATTCGACGCGTTTGCATTGTACAGATGCGCGGAAAATTAAAATAACAATATCTTTGTGATTTTATAAATAAAATATTGAAAATTCTGACTTTTCAGGGGCTTTCGTGGCCTTTTTTGCAATCAGTAACTATTTTGTGACTTTCGTGACCCAGTAGTATTAGAAACTTTATAGATACCACAGCCAGGATCCTGAGTTCTATTCTCGTGCCTAAGTATTATTTTTAAAATGTACATTTACGAAAATATGTTAATTATAAATTTACATCGATTCTTTAATTACTTTAACAAATTTATATAATGCATTATATATCAAAGCTATTATTTTGCTGATTACGATTATAGCCATATATAGATATCATGTTCTTTAAATTGAAAAATTGCTGAATTATCTGATAACTCGTGATTCTTAATTGTAGCCCACAATTTACACACGTCCATCCAGACGCTGCCTTAAAATATGATTGAAGAATGACCCTGGGCACGGTACTATTCCTGGATAGTTCAGTGGTTAGAGTATTGGCGTACTAAACCAAAGGTCCCGGGATCGATTCCCGTGTCCAGGTATCATTTTTCAATTTAAAGAACATAATATATATATATAGGCCCACATGTAGCACTAGGCTCTTCAGAATAGTTGGAGCTATCACGGCAGTAGAATACTGTTTTCTTTCTTAGGTAAGGATGTCACTAGTTACGGGGCTCCACCAGGATCGGTAACCGATAGTTAATTCTTCTCTTAAAAAATAATGGCAGGATGAATCTAGATTTCTGTGAGAAAACAAGCACTGGTTCCTTGGAACTTCATTAAAGATGGTTGACTACATCTAATTCCACCTTTAGAACAAGATGGGGTGATGATTATTTTAATTTCTGCGGAAAAAAAAGTGTCACTAGTTCCTTAGGACTCAGTCAGGGTTGGTAGGCTACAATCAATTATTTTCTTAGAGGAATACGCTATAATACTCATGTAAAATATAGGCTCACCTCTAACAATCCCTTTTCCACGTTTGGATTTCAAGTGTAATAAGTCAAAAACACTAGAATATACTAATCAATATGAAGAAAAATTTGTTGTATGCATTTTATGATATAAAATAGCACTTAGTTTAGTTTGAATGGACTAAAATAAATTTGAGATTGTTGTGACATTTTATTTTTTAACGGTAAAGCAAATTACTGTTCATATAAGCGTAAGAAAATCAAAATGTTTATTAACAATTTTAAGTATATGTTATTTTAGCAAAATAAAGCAAGTGTTTATGGAATATGTTTCATTCTCAAGAAAACCGGGAAGTACTTTACTTACAATACAATTGTAGTAACATAGTTAAGAGAAGGAAAATAGATACCCAAAACAAAGTTCACTCCATTTTCATGATGAATAAGGTTTATTTGGTTTGATATCACTTCCTACAAACTACTGGATGAATTGGGTCAAAGAACTGAACAAAGGTGACGTTGCAAATGGTAGAGAAATCTTTACCTAAAGAGTTGCAGTGTGAGCATTTAATTTTAATTTTATAAATATTGAAAACTGATCAAGAACAAGATAAACTGTTTTTAATATTCTTTAGTGAAGAGACGAATATATTAAATATTTTAATTCAATTCGTTAAAGTTCAATTTTACGGAAGAGCTATAAAATTCTATAATTTTAAATATAGTTTGCACATTATACGTATTGATCAAGGAATGCTAATTTTATCTTAAACAAATACTCATACTTACTATTTAAATTTTAAAAATTATATGTAACAATATATATCAATGTTATAACAAAAAAAAGAAGATAAAAGTGTTGTATTTATTGTGTAATAGAGAAGCTACCCTGTTGCAAAGAAAGAAACTATTATAAGCACTACAGAAAGCGAGGAAAATAAAAGTTGATTACTTTCTTCAGCCACGTAGGAATCATTTAAAGTACTTTAAAGAAATGTACATTCGTCAAATAAAAGTAATAGCTTATAATCATTTAAAAAGGAACTGCTAGGATAGCGTGTCAAAGAGTATAGCTAGGCAATTGGTAGTAAAATATTAGTTAAGGTCTAATAATAAAATTGTAAAATTTCTTTTCTAAAAAATATACATTATTTTGTGCCAATTATAATATTATTTTAATTAGAAGTACAAAAGCATATACTACTGTGTAATGAATCCGTAAAATTGGTTGGACTAAGTATACACAAATGCTTTCAATCTCCTCGCAAAAAATAAAAACGTAACTATCAGGACTCCTTTAATAATCTATCACTGCTTAGAAGAATTTTTTACAAACTCCAGTGGTAATAAAGTGTAAGGCGTCATGTTCGCAATAAATTGGATTGCTATAGTGACAAGAATTTCAAAGCTCTAGCCACGTTCGGGTGCACTGGTGGAGGTTTTCTACATGTGGATTTCCCATCCCCTCTATATACTAATTCTGGCGCACTTCCCCTAAAATTTAGAGTCAAACAATCCTCCCATAACTCAGCTTAAGCCGTTAGTAGCCATAATAATAAACCTGTATTTTTGTTATAATTTCTAAAGAAGACATTTGTTTTGCCAACAAAGAACAGCTGCATAAGCTGGTTTTGAAAATAAAGCGGTAATATTGCCACTCCGGGCTTAGATCTCAGTGGGAGGGTAAACAGGAAGAAAGGGGAGGCGAACTTTGGACTCTGCTTTGAAGTAAACCCAATCGTACTCACAGCAGTGTGAAGAATGACACCTATCGCTGATCCCATCTGCTTAGTACTTAGAATGTAAACAATGAACAGAAGCCCAAAGTATGGAGAGAGGCTAGAAAAAAAAAAAAGAAACATTCCTCTTAGAATGAAGCAGTGCTAAAGACCTAGGTTGATCTTGAATGGGGTATGTTGGTGGTAAATACTCTGCAGGAGGTCTCCAATAAACCAGACCAATGAATGCGGGCTACATGATAGGGTTGACAGAAAAGGTCCTTGAAATATTGTGGTGACGATAAGTAGGTACGCTTCAAAACGGATTCAACAGTCTGTAAAGTGTCGGCGGCTTTTATATCTAGAGAATATATAATATATATATATATATATATATATATAGAGAGAGAGAGAGAGAGAAGAAGAGAGAGAAGAGAGACTATAAATATATATATATATATATAAAATTTCTTTCGGAAGACGTAGGGTGCACTATAACACTTGGTTTCTTAAGTGTCCCGCCAATGGTCGCTTCTGTGTTGACGCCAATGCTGAGTCAGTGCATGAATAACATATCAACGATATGAATAAAATGTTGAGTCGAGAAGAAAATAGAGTGCAGTAACCCATCTTTTAAAGGTACGGCTAAACGCTTCATAGCATAATATGACCTAACTTAACATAAGCAAAACTGAAACGCACGCTCAGTGTTTAAAGCACTTACCAAAATCTATTCCTAGGGCCATAGGTATGGTGACCATAATTTTTAGAAAAATTCGGAACGAAAAAATATAAAATAAAGATTCCATGTAGACCATTATATTATTTGAAGAAAAGAATAGATAGAGGGAAAATTATAGAGTGAGAAGGAGAGAAAAGTTGAAATAGAAATATATTTATTAAAACTCCCTCTTCGTTGCTAATTCAAGTAAAGGTAACACTGAGTTACATCAAATAATATAATACCTAGAATATAATTTAATTTTATCGTCAATTCCAATGAACAAATATTATTTAAAAGAAAAACTCTGTTCGTACATTTTAATTTTAATTTTTTTAGACTAAGTTTCTTTTATCTAATTTTAGCATTACGTTTTACTTCCTGTACTAATTACGCTAAAGTGTTATGGATGAAGAAGGGTGTATTTAGAGGAAGTGTACCCGCACTTACGTGGAGGGATAGTGGAAATGTTTTTATTAAAAAAACACTCTCAGTACACCAGATGCCGTATATCATTCTGCTACAGAAGCAGGAGGTTTTAGTCCTTGATTACAAATACATCTAGGTTTTTCGTTTCTAATCACATCAAACTAGTATTGCAGCACAAATGATTTGTAATACGTAGCATTAAAATCAAATCAACTCTAGGAACAAATATTATTTAATATTGAAAAACATCTTAGAATGACGTATGTAACTTAAAAGGTAGAACTTAGGCATACACTTGATTTTGGTAGGAAGTTTGTTATGAAAGGTATTTTTTCATCCCAAAATCCTATTGTAGCAGTATTCGGGTGGAGAAATAACTTTTCAGAACGGATTTCCTACTAAAAAATAACTGTACACTTTCTTCCCCTCCTTTGCAAATTTTATATATATATATATAAAACATTAAATGTAAGGATTTAAATTGTTACTGTGCATGTATATAGCTTTTGGCAAATATAACGTGTAATTACTGCAGCTTCTCGAAGAAATAGGACTCAAATGGGAAGTTCCTTGTATTTAACTCTATTCAATTCGATATATTATTTTATTTAACTTGGAATATAAGTAAATTTGGAAGTACTTGGATAAAAACCAGTACCTATAGGTGTACTACTGTTTGTTCTGTAGGAAAAAAGGATGTTAGTGTATAACCCGAACGGGTGGTAAGACGTGGCACTAAAATAACCAGGACATCACCGCCCCCCTCCCCTCCCAAAAAAAAACAAAAACAACAGGACAGTAGCAGTAATAGTTATTCATTTCGGAACTACATGTATATACGGCATATTTGTATTAAATTTAAAACTGAGTACCTGATTTCAAATTATAATAGATATTTGTATATTTATTTATACATAAATATATATTTCTGTTGACTGTGGTACAAGAGAAATCTGTGTACTTATAGAAATACCATGTGACATTTAAAAAATCTATAAGTTGGGTTACATGTCAATCAAAAAATACGTGATACTGTACTAATTTTAATTTTAAAGATATTAGGTTTTATTTGTTGACCTCGGTGTTCATGTGGTAAAGTGCTTGCCTCACGATCGGATGTCCATGGGTTCAAAATCAGCTGAGGTCAAGGATTTTTCTTGAGCATAGATCCCATGTCAATTGTAGCATGTAAAAGACCCCTAGAAGGTATGTGAAAATACTTTTCCTGGCAAAAACGGTAGGTCTTTCATGATCGCTCATAGAAATTCAATGTGGAAGGGTAGGGTAAACCACCACACTCTCTTAACTCCATCAGATGGTTCAGGTAGCACTAATCAGCAAAAGGGCCAAGCGCATGCTTGGCCGCGGATGGATAAACATCACAATAAATCAACCTTCGGGTTGTTGACTGAAGAAGAAACCATGGAATAAGGGAATAATAATATAACTTAGCCCTTCCATACCCGAAAAGTGTACGAATAATTCAAGCATTACTTACATAATTACTCTATGGCATTATGAACTCGAAAGTTTATTGTCGCTCCATCTATCCCTATTTAAAGCTAGTTATATATAGTCCACCTCATTACCCCCTCTCTTTCAAGTCAATTTTAAATATTGGCTCTCCACACTGCATTTAGTCCTTTTTACCGCTTTCTTTCTATTAACAACCGGTAAAACTTGTATGCAGATAAAATTGTAGAAAAACGTCCCTTTAATACTAACAGCCACCACCATGCATATATTTATATGTTAACCTATTTAAGGTTTTTTAAATTATAAGTTTTAAGAACAATGATGGTTTCATTAAAGTTTATTACGATTTCTTTTTTCTCGTTTGAATAGTAAATTTGACATAATAATCACATCTTTTAGTGGACACATTGTGTCAAACATGGGAATGGTCAGTAGGTTTACATATATTCCTAGTTTGGTATTTAAATATAGTATCTAAAAATGTGATCGCAAACTTATGTAAAAACAAAAATTGATGCATTTTATTTAAAGTGTTAAATACCATTAGGTTAATAAATTAATGATTTAAAAAATTTATAAAATTTACTCCTATTGAGGGGAGGGTCTCATGTATGATATATTATAATATAGCCTACCTCAAACAATTCAATATTTCTAATCTCATTTTTAATTCCCAAAATTTGATAATGGTTGTATAATTGGATATTTATTTCTCAATTATTGTATTATTGTAATTTGTTTATTAATTAGTTAAAGATAATTTCTCACAGTAAGCGTACTGGATATTGGTGACTTAATAAATCACAGGGGGAGGGGGTAAACATGAGGAGGTTGAGTATCAAGGAAATTCCCACATTGTTTTTCTCAATAGACTATATTTATTTTAGATTAATTTGTTTCAATGAATGTATAATAATAATCATGATATTTAGTTAGTATTTAGCGTAATGTATAGCCCGAACGGGTAGTAAGTAATACGCAAGTAATATTTGCAAATTCTGTACTAATGTTGTTAATGTGGCTTAGTATGGGGTGATTAAAGTAATTAGTGGTTAGGTTATGCTTAGGTGCTTTGACGAATTCTTTAGTTTTAGTATTATAATGTTCTATAGTTTTTTGAAAATTCATGTTTTAGTATTATCTGATTTATGGGAGCGATTTCACTTTCGTCGCACCATGTAGTTAATGGGTTATTAGTCGTTAGGTAAATTGGAAGTCGTTTGATGTCTTCTTTATCAGAGTGTTTGATGTCTGTTGGTATAGTAGCTCCCTCAAGAAGAAGTTTCCATGCTCCAACAGAAGTATTGTCAATCAAAGGTTCTTCAAATAGTGCACATGTTGCAGATGGTAACTGATCATAGTGAAAGCCGGTTCTCTCTCTTTCTAGACTTATGAGAGTATGTTATAGGTCATTTGTTAATAATCTTATTACCATTGATTTTGGTAGTAAGACGCGGTGCTAAATTATAAAAAATTATATACCATTGATTTTCCAGTATTGGTATTGCCTTGAATGACAAAACCATTAATTTTTTTTAAAACTTTACTTTGGATTAAAATAAAATCTGTATAGAATTTAATAGGATTTATATTGTTCTTACTGAGCCAGTAAATTTTCAATTTTATACTAGGTCGTATATTGTTAGCAATAGCTTCAAAATAATGTGGTTTTTTAATAATGGCTTTTCTGGCTGTATTTTGTAATTTCAAAACCATATTTAAATATATTTTAAACTGTGAACCTGATTGTTTTAAAATGTGTAGTAAAACTGGTTGGGGTATATCCTGTATAAATTGTTCGTGCGTTCTTGTATTGTTTGTATTTACGAGTTCTTTTAGGTGGTCTACCATGGAGCTGCGTGTCTGTACTGTCATAAGGTGCTGTTGACCAATGTATGATTTTTTATTTTCAAAATACTGCTCGCATTCACCAGGGCCGTCACATTAGTTTTCTTTAAAGGTTTTTATAATTTTATTAAATATTTAAGAATTCGAGTATTTGACTTCCAACCTGAATAAATCTTCGAAAACCACGCGGAGTAAATAGAAAATAAATCTGTTGAGGAAGTAATAGCACTTTCCGGAACTAGAGATTATTGGTCCAAACACACAACTTACAAACTAATTGAACTCTAGGACAGTTATATCAACCAGTCCCTGGCTCATCAATTCATTACTGTGAAAGAGGAACTCATTTGTTCGGGTGTTCCGGAAAAAAAATGAGTGGACGCACCACCAACTAAATACAGGGGTCAGGCTTTCAACGAGCTAAATATTTTTAAAGAATGAACTCCTTACATGCGTCAACGCTTAACCCCGAATAAAACCAATCTTTTTAAGTATTTTTCTCTTGACATTCAAACCCGAGGCAAAATGGCTTATAAAAAACTTGACGTGAAAAGAACTTCTGCCACCTTGCGTCTGATAATCCTGACCTCGGGTGGAAATAAATAATTCCATCACTGTCGTCATGTAAATGAAAAGGAACCAGAGGATGAATAACTATTGTTCGAAACTTTAAATGCATTTCCTGCAAATCAATATGAATATAAATTCTGATAAGAGTTGAAAGAAATTGGCCGTTGTGCAAAGAAAAATATTCACGGAGGGGAAGTTGGTTTATAATAAAGTGTAAAAATATAAATTAAATAATATTTTTAACTTAGCCATAAAAATAAGCTTTAGCTATATATTTCGCTAGCTCAAATAGACAAGCTATTATATGTTGAATGTTGTTATAGACCAGGGGTTTCCAACTTGTAAGGGCTCGAGGGCCACAGTGGAAGCCTTAGGCATGATTGCGGGCCGCACTTTAATAATAGGCCAATTTTCGTATAACTCTGCAAATAGAACAGAGGTACTAGTATGAAATAATATGTATTGTTTTATTGAAACAAAGGCTTAATCATTTTATTTGCTTAAAACACTATTTTACAATTGCATAAAAGAGAGAAATTAAAAATAAACAAAAATTATTATACCAAAAGCAATTGAATTTCGAAGAAGAGCAACAATGTCAGTTTATTTGACTTAATATTTGACAAATGGCACCCAAAAAAAACTAATCCAAAGTCAAACTGAAATTAATAATATATTCAAAATAAAACTTAAAAAAGGACAATTTAGTGGGAGTATTGTGATCGATCAGCTGCCTCTACCAATGAACGAATGTCCACCTCCAGCTCTGTTGTTGCTAATCTCAAAAGATGCAGCAAGAAAGAATCTGCAAGTCGACTTCTGTACTGATTTTTAATGAATTTCATAGAAGAAAAAACACTTTCACATATGTACGTGCTCCCAAACATTGAAGTCTTTTTAGTCCAAAGTTCTTAAGTTTGGATATCTTTCGCTGGATAGCAGTTTAAAAAAATGTGATCCCTTTTCTTGTCTGGTCTGTAGGAACGTATCGGCTTGTAGATCGCACAGTTCAAGTTGTAGGTGTGATTCTTGTTCCTCGATTGTAACACCAAGAGGATTCATGTAAAGCTGTACACTGCTTTTCAGTGTTTCAGTTTCCTTGAATCGTGTGTTGAATTCTTCAATGATCTCTTGAATGTGTAAACTGAGATCTGAAAAATCTACATTTTCCTGATCTTTTGACGCCACTAATTGTAGACAGCAAGGGAAATGTGTCAACTCATTGTTTTCCAAAGAACGTTTGAAAATATTTAACTTATTTCGAAATCCATTTACAATTCCCACCATATCTTTCTTACTTGAAGACTCAGGTTTAAGGTGTTAAGGTGATTTGTCATGTCTGTTAGGAAAGCTAACTGCTTTAAAAATTCTGGGCTTTGAATTTCTTCTTCTAGTTCTGTGGTATCAGACGAGACAAACTTATTAAGGAATTCAGGGATTTCCTTGCGAATAGCAAAAAACCGTTCAAGGCACTTTCCTGCACTCAGCCACCTTACATGGTTGTACAGCAGCAAGTCTCCATATTCTGCCTCAATTTCCAGCAAAAACTGCTTTAGTTGTCTATGCAAAAGGGCTCGATTTCCACCTCTTAACATATTAATAATTTTAACCACAAATTTAAAAACTTCCGTTTTCTTAATTGATTTCCCACATAACGCTCCTTGGTGAATAAGACAGTGGATCATAGGACACGTTACGCCATTTTCTTTTAGCAATCCCGTCAGACTTGTCTTCTCCCCTGTCATTGCTGGTGCTCCGTCTGTCACAATGGTTGAACATTTACTGAAGCCTCCAACTCTGTCGACAGTTTTTTTTAAAGCATCATAAATGTCCCTCCCTTTTGTTGTTCCTTGAAGAGAACAGACATCAAATAGCTCCTCTTTACTGCTGAAATCTTCGAAGGTGGTGCGTATAAATATTAATAGCTGACTGACATCTGACTGGTCAGTGCTTTCATCAAGGCATAGCGAGAAATGCATGCTTTCTTTAACCAATCTAATCAGCGATTTTTCTACTTGTTCTCCCATATCAATGACCCTTCTCTGTACAGTTTGGTTGGAAAGTGGCACTGATTCAAATTTCTCAGCCATTTTAGCATCTCCAAAAGCCTTTGCCATTTCCATAGCACACTTTTTAACCAGACTGCCTTCAGTGAAGGGTTTTTTCGCCTTTGCAAGTTCAAGCGACACCGCGTAGGAGGCGTACAGAGAAGATGACTGATTTTGTAAGACTTTAATAAACATACCTGTTTGCTGTCTTAATTTCTTTTTGAAGTCTGCAACTAGTGCGTGTCGAGCTTCTTCCTTATATGTAGCATACTTGTCCTCATGCATTGTTGAGTAGTGTCGTTTAACATTGTACTCTTTTGGTACAGACACAATTTGCATGCATACCAAACACTGAAGCTTCCCACTGTTGTTAGTAATTAAATAGTCACTCTCCCAGCTTTCTTTGTAAATTCTGTTTTCATTTTCAATTTTGCGTTTCTTTGAGTTTCCGCTCATTTTTATTCACGTAAAAGACACAAGAAACGGTACACTTTACACTCAACACAAAACAAAGCCTTCACAATGTAAAGTAACTTGTGAAACTTCACTACACGTCAAGCAAACGCGACTGAGCCAGAGTGGAGACGAGAGGAGTAGCCAGCAAGCCTTACCGGGCGAGTCTATTGTTACGGGAGTGAAGGGGAGAGAGGTCAGTAGAAGGGCCCAACTACTTTTGCTGGGTCCTGCACTGTGCGATGCAGTGCGTAACTTGTAGAACGGCTGAATATTATTTCTTTATCAACTTCATTTGCTCATTTTTGCCTTATGAATATTAATACATTTTTTGAAGAGCTATGAAATATTTTTCGTAACTTTTCTTGAGATTAAAAAAAATATTCTTAAAATGATTTGCGGGCCGCAAAATTGGTCTCACGGGCCGCATGCGGCCCGCGGGCCGCCAGTTGGAAACCCCTGTTATAGACGCATCTAAATATAATATTCTTTAGATTGAAAAAACTACACCTGAGCTCAGAATCCAACCCGGGACTTTTGGCTTAGCTCAGTAGTATGAGTATTGGTCTACTATCCTGAAGTCGTCCCATACTTAGGGTTATTCTTCACTCATATTTTAAGGCAGAGTCTGGAACGGACGTGTGAAAATCGCCAGCTATATTTGTGTGATAAATCACTAAGGTCACAAGATAGCCACAATATAGCCACCTTCGTCTCAGGAGGGCCTTATGCGACCAATAGTACAATGACAAGTGTACGAACGCACATGCACATATCACTATGGATTAACATCACATTCACCATTAAAATCCTTGACTCTTAAAATTTGAGAGAAGAACGACCCTAGGTACGGGAAGTCTCCTAGATAGCTCAGTGGTAAAAACATTGGTGTACTAAGCCAAATTTAATGTAATTTAACAGGTATTAAGACGCGGTGGTAAAAAAAACCTAATCTAAAGGTCCCGGGTTCAGTTCCCGACTTCAGGTGTCATTTCTCAAATTAAATAATATAGTTAGTGCATTTTACTAGGTACCTGACCTGGTTATTCTCATTTCAATTACACTAATATGATAAAAATTGGAATGGTAACATTTAAATAAAATATACCCACTTTTGCGTGGATAAGTATAATGGCAAACCGTTTAGGAAAAACCAATCTCTGTACACCTACCCGAGATTCGAACCGTGACCTGTCGTCAGCGGAAAACCAGGCTATCCAAATTGTGCCCCCTGATAATGATCTCATTTAGTATAGCCTATAAACAGTTTATATACTAATCTATGTATTTTATTTTTATTACTTATTCCTTAATTAATTCCAATTAATTTATAAAAGGCCTAGATTTTAATTCTCTATTTCTCGCTAAAATTTCAACTATAAGGAATAGGCAGCCTACTTAATTCAACCTTAAATAATTATTTTGAATAAAAAATTGTTTTGTGACTCTCAAATATTAAAAATAATTACTATGACTTTAATTTCCGCTATTTTATGTACCCTTGGGGAAAAAAATCTTCCAAGGTGTGAGCCCGCATGCAAGTTATACCGTCCGGGTGCTCGCCACCTTTACTGATGATAGTGCAGATATTTTAAAAAAAATCTATATTCCATTCTAATATAACCAATAACTAAGCCAGGAAGAGTAATTAAGCTTTATTGACCAATATTGGGAACATTCACGATATATTTATCACACATCCACGCCACATATAATAAGCACTAAATTAATTTAAATGAAATACCTTTTTAACTGGCCAAATACAATTTGACCAACACAAGTAGTTTCCTATAGAGAATAGTCTATATATTTATGCTGTGTAGGATCCTGAACTTGTGAGAAAAAATCGGGAAACTAAGTGTTCACTCCTTAAGTCGGGCAGGAAAAAATATTTCCCAGGTTTTTTAGGGAAAAATAAAAAAAAAATACAATTAAGTACTGTCTATCATTATCACGTTTGTATATAATTTTCATTAAAAATATTATTTATTTATGGAGTCTAAATTATCCTTAACTTCCGTTAAGTAGATGGATACACAAAGTTCCAGACACTTTTAATAACTACCTTACAACACAAATAAGTGCAGATTAAATAACATAACCACACTAGACAAGGCCGTAGCCAGCCAATAATTTCAGGGTGGGTTTTGGTGGGCACCTCCCCCAATGGCTGGAGGCTAGGAAAAATTCAAAATATTAAACAGCTATAGAAGCTATCTAGAAGTGTTTTTAATGGTAATATAGCCCCTAACTGCCGAAGTCAAGAAAAATTTATAACTATTAAATAGCTCTAGAAGCTCTCTGGAGTGATTTTAATGGCAACATAGCCCCCTAACTGCCGAAGGCTAGAAAAAATTTTAAATCATAAACAGCTATAGAAGCTATCTGAAGTGTTTTTTATGTTAACACAGCCCCCTAATTTGTAGTTGTATCATAATTTTGATATTGTTTGAGCCGTAAATAAAGCAATATATATTTTGTTCATAAAACCCCCCTGAATACAGCCTTGACACCTGAGGGAAATATCTAACCCTGGACAGATCCAAGACAGGAAAACATATTTTTAGCACTAGGTAATGGTTAAAGTGGTTTTTAAATATCAAATTTTGCATTAAATACACCTTCACCACACTTTTTTTTACATAAAGACAGGCATATTACGTAAATATTATTTGTAATGGCATCCATTCGCTTTTGTATTCTAGATAGGCCTAATAATAATTGGCAGTTGGTGAACAAATATTTTTGTGAGAAATTTAGTGACTAAAACGTGAGAGACCACCGAGAAAACTGGCTCATTCGAGAAATGTTCTTATGTTCAGTACAAGACTTCCCTGGCTCACTTATATTTATTTAGATTAGTTTGGTTATTTTGCTGTTTTATTGTGTAAGTATTTAGTGAAACTCTCGCTACAAGTATTATTATTTAAGAACGTTTTAAGTCAATCTTAGAATCTATTTTTGAATGTAATCATATCTATACCAAAATTTCTTGTTTAAAATTACACAATTAATAAAAATTGCATTATATCTAGGTTTTTTAATTTACATTAAATCAGAAGCCTTACTCAACACTTGTCAGACAAAATATTTAGTTTTTAATTAGAAAATTTAGACTACATTTTTAAAATAAATTAACTTAAAAATGTAAAGTATGCAATTTTTTTCTCCCTTTAAAATTCGTTTACAAGATTACAGAATTTAAAGTTGTTGTTCATACCAATAATTACAACCGAATCAGTGTGTTTGTCCATTTTCATGATTGTATTCACTTAATTAAAAGCATCAATTTTTTTAATTGGAATGAATGGAAGGCTAAGCTTAGATAAGAATTATATATCTGAATAATTAATTATCCTAGAGAGGAAAATTACTTTTAAATTGTTTCTCCGATTCCATTCCCATTCCCGCGGGAAATAGTTATTTCCGCCAGAAAATTTCCCAAAAAATGTCAAATGTCTTTCCAGCACATGACTAATTTATTTCAATAAAAACTACCCTTTTATTCTTTAGTGTTATTTTATGTTTTGATTATAGTTTATAGATCAAAAGTGATAGCTGCATATAACGTGACTTTATGTATGATTAGGTGTGAATAGAGCTAGTACATTTTCTAGCTGTCAGATATGTCAATTTGTAAGAAATGTGGGGAAAATAAAGTATGCTTGTTATAAATGCCATATAAGATAAAGATAGAATATATCACCATAGAGTAAGTAAGAATAATTTCAAATACTTAGAAATAAAGGCCAAGAAATCGTTAAATATCAAGTTAAAGTAAACGGTTATATTAGCTAGTGGAATTCTCCATGATAAATATTTGAATATATTTAGCTCGTTTATGGTGACACACAAACATTGTTTTCTCGTCATTTTCAAATAGCACACGTCCACAAGAAAGTTTCTAGAAATCAATTTAGATAACAAGATAAACATTTAGAAGCAATCTTTAAATGTAACATGACAAGGTCGAACGGTAGCGCTATTCTAGATACAGTTAATGTGTCACTTTAAAAGTAGCACAATATTATTAGTATTCTATTATTAGACTATTTTCTCACTCAATGCCACTATTAAAGTTTTATTCCAACTTTATTATAATACAAACACAACACCCGAATTCTAGAACCCTCAAAGTTGTTTTACCATTCAGTGGAAAAAGAGAATTGACCATTTTATAATGATACAATTTTAACCATTGTCAGTAATCATACCCACGACCTTTAAAGTAAATTGGTTGACGCTATCCTAGGAATAGAAAGTTCCATGAATGTGTCTGACAACCTCACAAATCTGGTTTTTGTGAATATTATAAGCACTATATTATATTATATTATTAGGTATTATTAGGTATGGAAGAAGGTACAGGAAAAGAGATTCTAAAAAAATTAAAGGAACAAACGCAAGTTAAACCCCCCCCCCCTTTTTTTTTTCCACTCACGCCCCCCCTTCCCTTCACCTCACCTCACCAATGGGCATGCAGACAAAGGCGTTAGTCACGTTTTGTTTGTGATGGGCAGTTCGGGGTTAGAACCCCCCCTCCCCCTATCCCTCCTTTGCACTAAAGTTGTTTCATAAATGGTTTGTATTCTATTATCTCTCTCTCACCCACTCTCTTTCTCTCTCTCTCTCTCTCTCTCTACAGTCAAATACAAGTTCACTTCCACACACCATTATACCTTCCTTATATTTATTGTTATTTTATCACCGTTTCTTACTACGTGTCAATGTTATAAGCAATTACTCTAACCGGGTAAGTATAAGGAAGGAAGCAACTAAGAGGTAATCTACCCGCATTTGCGTGGAAGAGAAGTGGGAAATTATTTAGGATATAAACCACATTTGATAGATTCAAAAGTGGTTCAAGCCCCAATCTGCCCCTCATCCAGGACAGTCTAGCATGAAAGTGATGCCTTGAGCCAGGGGTCACCAAGCTCAATTATATGGGATAAACAAATAACCCAAACGGTTAGGAAGACGCAGTACTATTATTTTTAGCACCGCGTATACTACCCATTCAGGCTATATGCTTATGCAGTAATTACACTAATGATTTTAGGGATGATGCTATATTTATAAGAAGTGCACTTGTATTTGCGTGGAGGGAGTGTGGAAAACTATTTTAGAAAAACCACCCTCAGTAAGGCCTACACCCAATCGATATTCGAGCCTTTATATTCCCGTCATTGGCAGTCTAGTATATTGCGTGAGTAGCACCATTAAATTTGTATAATTGTTTCGCAAGCTATCTATATTCCATTCACGATAGGTTTTTACCTGGATGACAGTTCGAAAATCATATGTTTAGGTTTTGTGTTGCCAACACTTGTAAAAGATCACAGTTTTGTTATAAATGTAAAGATCTTTAATTACCTGTTATATATTACATTTAAAATAACGTAAACTTAAGTTTTCTCATACTATTTCATTTTTTTAAATAATTTCTTTTTATCCAACTCGAAACAATATTTTAAACATAATTAAAAGTACTTATTTTTCGTTTTGGAACGTTACTGATTTTGTGTAATATAGTGCACACATCAATATCTTTTAATACAGGCATCGTATTTACTTGGAAAAGAGAAAATTGTTGTCATTTTTTGACATACAATAAATGATTTTATGATTATTTTATCGTATTTTGAAATATTTAACTGAATAAAATATTTTCATCAACTGTGTGTCTGCATCATTGTAAAAAACTTGTTTACCATTATGTTCAATCATATGGTTTGGATTCGTCAGCCGCCATTTTGAAGCTATGTTCGTTAGAAGTTTTTGTGAAAGTGGTGTTAATATTTTTTTAAGGGGAATAAAACTATAAATAAACTTTGTGTCTGACCTCAAATAAATATATAAATAATATTGACCTAAATTACTGTGGTTAACTATCAGATTAATATATTACCATCTGTTTTCATTACAGTCATCCAAAGTGATAGATGTCAGCTGTTGGCGTAGTGATATATTAGGGATTACTTCTAGTAACATTTCGAGCTGTCATTCAGGTAAACTTAGCTCGTGAATGCCTTATAGGTTAACATTTTGCAAAATTGCTTATTAGTTATTATTGTAACATGCTCAAAGTGTCTGCCATCACACCTTTTTACAATTGGGGATAGACCCTGTGACTTGGATCTGTTATTTTAATGTAAATAATGTAAAAATATTAGTACTTTTTTTTTACTAAAATGCAATTTCTAATACTTTAAAATACGAGGTATATACAATTTTTTAAACTATTATCAAATTTAGATTGTGTTAAGCACATTATTTAGCTCATTGAGAAGAATTACATTCACTTCGATAAACAATTTTATTTAAATTCTAATATATAACTTCTAAATCCCATTCTATTGTAATCCTGTTCATCTGTAAGCCTACTTCCATTTGTTTTTCATCACGTTCAGCTGAAAATGATGATACACACGTTGGTTGTGCAGAACGTCTTCCCTCGAAGTGCATTACAAACAATAACTGGATAAGTATCCTTCAAGATGAGAGGTTTCATATCCTAAGCTTGACGCAACTCTTGTCAATAATAAATTACTTTGTAAAACGTAAATAATTAGTTTTAAGATCTACCGAAAATGTCACCGCACGTTACCAATAGCTAACGATCAACCCTTATTTTACCCCTTTATTAGACCATTTGTCCACTGAAATGAGCCTTTTCTGGTGCATTACAGTTGAGCCATGGACCCCTTGTCCCAATAGCATCATAGATAAGCTGGATTAAGGTCACCTACTAGGAAGATTATCGCTATAGACTCATAGCTTAGTTGAGCTAGGGTCATAGCTTAGTTGGGCCGCATTCACTGGCCAGATGGACTACAACAGATAAGAGACCTGCGGTAAATATGAGCTCGGCCTCATCAGTCCTTTACACGATACTAGGTTAGGATTGTTAGGTTAGGCTTGTTTAGGTTAGGCTAGGCTAGGCCAGGCCAGTGTTAGGCTAGGCTAGGTTATATTAGCTTAGCATTTTGTTGTGTTTTACTACTCATCATTTGCTGTTTTTCGATCAGCTCGAGAAAACATTTACAACAATGCTAAACGGAACGCCACAACAGGGGCCGAGTTAGTACACCAGTACGTCTTGTTTAATATTCGTGGCCCAACTGTAACGTGAGATTAACGCCAACTTTTTCTAAACGCAGGTGAACACGTGACCCAATTGAAATGTGAGATTAACGATATATTTTTAAAGGTAGGTCGTAACAGGTATACATAGCACAAATGTGATGGTCCCCCTTTTTCCATAAATCATTAGTGTATAAAGTCTGTATTGCACGGACGGGTAGCAAGACATGGCTTCAATAGAGACACAATATGGATTTTAAATTGAACATTACATTCACATTTAACACTCCTGCCAATGGACGAAGAGTTAATGATAGCTATTTAATTTATCTATTTGTTCTTGTGTCTTTATCATGAAACTCATAAAATGCATGTTTATTTTTAATCCCGTGTCATACTGCCCATTCAAGCTATAAGCATTTAATTACTCTAATATGGTAAGAATGATTAGGGTAGAATTTAAAGGAAATGTACCCACATTTGCTTGGAGGAAAGGCGTGAAAGCATTAAGTAAAAAATCCTCAATGCATGGCCTGGAATCAAACGTCAAACTCATCATCTGCCACCCAGACTAGAAGAAGTTGAATTTTTATATTTTTCCTCAACGATACGGGTTGTATAAAATACTTTTCTTAGAAGCTAAAATAGGTCAACCATGAAGAGTTTAATATTATGCGTTTCACAAATTGCACAATTCGATTTAATAGTAAATATTATCATATAATTATTAATAATGTCATTTCATAACTGCGGAATAGTCATCAGCGTCCGTAGCAAATTGACCAAAACGTGGTCATGTGACGAGCTCCAGGCCAATCAAAAGATTTCCACTTTATAGGAGTGAGCTGTTCTTCTAAAGTTCAACTCATCTCTACTTTGACCGCTCTGCCTGAGATCTTCGGCACGGGAGAACCAATCAATTCTCAAAACCAACCATCTCATATCAGTGAGCATGTGCATTTGACAACGCATGCGCTGTAGAGCTAACAGCAATCAGACAGCCTCGTTGGTCTTTGTGAGGAAATTTGAAATAAGCGTGTGTATCGATGTATTGGATTGTGTAACGGACACATCGTTATAATTTGAAAACATTCATCGGGAGAATTATCTAAAATAGATAGATGTCTATCTACTAAAAAATAAAATGTTGTTAGTCATCTATTTAAGTTAGCTTTCAAGGCATCATGGGTCAACATACAGCGTATGAATTGATGAGCTACTCAAGCTGATTCAGCTTTCTATTTTCCGCGAACGTGTGAATCAAGCTTTTTTTTTGGCCAAAAAGAAGATGTTAGGGTTGGAGTGAATCTCCGCTTGTCACTAAGCGTGCTCTTTCCCATATATTCTCCTTCCTCGCAAATGAGGATACATTTCCTTTAAATTATATAGTCTTCATTCCTACCCAAGCAGTATAAATATGTGGCCATACAGATGGGCAGTAAGATGTGGCTAACAACAAAAAAACAGGCAAATTAATGAAGAAGAAAATATCTCGGTTGTCAACCGTTTAGCCGCTACAAAACCCATTGCCATTTTCTGGTACAAGCAGTTAATATTATTTTGATGTATCACACTATGTATAGTAAATATAATATATCATTTATTGTCATTAGGTTTGCAAGCCTTTTACTCAAATAATGTATTGAATAAAATTATCGGTGACCTGGTGGTCTAGGGGTAAGGTGTCAGACTTCTGTGCTGGCGGCCGGGGCTCAATCCTCGGTCCCGGCAAAGCTTTATCTGATTACCAAACCCTTCCTTCACCTCTGACAAGACATCTTGTGAATGTGGGGAATGCCAGGCCTCCACCGTGGTTCGGATTCCATGTTAAACTGTAGGTCCTTCATTTCATCTCACTTTCACCTACCATTACACATTAGCGTAAATGCGTATAACCCGAATGGGTAGTAAGACGCGGTGATATAATAAATAATAATAATAATTAAAAATTTAATAATAATAATAAAATTATCTACTAAAACTGCAATGTAAATGTTTTGGGACAGGAAGTAGGCTACTATTGTAAACGCGTGGATCTTACTGTACATTTTAGAGAATCGATCGGTAATGGTAAATATTTAATTTTAGTATCAAATAAGATGGTAGCTGATCAGTAGCAGTCACTAGCGTCGGTTTTAAGAAACTTTGTTTAGCCTATTATAAATGCTTGCTCTCCTACATTGTGTTTTATACCTTCTAAAGAGTGTTTCTCTTGTCAACCCAAAAGTTCTCTTAGGAGCCCATCTCACGGCCGATTAACCAGTATATTACAAACATAACTACGTTCGAACCAGAAAAGGTATCGAAGAGCAGTTCTTGCACACTTCATTTGGTAACAGTAATATTGGGATCACTCTAATAGTTTTTGTAAAGTTATTTTCAAATTTTGTTGCACTTTAACTTTCGCCCAACCCCTCAGAGAGAGAATTAATCGCATAAAAAAATTGAACTTGAGATTTTGAATAATATCCAAACAGAAAAAGTGGTTTTCACGACGCCGTCTGTTTGTCTGTCTGTCTACCTGTATGTGTGTTTGTATCTTGGACTATAGCCAAAACAATCTTACCGATCAGGTTAAAACTTGGTATCCAGGGTTAGGAACTAGATATATAACCCTAAAATTAAGGCAGTTTACTGTAGGGGGAAAGGAGAAATAAAATCAATATTCTTGAAATCTGCTATAACAATTTTAATTAAATTTTGTATATAGCCTTTAGGTAGTTATTATCAGTAGATTCATAACAAACAAAATGACAGTTTTAATTTTACTGTGAAAATAACTTTAAGGGTACCTTAAATAAGCAGAAATCTCTAATGTGTATCATATACCCCCAACTATTTGAGATACGAAATAACTTATCATTGTAAAGATTACTATTAAAGATAAAACTCTTGTTTGAAACATATTTTTTATAAAACCAATAGTTTCTTAGCTATAAGCTATATGCATATATATAAATATACACATATATATGATCATGTATGTATATGTGTGTGTGTGTGTGTGTAAGTATAGAGGATGCTTGGAAACTCAAAGCCCATATCGCGCATATAGCTTGCTTAAACCAAAAGTAATACAAAATCCCTATAAACTTTCATATGGAAAACTATGCTAATACCATTAAATTGTGTTCAAATTTCTGCGTACAGCACCTGGAGAACATGCTATTCAAGCTTACGTGTACAAGTTGCATAGGAGTTAGGCACGTGGCACTGCACAGCTTGCCATTATAACATAAGCATTATGCAGTTATAGTGTCACGCGCCTAACTCCTATGCAACTTGTACACGTAAGCTTGAATAGCATGTTCTCCAGGTGCTGTACGCAGAAATTTGAACACAATTTAATGGTATTAGCATAGTTTTCCAGATGTAAGTGTATAGGAATTTTGTATTAATTTTGGTTCAAACAAGCTATATGTGCAATTTGGGCTATGAATTTCCAAAATCCCTGTATATATTATTCAAATCTTTGAAAATGAAATTGATTTTTATGATATTTGTTGGACATAGATATTCCTCTTTTATCAATGTTTTTGAAACATTGTTTATTATTTTATGTGTGCTCTTCGGTGGAGTGTTTCTGCAACAATGTATATTATTTCATTTCACAAATATTACGAGCCTTTTTAGTAAACGTCTTCATTTTAAAATAAAAGAGAGAGAAAGTCTGTTCACTGTACCGTATCAATTATATTTAAATATGGTAAAATGAGTTTACTTTACGTATTTATAAAGTCAATGTTACTAATCTCAATCTCACTGTTTGAAGTAGACTACAGAAATCACACCACGCAAGATGTGACGACTGGTTTGAGGCGTATTTAATCTATCAGAGCTAGTTGCTATCCGTGAGGTGAGACAGGCTCTAGTAGACTAAGATCTTAGTTTGAATCCTTACTAGCGAAATATTTTTACTCAATCACAAAATTACCAAACCACACTTAAGAGTTGATTTTTGTATTTGCATCTCACTATCCATCTGAGAAAATGAATAGGGTGATTTAGGTAGAATTGAGATAAAATAAACCTGAATTTGCGTGGTTAGAAAGTGGGTAGCAATAAAGTTAAAAGCACCCCCAGTACACCGGGTCGGGATTTAAACCCAAACCTACGGGTTTCTGGCAAACCTAACTAGATTAGCTTAGTATTTTGTATTTTAATATATATTTTTGAAATATTAATTTTTTGTGGGTTGTGATTAAGGGCAGGGAGCTAATGTTTTAACAAACTGGTCATTAAATGGAGTAATCTAAGGTTTATTGATGTGGAGGATTATTTTATAGAAAGTACACCAGTAGTATCGTGGAAAATGGAGCAACTGTTTGCACCTGTCTTACTCCCTATCCGTATATTTACACTATTACGTAGAGTTGAGGGATATTTGCGTGGGGATAGGAGAAAAAACTATTTAAGGAAAAAGCTCGGTACTCTTAAATGGGATTCAAACCTTGGTCTGGTCTTCGCCGGAGAGCAAGCAAGCTAAATGCGAGTCAAACACTTCATACCACTCGTCCACCACTGTTGGTTGTATTCTTCTTGGGTTTAACTTATCTAGATCCTCAAATTGTTTTTATACTCTACGGCGCATGCGTTGACGTCTTCTGAGCTAATGAATACTTTAATATATAACACTTTCCAGAGGATGTAAGGTATAAGGTGATAACAGAGCTTATTTGTAGTTCACTAATGTTTTTGAGCGGCTGCCTGTTCAAATAATGATGTTGATGAAATCAACCAATAGATAAATAAAGTTACTGAATAACATATTATTTAGCTTAGGCGCTGTAGTCCATTGTTTGCTGTGTGAATAAAATCACAAATATATAACGACTATCACGTGGAGTCCATCATTAGCGCGATTATTTTGAGCAAAATGTAACCATATTGAATTTAATTAGAAGAGATTTATAATTTGGAGATTTTATGTGCTCACTTAGAACCAAAAAGTGTTTAGTTTTGTTTACGCTTTTCATTGGTTGGATACAACTTTTCCTTCAGCAATTTAATAAAATTATGAATATAAACTATTGATAAACTTAAGGTGTATCCCTTCATTCTCGTTATTTTCTATCGTTATATAGCTCTTCCAGCATTTTTCAGGGTGTAGTTGGGTGAGGGAAGAGAATAATAAAGAATTTAAATTAATCATGCCATTACCATGCTAAATAAATAATGTATGTATGGCTATAATTTTAACTTTAATATATATCTGTATCGATATATTAACGATCAAATTATAACTATAAATACATAGTTACAATATTGCTCTATTTGTTAAATTACTTTACATGGATTGTTTTAGAACTAATAGCTCAAAATCACTTACCACCTATCTGATATTTTTTATTTTAGTCTAGCCCTCTTATCTCATTAAATGCTTAAAATATACATACATATATAATAAATATATATATATTATAAAGTAGTTTTAAAAATATAACAATATTGTTTTCATTACCTACCACAAATTTGTGAATTTAAATTTGAAATAGTTTATTGCAACAGAATACAAATTGTAGATATAAAATAAAATTACTGTATTAATATAAACATAGATTTATGTGTTTTGTCAAAATATATACAATCACGTACCTTAAATGTAAGTTTGGATCTTTATGATTATAATTTACCTAAGTACTTTAGTACCTTGTGATGTCAGACGCAGTGCCGTTACTAGGAAGGTGCAGGGCCCAGGATGAAGGGGTCCCTAAAATGGAACTGCCATAAAAAAGCGGCAAAACATTATTTTTGTTTTCAAAACTTAAATTTCGCCACCGTGCTCTTCTGTGTGGTTCAAAAGTCGGTGAACCAAGTACGTCGCTCAGTCCCTGGCAGCCCATGGTGCTATTTAGTGGTTTAGCGATTGGTCATTACGTCACTCTGTCCCTGGAAGCCCATAGTGCTATTTAGTGGTTTAGCGATTGGTCATTACGTCACTCTGTCCCTGGAAGCCCATAGTGCTATTTAGTGGTTTAGCGATTGGTCATTACGTCACTCAGTCCCTGGCAGCCGATAGTGCTATTTAGTGGTTTAGCGATTGGTCATTACGTCACTCTGTCCCTGGAAGCCCATAGTGCTATTTAGTGGTTTAGCGATTGGTCATTACGTCACTCAGTCCCTGGCAGCCGATAGTGCTATTTAGTGGTTTAGCGATTGGTCATTACGTCACTCGGTCTCAGGCAGCCCATAGTGCTATTTAGTGGTTTAGCGATTGGTCATTACGTCACTCGGTCTCAGGCAGCCCATAGTGCTATTTAGTGGTTTAGCGATTGGTCATTACGTCACTCAGTCCCTGGCAGCCGATAGTGCTATTTAGCGGTTTAGCGATTGGTCATTGCGTCGCTCAGTCCCTAGCAGCCCATAGTGCTATTTAGCGGTTTAGCGATTGGTCATTACGTCACTCGGTCTCAGGCAGCCCATAGTGCTATTTAGTGGTTTAGCGATTGGTCATTACGTCACTCAGTCCCTGGCAGCCCATGGTGCTATTTAGTGGTTTAGCGATTGGTCATTACGTCACTTTGTCCCTGGCAGCCCATAGTGCTATTTAGTGGTTTAGCGATTGGTCATTACGTCACTCGGTCTCAGGCAGCCCATAGTGCTATTTAGTGGTTTAGCGATTGGTCATTACGTCACTCTGTCCCTGGAAGCCCATAGTGCTATTTAGTGGTTTAGCGATTGGTCATTACGTCACTCAGTCCCTGGCAGCCCATGGTGCTATTTAGTGGTTTAGCGATTGGTCATTGCGTCGCTCAGTCCCTGGCAGCCCATAGATCTATTTAGCGGTTTAGCGATTGGTCATTACGTCACTCGGTCTCAGGCAGCCCATAGTGCTATTTAGTGGTTTAGCGATTGGTCATTACGTCACTCGGTCTCAGGCAGCCCATAGTGCTATTTAGTGGTTTAGCGATTGGTCATTACGTCACTCGGTCTCAGGCAGCCCATAGTGCTATTTAGTGGTTTAGCGATTGGTCATTACGTCACTCAGTCCCTGGCAGCCGATAGTGCTATTTAATGGTTTAGCGATTGGTCATTACGTCACTCTGTCCCTGGCAGCCCATAGTGCTATTTAGCGGTTTAGCGATTGGTCATTGCGTCGCTCAGTCCCTAGCAGCCCATAGTGCTATTTAGCGGTTTAGCGATTGGTCATTACGTCACTCGGTCTCAGGCAGCCCATAGTGCTATTTAGCGGTTTAGCGATTGGTCATTGCGTCACTCTGTCCCTGGCAGCCCATAGTACTATTTAGCAGTTTAGCGATTGGTCATTACGTCACTCGGTCTCAGGCAGCCCATAGTGCTATTTAGCGGTTTAGCGATTGGTCATTACGTCGCTCAGTCCCTGGAAGCCCTCTTTTCTCCAACTCCCAAATGACTAAATCGCAGGACTGATCGACGTGCGTGACGGGAGCAAATGTTTGCGTTTATATCGCTTTTTACTCGACGACCACACATAGAAATATTGGTTACACTGTTTGAAAACTAGTCTGGCTTTGACTTGTGATACACGTGGGTTCCAGGCCACATCAACAAAACCAGAAATTACCACGTACTTTGTTTGGTATTGTGCAGAGCTCATTTAATTTTTTCTAGCCCTCAATAACACGATGGGAAGTTTTAATTATCTCTTTAAAAGTCGTACTTAAAAGTTTTATTTGTTAGAAGGAGGTAACCAGAGGTTAATGCAATAAGGTCACTAAGTTTACAATCATCTGAAATAAAGAAAAGATTGGAAACAATTGCAAATTATTTATCAAATCTGGAATCTGTATCCAATGCAAAAGGTTTGCAGTTACACATTAGTTATAGATATACCTGTACTCTTTCAGTGTGGAATAAAATTATACATTGCTTTGAACTAGCAAATAAAGTATTATAATGAAAATATGCATCGAGAGACCTTCCTTATGGAATACGAAATACTTTACAAGGACTACGAGAAAAAGGTTTTAAATATAATTTCCTGGGAGCAAAAAAATTTGTTGAAACAATGGAAATATAGATTGGATTTCATAATAAACTAAACAGAATAGTTATGGAAACAGATTTAGCATGTGATAAGGGAAGTAGAATGACATTCAAAGAAGTATTTAAAGTTAAAATTTACAACGTTTTTGACGCTACTGTCTCAAATAGATTGGCACTAAAAGCGACCGAGAATTGTCTTTGTTGATTTTTGCTTTCCTTACAGCTAGACCTTAGAGTCGATGTGCGTTGCTGATTTACAAAAATCGCCTGCAGATCTAGCTACTAACTATAAGAAATATTTCAATATGTAAGAGCGCACATTTGAAATTCAAAGCTTTACGTTTGAAACTTCTACGTAAGCATAAAACATTACTGCAACTCCCCTTGATATTCTACAAGCTCTTCGTGACTTTGGATTAATTTAGTCATATCTGAATATCAATGGTGCTCTCCTAATCTTTCTCCCGCTTCTCGTTTATAATGTTTCATGTGAGAGTTCTAGCAAACTCAATTTAATTAAGACTTATTTAAGATAGACTATCGGATAAGAAGTCCTAAGGAGAATGGGTTAGTGGAGATCCATTTTGGATGTGATTCTTCGGCGCAAAGCAAATTGGATCGGACACATCCTTAGGAGGAAATGTCTTTTGCACGACGTCTTAGAAGGAAATGTCGAGGGAAAGAGAAGATAAGGAAGGAGGAGGATTCAAATACTAGATGACTCGAGCGAAAGAAGAAAATTCTGGGAGCTGAAGGAGGATGCAGAGGACAGGGAGCATTGGAGGTTTAAGTTCACTGACAAAAGGAATGGACCTGTCGTGAGACAGAACACATAATAATTATAATAATAAGATAATAATAATAACAATAATAATCGGACATGAACGATTATGATCCAATCTTTCCATGATTTCGATTGGGTATAATATCGATAAACATATTATTATGATCTAATCAGTGAATTTGTTGCAATGAAATCCATAAAGGTGCAATTAAAATAAATAGCTATGTACTAGTATAAATACATGTGAATAATCTTCTATTGTCTACTGTATTTCTTGAGAACACAAAAACTATTAATAAAACAAAATTGTTACATCTTTTTTTTTACTATTATTTTCCTCGGCTACCCCCAAAAATAAAATCTTGCACTTGAAAAGCTAATTACGTTACAAGTAAGTGGTGTATACTTAATAAATAAAGTAATTTTATGATAAGTATAATTACCATTATTGAATTACATCTTATTCGATTAATTTTATTTACATTTTGGGTTAGTTTTTTTAATAATGATTTTCTTCTTTTTAAGTCTACAACCCGAAGGCTGGTTTAATATGATTTCTATCAATCAGGCGCTGAGAATGCACTTAGACTTTCGGTTGCCTGCACCATCTGGTAGAAAACCTATGTACTAGGGGAGTCTAGGAAATTGTGGTTGCTCCCCGTTGCCTTTCACACTGAATTTATATGAGTGACCACAAATTAAGCTACAAATGCAGCTGGGAGGTGTATTTTACAGGACAGAATCAACATGGGTCAAGCGGCTTGATTTCCCCTCCAAAGGAAATTTTTCTGCGTACTTTTATCGCTCAAGATATACTCGTTGACTGCGGCTGGGGTTGAACCAACGAACGTTGGATCCCAAAGCGAGCACTAGTCTAGCCTATTTTATTTAATGAGAAGCCTAGTTTAAACATATTTACTAAATAGGCCTACCGTAAATTAAATTATATTGTAATTGAAATTGTTGGGCCTTTGGGAATATACACCAATCTCAAGTCTGATTCACTAGTGATAAAGAGGTAGAGGTTTGAATCGCAGCTAAGTGTATTGTGGTGGATTTTCCTAAATATTTCTCTACATTCCCTCTAAACAAATGCTAATATTTTTTTCTAATATTTTTCCTTCGTTGTCTATACCTCATTACTAGTGTTAATATGAACATAGTTTGAAGGGGTAGTAAGAATTGTTGCACAAAATTTAAATGATTGTGCATCACGTATTTCTACCATCCGGGCAATCAACAATTTTTTTAATGTATAGGATTATAGTTTCATCTCTGTTTTCTTTTTAGTACATATCCCACTTTTCTACTTTTCTACTTTCCTATCTATCTACAACTTATGCAAGTTGTTTTAATGTGGGGTGTAAGGAACTTGAGAAAAGTCCATTGTTTTGGGGTTTTATGTAAAACATTGTTTTGACCAAAATAAATCAGTATACACCTGTATAATATAGAGTTTAACTTTATTCCATGGTGATATCAACAGTTCTTAAATATATGTCATGAGAATAGGGGACAAAACTTTATAAATAAAGACACAAAGCTTTCATCAAATTCCAGGACACCCTTAAATTCATGTTCATATTCAATAACTGTTTATATCACCATGTGAACAAAGTTAAACTCTATGTTTGTACTGAAGCAAGATTTTATTTATTTTGACTTAAAAATATGTTTTGATATAAAAACTGCAAAAAACACTTGTCTTTCCTCACGCCTCCCGTACATCCTACATCCCAACGTTATGAGCACACGATAAGAACAGTGAATTTGATGAAAAAGTACAGGCGTCTACTTGGAGAAAACATGGAAAACTACCAATGGAAAAAACCCATCCAAGTTTATAGCCCAGAATCTATGCCACCCCCTCCCCCTCCCACCCTCGCAGGCTCTACTATTCATATCTCTACGATAAATGCTACGCATTTTTGTCAAAGTATATTCATAAAATTGGTATTTACGTGGTTTTTAACAAAGATAAACCAACAATATAACCCCACCGGTAGCAACATGACATGAGCGTATCCAAAGGAGGAGCACAAGGGTGTGCACCCCCTCCCTTCCCACTCTGGAGAAGTTTTCTATTTAGTATTAAAAACACAACCATAACTGTTTCAAACCTATGGTCTGAGTAGGTTTTTTATTCCAGCCATATTTTTTCCATTGCCAGCTTGCTAGGCCTGTCGTAGCTTCATATGTCTTATAATACAACTTAAGATTAGGGCAGGTACAACAGTGGTTCTCAAACTGTGGTACGTGTACCCCCAGGGGTACGCGGGTCCCTTTCAGGAGGTATAAGAGCAGCTCTCAAGGAAAAGTTGGCAAAACGATAAGGGACTTATCTAAAATCATAATTGTTGGCTTTTGTCGTTATCTGGTTATTTCCACCCATCTTTTCCCCTATTTGCTCTTGGCCTGAGGCCGATTTCTGTAAATTTTCAACCCTCTACTTGACACCTTCTACGTTAGCAGTTATCTTGCTTATATTTAGATTAATTTGAGCATCTTTCCTGAACAGTCATGACTTGGTGACATACTCTTTCTCTCTCGACAATATAACTCAAGCTCGCAGCGTAGTGAACTTGTTGCAAACTATTTGTGTGTATGTATTATACATCGGTATATTCATGACAATATAACTCAAACATACAATTAGTGTTAACGTGGCTTTCCAAACGAAATTATCTTGCTTGTTTGCATGAAATGAGACAGGAATTTAAGAGTGTTCCTCTCTGACAGCAAGTGTGAGTTTAGTGACATATTTACAAACGAGCAGTGGCTGATGGCTGATGTATTTCAGCGTCAGAATGAGCTGAATAAAGGTCTGCAAGGTTAAACACACACCATTCTTCATGGTTCATGCCAAAATAAAAGCTTTAAAAAATAAACTTCAATTTGAAACAAATGAAGTTGTGAAGGACAACTGTGATTATTTCCGTATTTAGAAAATCTCGTAGAAGAAAATAAACTTGAGCTTTATGATTCTGTTGTCAACGACAAAAGATATGTCTGGGTTTGATTGAAGACTTTGGCGAATATTTTCCTGAGAATTCAGGGAGTGAGTTATGGATGCAAAAACCTTTTTCTACTGTGGAAGACTACAGGCTACCAAACTTCTTCTAAACGAAAGAAATTATTGAACTGTCCTCTGATGAAACCCTCAAATCCATTCTCAAGAAAACTTATTTGGCAGATCTTTGGCAGGATTTTGTTGCAAAGTCTGAACGAGTTTCCTTACATCGCTGACCATGCCATCAAGTTTATAATGCCTTTTTCAACAATATAACTCTGAGAGAGTGGTTTTTCATTCATAGTGTACATAAGAATAAGTACCAAATAGGCTAATTTGCACCTCCACTTGAAAAATTAACTGGCTAACCAGACATTAAACAGTTGTGCCAAGCCATGCAGTTACACCCATCCCATGAAAAACTTTAGGATTCATAATATATCAGCTCCAGAATTACAATAATTTTGATTTGAAAATATTGTGTTAGGTTTATTTTTTCTTTATTTTTGAACGAATTTGTGAAGAAAATGTATAAAACTTTTCTAGACTTTTACAGTAAAATTATGTTTTTTTAAACGTATCATTACGATTCTCGATCGGAAATAATGTTAAGGCTATTACAGTAGGATTTTCTCTAAATAGCTTTGTCACATTAGAAATATTTTGATTGCAAATATTTTTTACCAATAGATTAAATAGATCAATAATATACCACGTGGTTATAATTTCTTAAACCTGTAATTTCGATTTTTTTTTATCAGAGGGGTAAATTAAGCTTTTAGTCATGTCCAAGGGGTACACTAAAAAGGTTTGAGAACCACTGAGGTACAACATCCAATCCCCAGTGGTTAATTCATCACTGTGAATGAGTAAACCCATATTTCAGTTAGTATTAAAATAGAAATAAAAAACTAAACTAATTAAATATATGTTATAGTCACTAGGTCTACTGGTTGTACTGTCACGTAATGATTCACTAACCAGTTGCTTAGTGCCAATCGCTTTTAATAATTGATTTACATTTGTAACACATAATTTAACCAACAAAAAACACAAATAAACGATAAACGATAAACGATAAACGATAAACTTGTGTGAGTTTTTAAAATTGTTTTAATATTGTGATTTTTAAATTACTCTCAAATTTTGAACGAATTTTCCGTGGAGGTATTCCCCCAACTTGCCACCCTCTCTCCCTCACAAAAATCCTGGATCCACCCCTGCACATGATCCAAGGCGTTAGACTTGCACTGCACCTCATTAATTATCACATTTGACAAAGAGATCCGGGTTCGAATTCTTGCAGAGTCTACTGGGAGAATTCTTCCAAATGTGGTTGATCAATGTGGATTTTCCTTCCTTTCTGCCTCATCATTTCTATCTATTATATTAAGTTGTTGATAAGCTTACCCACACTGGTGGAAACGTCGACTTAAGGGTCACGTTTGCGATATAATTTATTTATGGTCCCGGACCCGGGGAAATCATCGTTAAAGACTCTGTTGGGTGCACTTAGGATGGATTTTCATATGTGATTTATCACGGTGCAATATTATGATCAAATAGATTTTCTATTAGGATTGTTTAGTGAGCACTTTCTGAACCAATAGGTTACAACAATAATATCTTACAAACTAGCTACCCTCTATATTCTATAACAACCCAGTTTCGGTTTGGTGGCCGCGTGGTCTAAGGCGTTACTCTGCCAGAAGGATAGACTGCTGATGATGGGGTGATTGAGTTTCGAATTTTTGTCGGATACTGGGGGTGGTTTTTCCACAATTATTTTCCACTCTCCCTCCTAGAAAATGTAGGTACACTTCCTATAAATATGACCTTACTAATCCCTAAAACCATTAACGTAATTTGTCTATAAGCTTGTGACCCGAATAATTAATTAAGACGCGGCACTAATAAAATAAAAAAGTACAGTTATGAGTCCAATGGGAAAGGTAAAACCCTAATTTAATAATGATATACATTTCAGTCGTGCTGGAGATCAAATCCAAGACCCAGAAATCAATTAGGCCTACCAGACGTGCTACCACTGTAGTTAGTTCAATTCCTATAATGCAATAATTTAGTATTTTATTATTATTGGACATGATTTATTTTAACTTATATATGCATATTTTTATATTAATGTTTGTTTATTCTTAAAACAAGAATAATAAATGAATTAATCTAATGGTTAAGAATGAAGAAAGTATTCAAAAATAAATTCAATCTTTATTAACTTATTTTACAACCGCCCTTAGATTTCAAACCCCGACATCCCTGGTCAACGATGACTAGGTGTGATCCTGCTCCTAATAGACCACTCGAACACCACTGCAAATGACGGTAGCTAATGCCCTAATGCTTGTACTACCACTTACGAATTAAACTTTCTAGCCTGGAGGGAAATTATGAGAAAATTGAATTAAGAGAAATATCAAAGTGGGGGGGGGGAACCTAGGGGAGGTGAGGAAATTACCCTCCCCACTCTTTTCATCCCCTCTCCCCCTTTAAGTGCATCCGGTTGACAGTGAAATAAAGACTCTCGGCTAAAGAGCCACCTAACCCTTTCAGTATTACCTAAAGCTTGAGAAAAAAAAAAGTTGACTCCAGTTTCCCAGTCATCAATAAGCTAGGATAAATCGGCCAAATTTAACGATAAGAAAAATTGACACTTTAAGTGGTACATAAAATCAATCAAACTGTCAAATTATTCTATTAATGGTTTAAACGTCACACTCTAGAGAATAATTAATATTTGATTTTGCTTTGTGTTGAAATAAGAACACAATGAAGTGAAGATTAAAACAAACTTGATAACGTCTAGAATAATAGTAATTAGGTGTACAATAGGTGAGGAATTATTTATTATTGATTAAAAATATTTTTTAGTTCTTTAAGGTGGAGTGCTAGTGAGCGCGAGTTTAGTGCATTAATTTTGCAGTTTTTAAAGCACAAACATCTTTTGGCCAAAATAAATCAAATATTTCTTCTATAGAAACATAGAGGTTAGTTTTCTGCACATGCCAATCTCAACAGTTGTTGAATATCTGTCATGAGCATGTCAGCAGTTAGTGACAAACTTTTTAAATAAAGAGAAAAGTTTGTCACCAAATGCCGCCATGCTCATGACAGATATTCAACAACTGTTGAGATTAGCATGTGCAGAAAACCAAACTCTTATGTTTCTATAGAAGAAATATTTGATTATTTTGGCCAAAAGATGTTTGTGCTATAAGAACTGCAAAAATACTGCCCTAAACTCACGCTCACTAGCACCCCGCCTTAAGTTTAAACACAAAGATAAGTTTTAACTTGCTCATATAGAAAAAGTATCGTAATTAGAAACATTTTATACCTCAAGATTATGATAGATCTTTACGTTTTATGTACCAGTGAGCTAAAATAAAAAGGGTTATACAATTCGGTCTGTTTCCAGATCCGTAGCAAAATGGTTTGATCGATTTTGTTCAAAATTGCTGTAGATGATAGAATTAAGTGATTTTGGCTCTAGCCTTAATAAACCGAAAATAGCTCAACTTTGTTTTAAATTATATATCTACGATGTATTCTACATGATAAATAAGGATGTATTTTTGCATTTATAAAAAAAAATGTTCAAAGTAAATTTACTGACAACTGGTTTTTTGACAATTTAATTTTTATTTTAATGGCTAGAGTAATTATGTTAAAAATTTATATCTAAAATTCATATATTATAATATTCATCCAAAAAAAAAGTTTTTATCTGAAGAAAGATTATTTAAGGGTTGTCTACTGATTAATTTGTTTAATTTTATTTTATGCTTGATTTTAAAAAGCAACAACAGAAATTATGTCATCGCATTTATGTTAATTTTGATTCTTTCTCGTGCTACACGTCCTACAAGCCCCAGGTATCCACGGATTAACACTAATTGGAGAGAGGGGAGAAAGATAAGAGTTTATAGTAAATATACACTTCATTTACCCTGAAAGGTTATAGTCTTACCTTGACGGATTACACTATCGCGGTGGCCTATCTTATAAACTACACTATAGTTCGATCTGTCAAGGTATCAGGGTAAGTTGTGGGATGGGTGATCCAAAAGTCATGCAACCTTGTTTTTCCAAGTATATTTCTCGCAGAAAAACATGGAAAATGATCATGTAGTTTATGTGTATGATAACATTGTAATATTGGCCGGGTGGTGTGCAGGACGTGTGACCTTGAAACGTACACTAAGTCTAGCCAGTTGAGTTACAGCCTTTGAAAGTGTAAGATGAGTTTTTCACGATCAGAGCGAGTATTCATTTTGGAACATTATTTTAAGGCCAATTAGTATATGGAATGCCAACAATCGTTTGAGTGTAGTTTTTCAGAATCACACGTGCCGAATAAATCAACAATATGCCTAATTGATGGCAAAAAATATAAATTTTTTTCTTGGGGTTGCGTGAATTTTGGATCATTCTGTATTTGTGTATAGGAATATCTCTTAAAATTTACATTATCAGTACACCCATCAGTGACTCGAAACCTGACATTTGGAGAACTGAACCAGCTGAAACTGACCCTATGTCTGTGGCTAAGGATTAATAAACGATTTAATCTAGGGATCAGGATGAGTCAAGTATTGGGTGTTGGCCTACCAGTTTATCTTAAAGAAGGGGAGGGGAAAACCACAGTAACTAATAACGCACTATGTAAAACCATATCTTGTGTACCCGGCAGAGATTTGAATCTCAATCTCTTCCGTCACCTGTGATGTAATATATTGTGAATCTAATGTCTTAGACCACGTGACCACAGTTGATACGGGATGAATAACACTAGATTTGTAGTTGAAACTAAATAAGGGATGGCAAGTTTATATTATTATTATTATTAGCACCGCGTCTTACTACCCGTTCGGGTTATACGCGGCAAGTTTATAGAACATTAGCCTAAATTACTATGCGTTTGTGTGTGTTGGTTCCATAGCCCCTAGACCAGAAGACATAAAGAAATATTTGAAACTTTGCATGCTTTGGGAACTCTAAGAGTGTGCATTCAGATACAGTTTATATTTTTATTGAAGGAGCTTAAGTTCGATTCTGACCTATTTATGATATGTACTAACTAATAAGCTACTAAATATATCAATACCTAGTGATGGGTTGCTAATTTTAGAAATAGTCTAACCTTATATATAATTAACAAACAACAAAATGTGTTATGTATTAACGGGGTCCCCCCCACTCCCCCTAAATGAGTTCCCACACTCCTTCCACGCAAATGCGGGTACATTTCCTATTATTTGTACTTTTCTTATCCCTAACTATTTAATGTAACTGTATGTATAGCTAATGCAAACAATTTATTTTTGAAAATAACGCTACCAAGCAACGTTATGACCTGCATTTGATACACAAAAAATAAATACGTTAAAATAAAATCACGATTTAAATCTAGATTGATAAAATAATAGCTTGACTCGTTTATTTCACAGGGTATCACTCGGCCATGTTCCTCAGCATTTCCTGAAATGATTCAACCTTCAAGCCAACATAAATGTCCTCCCGTATCCCAACTTGTATCATCATTACAGTAGCCCCGTGGCTTCTTTGGTGCTGACTGACAGCTCAAAGCTGACGTCCGACAGTCAACATTTAGTATATACAGTAGCCCCATGGCTTTTTTGGTGCTGACTGACAGCTCACAGCCAACGTTTGACAGTTGCTAAACAAATGTTTTTTGCAAATCATATGGTTAGGCGTAGGGATACATAATTTGGTCTGGTAACTTTTCAAAGCAGTCAGAAATCAGCTGTGAGCTGTCAGTCAGCACCAAAGAAGCCATGGGGCTACTGTACATTTTCTTAGACATATAAGGCTATAATTAGGTTGGACTGGATAGTTTATAATTCATAACATGGGCGTATTACAGTTGACCTGCGTTTAATCCTTCTGGTCAGTGATCGTTGCCTAACCACGCTACGACGATAATCCTTCTAGTCAGTGATCGTGGCCCAACCAATAACTTTTGTGGCAAGTAGTCCCGTCGACTAACTGTTATGCACACAATAGATTATTTTATACACTTAAAACCTACATTTAATTTATTAAATATAGTTTTTTTAGTGAATTACAAACCAACCAACCCACCCTAACCTAACCTTCGGTTTCCGAAAAATTAAATGCTAATTAAAGTTGAGATGGGTATAGGCCTACACATTTATTTAGAGTTTATCTATTTTTATGCTACTCTTTCATGGAGTATGCATCCGTAATGTACATTGTGGAAAGACGTGTTAATTAACATGGTGAGAATACGGCTAAGGTATTTTAGTCAGCTCACAAATTAATTAATTATTGTAGAATAAAATCAAAGTTACTTTGATTTGATTATAAATAATTAATAATAATTAAAATACTATCTTGTTGTAGAATGTAATTTATAACGTTATCTGGAAGTATTATTATACTAAAAATATATTTTTCAAAAATAAATTATTTGCGTGGTAGACTAAAATGGTCATGGGGAGCATTAATTAGGACGGGCGGTACGTAGAAAATATAGAAATAAAAAAGTGAAAACGAGAAATCACTGTCATTAATAACCACTACCCACCCCGGTAAGCACGTGGACTAGATTTCAGGCTCATCTTGGCTGTTTTGCTAGTGATGCAAGGGTCGGGGTTCAAATCATATTCGGGTAAGCTGAGGATTTTTTATAAATAGTTTTCTATTCTTTCTTCACGAAAACGCAGATACATTTATTCTAAATTATGTGTTCTTCCTCCTTACTCTATTATCTTAATTAAAATAAATATAGCCCGAACGGGGTAAAAATGTGGTGGCCAAATTAAAATAATGGAACTCTAAACATAGCGTGATTTGTAATGACAGCAATGAGAATAGCTTTGCAGTTATTATCCAGTTGTAAAACTAGTCTTAGACGTAGTGTGGACGTTATCTATGATAATTATGATAAGGACTCACCATCCTTGATATCCAGACGAAGGTGATCCCTAGCGGGTGACCTCACCGTCCCAAGAATCTGGTCGATGCTGTAAACACCTCGTGGTTTCGGCATCGGATCCTCCGTGCGACTCGTCACTCTTTGGTGGTCCATCATGGTCTCTGAACAAAGCGTCACTTAGACGCCAACAACACCAACCCCCTTTCCCGAAAAAAATATATAACAACCCTCCAACACTTTTAGAAATAGCTTCCCTTTTTTTTTCCACTGTCGTCGACGAAAACGATGGTGACGGCTTTTTGGAGGAACGGTACACGTCCTGCTTCCCTCGCAAACACAGCAAGACTGAAATCTTCCTTTCCGCTTCCTCCGTTCCAGTCACAATTACACACCCCTTCCTCCCCCACCCTGTTTTAATCATCCCCTCACCCCTCTATCTCTCTCACACCACGCACACTCACTCAAACACTCACTTAGATAATGAACCCTAAACTCCCCTATCATTCACTTCCCAACAAAACCATCATCCCTTACAAGAGAGAGAGAGAGGGAGAATATAAAACTACTCCCTATTACCGATACCTCCTGCTTCTTGGTTCCGTCTCCTCTTTCTATATGTCATCCTCCAAGCCAAGGTTAGTGATCTCTCCCTCTTTATCTCCCCTCTTCCCCTACCAATTCACTTCTAATACCTCACAATATCAAAAGACCTTAAAATGCCAACCGGAAGGCCCAATGAGCATGCGTGGAACAAATGAGCGCACCAATAGCGAAGTCTGTAAGTGAAAGCCTTTTAACCGTCGGCTCTGGTGAAATTCCCTTGCCTCTCATACGGGTGGCTGGCTTGCTAATACAACTAGAGGGATGGTTTTAGAAGGGAACAAGGAGGGGTAGTTGAAGAAGGGAGGGGTGATGGAAAGGGATGTTGACAAAGCTTGATCCGTACGGAACAGTTTTCATTGGCTGTAGGAAATGTTATACGACGGGATATTGGAGGGGGTTTGGTTGGGATGACGTAATACGTATATAATCAATATGAGTTGTTTTTATTAAAGATTGTGATGATAGAAATCTCTGTATATTAAATTATAGGTATGTTTAGCAGGTTCTAATTGAAGAACGTAGAGAAGGGAAACAAAAATCTTAGCAAGATTAAAATACACGCCTTAGCTCAATCTCTATACTGAGATAGGCATCCCAGATTCGATTCCAGCTACATCCAAAATGTACATTGTTTGGTTTGTGTCTTATTTAGTTAGACCTATGTTATTATTATTATTATTATTATTATTATTATTATTATTATTATTATTATTATTATTATTAGCACCGCGTCTTACTACCCGTTCGGGTTATACGCACTTACGCTAATGTGTAATGGTAGGGTGATAGTGAGATGAAATGAAGGACCTACAGTTTAACGTGGAATCCGAACCACGGTGGAGACCTGGCATTCCTCTAGACCTATGTTACTTTATAGTCGTGTGCTGATATTATGAGTTGGTTTTGATAGTAGGCCTACACGTTAAATAGCTGACGCCTAATAAATATAAATAACTCCAGAACTGCATTGATAAATTCATTTTTTCTTATAGAGAAGCCTCTTTTTTCGGTAAGATAAATTAATTAATCTGCGATACTTTCATCTTTTGATGTATAAAGATAGCCAGATCGTTCCTATTGGCCATGACCTGTTATTTATTTTAGAATACATTTCAATCCGGTGCAGATCATTCTAATTAAATCAATTTATACATATATTTACACATTTATTTATATATATGTATACACGTATATTACATATATTTATATACATAGGCAAAAAGGGGACGGGGATTCCTGAGGTTTTAATATGAAGTTTAAAGATGACCTTGTATCAAACTTAATATAACTTATAGAGGCATTTACTTTTCAAAATCTCCACGCGAATATTACTCTAAAGGTATTCTAAAGGCATATGAATGTTTTTTTAATATAGGCTTAACCGTAGGGAGCCACTCTGATTAGCTTCTAAAGGCATTACATTTTTAACAAATTACTGGTGAAAGACAACTTATATAGCACCTAATTTTTTTAAAAGAGGGAAAAAAATTAGGTCATTTCAAATTTTAAAATGAATTATTTCTGAGGAGCCCCTCCAATAGATTCTAAGGAAGTTATTATACAAAAATAATTTTGATGAGCACTTCTTAAAATAGCTTTTAGAGGTATCCAATTTTCAAAAAATTTCCCAAGGAGGACTAGGCCTACTCCAAATAGCTTCCAAAAGTATCCAAATTTCAAAATATTTTGGGGGTGGGCAGGTCCTGATTAGCCATTAGGCTGATTAGGCTGCAGCCTAGGGCGCAATATTTTGGGGGGCGCACATTTTGGGTAACAAGTCTTTTTATTTACAGTAGCCCCATGGCTTCTTTGGTGCTGACTGACAGCTCACAGTCGATTTCTGACAGTCCAAATTTAGGTATATACCTAAATTTTGACTGTCAGAAGTGACAGCTGCTAAACACATGTTTTTGCAGATCATTTGGCTAGGCTTAGGGATACATAATTTGGTCTGGTATCCTTTCAAATCAGTCAGAAGTCAGCTGTGAGCTGTCGGTCAGCACCAAAGAAGCCATGGGGCTACTGTAGGTGTTAGATGTTGAATGAAGAACAACTGCAAATAATATTATAATATAAGATAAAATGTGTTTCTCAAAGTAAAAATTAAACCTGAAATCAGACTACAAGGAGTTAGGATTCTTATTTTAATGTAAAACTAATTGAATTTCTATTGTAAAGAATAATTAAGACAAACTAGTCATTCCCGGGCTGAAACCGCGCCTGTCGCTGCCAATATTTTCATTGATAATTTGAAATGAAAACAATCCGGTATTAAATGTAACTAATTTGTTATAGCTACCTCGTGTGTCAATATAAATACAACCTACAATACTAAACGGTGTGACTACGTAATACATTTAATAATTTTTTACATGATATAACGATATAATTTACTTTTATTTACTAGTTTAGTCCAAACATGCATAGTTATAAGTTAATCATATAATTTATATTAAATTAAATCATTAAATAACACATTTCAAACATAACAGTGGGGTGGGATCGAGAGGAGAGGGGGGGGCTTACAAGCTTCTTAGTCTAGGGTGGCCTCAACCATTAATCAACCACTGAGGGTGGGGGGGTACTATTCTAAGTAGCTAATATGGGTGTATAATGTTCAAAAACTCTTCAAACTAGGAACACTATAAATATATTCAAGGAGCATCAAATTTTCTAACATTAACTGGGGAGAGGAGAATAGAAAGTCCCTAAAAATGTCTTTGTTAATTGAGCTCTTACACAAATAAAGTTCCACCACTACTGTGTAAAATAACAATGCTCTTATTTCTTAGAGTGTAATAGTAGGTGGGGATGTAGGGAACATGAGAATATGTCAGTGTGTTTCTAGTTCTTTAGCAAAACATTTTTTTTTCCAAAATAAATAAAATATTACTCCAATAGCAGAGTTTGGTTTAATTTTATTCACATGGTGATATCAACAGTTGTTGAATAACTGTCATAAGCATAGCGGCATTAGATGATAAACTTTTTAAATTAATCGAAATATTTGTCATTAAATTCCAGAAAAAACCTTGACAGATATTCATCAATACAGTTGAAGAACATATGAAGAAAATAAAAATAAAATACATATGAAGAAAATTAAACTAAACGTTGTTGTTAGAGCAATATTTTATTTATTTCGAACAAAGAAATGTTTTGCTAATAAAAACTGCAAAAACACTGATCTTTTCTCGCGTCCCCTTCCACCACAGATTAACATCATGTCATAAGCTTAAGATTTTGAAGTCCTTTCCTAAATTAAATTCTCCCTACGCTTATGTGTTTTATATAATATATAAAGTTATATATGTATACATATATATTTATTACATTTACATATATTTATCATACATATAATATGTATTTATATTTAAACTTATTTGTATATCTATGTATAAATATACATATGATCTATATTTATATATAGACCATTTATATATATATATATTTATATATTATATACAACATTTAAGCGTAGGGAGAATTTAATTTAGGAAAGAATTTCAAAATCTTAAGCTTATGACATGATGTTATAATCTGTGGTGGAAGGGGACGCGAGAAAAGATCAGTGTTTTTGCAGTTTTTATTAGCAAAACATTTCTTTGTTCGAAATAAATAAAATATTGCTCTAAAAGCAACGTTTAGTTTAATTTTCTTCATATGTATTTTATTTTTATTTTCTTCATATGTTCTTCAACTGTATTGTTGAATATCTGTCAAGGTTTTTTCCGGAATTTAATGACAAATTTTTCGATTAATTTAAAAAGTTTATCATCTAATACCACTATGCTTATGGCAGTTATATCTATATATTAATCTATATATATATAGATTTATAAGAACACAGTTATTGTCAAATCGCCATTATAAAACACTAATCTTACAATTCAAATCTTCTAAATTTACTCTCCTTTGGCAGTTTAATTAAATTTTTGCATATTTAAATTAAAAAGAATGACATGTTTTTGAAGTTGACTGATCTTTTTACGTAAGAACATACTATAAATATATATTCTTGTAATGATCCAAAAAGAATTGGTAGGCTTAATCATTGTTCTTGCATCAAACGTTTAGGTGAATAAGTTTTAAGTCCCTACAAAATTATGCAGTATTTTATGTATCTTAGCTTCTATATTTTAATAGTACCACCAAATGCTGTCTTCTAGTGGTTTTGAAATAAAATTTATAGAAGTAGTTTCACTAATAATGGCTGTCTTGTAATAGTTCTGAGGAAACTTTAAAAAAGTAGTTCCTCTTAGTCCTGTCTTAAGAACTTCTTCAATAAGCTATCTTAAAGTAGTTACACTAATTTCGGTCTTGAATTGGTTTCACCAATTGCCAACTTGTAGTGGCTCTGAAAAAACTGTAAGCCTACTTAAATAGTTCACGTGTTCCAGTCTTAAAGTAGTAAGCCTACTGTTATAAACTATCTTTAAGCAGTTATGTTAGGTAGGATCTCAAATTAGTTTCCACTAGTTTCTGTATTAAAGTAGTTCTGTAATAAACTATATTGAAGTAGTTCCACTAGCTGCTGGCTTGTAGAAGTTCTGCTAAAACCGTAATTGAAGCAGCCTACCTAGTTCCACTAGTTACTGTCTTCAATTGTTCTGATGAATACTGTATTGAAGCAGTACTTCAAAGAACTGTCCTAAAGTAGTTCTGCTAATATTTAGAGAAGTTCTTTTAATAACTATCGTGAAGTATTTCTGTTAACAACTATCGTAAAGTAATTATGCTATTAAAGGGTCTTGAAGTAGTTCTGCCAAGAACTGTCGTGAAGGGATTCTTATAGTAAAGTTCTTGAAGTATTTCTGCTAAGAACTATATGGAATCAGTTACTTTAGTAACTATCTGAATTATATTTGTAAGTAATGGTTCCTAAATGTATCCATTTATTAACTATCTTAAAGTAGTTCTGTTAAGAATTGTCTTGAAGAAGTTCCGCTAATAAAAGGTTATGGTATAGTTTGGTTAGTAATTGTCTTGAAGTAGTTATGTTAAAAACTTTCTTGAAGAAGCTCTGAAAGAAACTTTCTTGAAGTGTTTCTAATAAAAACTGTTTGAAGCATAGGCGTAACTAGGATTGATGAGTGGGTTGGTATTGGTGGAGTAGGGGGCTGGTCAGCCCCGAGAGGTATGAACTCTACACCAGTAAAAATTAGGAATCATTTTTGAGTGCCTCAAGTGACGATTTACGACTATAATAAATAATCGGCTTGCAATTCAGTTAAAACTAAAACCCTGAAACAGGTTTAGACTAACACAATACAAGTTAATTTAAAAACATTTTTTTATTATTATAGAACATGAAAGAAACATTGTTTCGTTTATCAGCAAACTAACTTAAGGATAGTGTACAATTACAACATTAATTTAGTCTGAATTCCAATCGATAAGGTGATTTTTCCAGTTCATTTAGAACTTCGTCTGGAGAAATGCTTATTTCTCGATGTATATTTAACATTACTAAGCCATTCAGTCTTTGCTGCCCTGTTGTATTTCTCAAGTACGTTTTTAATCTCGTAAGAGTTGAGAACGGTCTTTCCCCTGGTGCTTGTTGACACTGGCAAGGCTACTCCTATTTTTAACAAAGTACTGATCAATGGGAATATTTCTTCATTGCAGGCAACATAATAGTTCATAGCCTTTATTGAACTTATTTTCAATTAATTCCCTCTTTCGTGCCACATGTAAAGTTCCCCAATTGCTACAATATCACTACACTGCAAATCTTGCCCGTAAAAAGCGACCAGATTTTTCATCTGTTCCTTCTCTACTTCGGTGATAACCGATTCCTCTGTTGGTACCAGGCACATAAAACTGCCAAGCACATCTTGATGGTTCAAGAAACAAGTTTTTAATTGACTCGCAAAATGATTTTTTTTTTAAATGGCAGAAAAAAATACAACTTAGAAGTAAACCTCATTGAAGTTCACTTTTTCACTACACCTCTGTATTTGTCTGACAGGTATTCTTGGTGTAACAAGATTTGAACCAAACAATTAAGCAAGTGTTTTAGCTGATTCTTAAATAGCTGAAAACTCAATTTGCGTGTTTGTTCTTATTTCTTGAATTTTTTCCTTGAGCCGATTTACCATGTTAATGGCAGCTAGAAGATGAACATTCTCAAGTTGCAATGCTTGGCAAAGTGGTAAGCTCAAAGAGAAAAGCTTTGCTAACACCTGTAGAGTAATTAAAAAAAGACTAATATTGTATGGCACACTGAAGTTGAACTGCTGGTGATGATGCATCAGTATCTTCCCAAATTATTTATTTTTTTACCCTACTAAAACACTGGACAATTCACAATGCCGCATTATATTATGAATAATTTGAGTGATTATTAATAATGGGTAGGTTTGACAAAATGACTACGTATGCTTGTTTTCTTTTTTCAAATCAATATAGAGGGGTTAAACACCCCCCCCCCTCCCCCCGGTTAAGCCAATAGTTTGAAGTAGTTATGTTAAAAACTGTTTTAAGTAGTTATGTTAAGTATTGTCTTGAATTAGTTCTGCCAGTAACTTTCTTGAAGTATTTTTGTTGACAACTGTCATGAAGTTGTTCTATTAACAACTGTCTTATAGTAGTTCTGGTAAAAACTATCTTGAACTATTTCTGTTTGTAAATGTCTTTAAATAAATCCACTAGCAACTTTCCTTGAGTGGTTTTGATAGAACTGTTTTGAAGTAGTTGCACTAGCTACTGTCTTGGATTGTCGAACATTTTCCAACTCCATGAGCATGGAATAAGTTGTATTTTAATTTGATTATCATAGGAAAAAAATTTATCTGGCGTTTAAAAAGTAACTAGATCTTATTTCATGTATATATAAATATATGTGTAATATAGTCTGAAAATGTCCTTTTTGACAGAAATTGACATTTTTTATAATCTAAATATGTTTACCTTTAATTCAATATTAGAAACTCTAGGATTATTTTCATAACTTAGAAAAGGTTTCTTCTTTCTTTGTCACCACTACTATATCCTCTATTAACATTTGGAACTGTACTTTAACTACTTCATTCAATAGGTAATTGTTAACTTTGTGAAATTTGCAAGGTTTATTTTAGCTTAAAGATTGCAATAAGCACCATCACATATTTTTTAGACACATTATATAGAAAAATCCTCATACATAAAAACTCCAACCCACGAAATAAATAAATAAATGAAATAGACAAAAATAAACTTATGTTCATAAAGTTCCATTTAGTTGTTTTATAACTATATAGGCCTAAACTAGTGCTGGATGAGAAGTCAATCTTGTTTTTAATGTTTTATTTTAATTAAATAAAATGTTACCCATACAGTAAAATCAAAAGAACATAACGTCATAAAATTTAGTTTTTATAAAACTAGTATGCCATAATAAAATGATGCACATATTGCAGCATACTAATAGTCTAATTAATATGTTTACAATATTGTTAATTGTTTCGTAGCTGCACGTAGAGCTTTGACTACAGTTTTAAATTTAAATAGCTTAATTCTGGATTATAAATAAATTAAATAATTATTTATTCATTTCTGTAGGTTTGTCCTATAATTAAATAAAATTACTGACGTTGTCAATGGACCAGTAGTGCTCTCCTAGTTCAAGTTGGTTTGTAATTGTAAATCCTGTGTTGACACGGCTCCATGTTTGAATAGTTGATTTTAATTTGAACAAAAACTATAAATTTTAATAAATACTATTATATTTAAATTAAATGTATAAATTGAATATCACACGTAACGATAGTCATCCAGACAAAGGTGTTATTCTCCTCTTGTCTAGTTTATCGATAACGTGTAGGTTCTGATCTTCGTCGCGGTGGGTTTACCATGTTAGGTTTTCATAAAATGTTTCCCACTCTCCCCTCATATTAAAGCAGCTCTACCCTTAATTGAATCCACCCTATTAGTGTAAATATGCAAATATCCATCATAGATAGTAAGACGGAAAGCAAAGAAAACCAAAGTTCAAGATCATTGTATTGATCTAAAAGTAAAGAGATTAGTTGAATAAGTGGTATTAACTATACTAGCATTCAACTGTAGTGAGGATGAAAAACAACTGCTTTGGAAAAATAGCCTAAGTCACTGTGGTTCCTACCAGAAATCGAAGTCCGTCCCTTCAAATAAGACTAGTGCTTTTGTTATGACTAAACAAGTTATTTAAAATAGTACAAAGCTCAAGATAATACTCGTCCCTCCTTCTACCACTTAGAAATTTGATTTACGCAAGAGGCTGTTTCTGACCGTAAAAGCGACCATAAAATAAAAATATTCCATCCACCTGGGAGCGTCCTTGGAACATTAACTCGACAACAATTTAAAGTGTCGTTAAAACTAAAATCTTATCACTTTTGACTAATCAACAAGTTTAGGGTGTTTGGGATGTTCTAGACAATTCTATTTAATTAGTTGATAGATTATCATTTCTGAAGACTTCTTCACCTCAACTTTCCCTCCCCTTTATCCCTTTATACTAATAGACTTGACACTAATAGATATTACTGACAGGAGATTTTTCGGTAGACTAGTCGGCTACTTAGCTGCCTGTCCTGAGCTGGTGCCTTGTCTTTCACCATGGGTTTTCCCCCCAAAATCACAGGGAATGACCACACAAGAATACCTCCCTACAAGATAAATATCAATTTATATTGTCTTCGAACAGCTAGTAAGTAGTTTCACAACATATCAGTCCTAGCTGTCGACTTTTATCTGATCTACGAAGAGGTCCTCTGTATCGCTGGTCAAGTGATGGAATGCAAACTACCATTAACCTACTTTGAACCAATACAAGAAATAATAAACAAATATAATTTTCACTTTAAACTATGTAAACGGTACCCTTTGCTTTTGGTATGAGGTAGAACTTTAATTTTTTTAGTTTGCAAAGTTAAACATGTAGGAAAATAGGTTTGCAATCCAGGGTCTTACCTGGGGGGTATTTCGGGGGCTTATAATTCCCCCCTACTCTCCCATACAATCAATAATGTAGGTTTACTCACCTCGGTGGCCGCACGGTCAAAGGCGCTACTATTCCAGTGGACTATACTGCTGATGACGGGAAGATTGGCGTTCGAATCTCGGTCAGATGTATCTTTCGACCTCCAAACAAATGTTGGTACACTTCCTCCAAATATAACCTTCCTCATCCTTAAAACTATCAGCGCAATTAGTAGATAAAATTATAACCTGAACGACTATGCGGTGCTAAAAAGATCGAATTATGTATTACCACATCTTACTACCCGTTCGGGCTATACGCATATATGATAATTACGCTAATATTGTATGTATGAGTAAGGTTTCATTTAGAAGAAGTGTAGTAGCATTAGCGTAGGAGGAGGGTGAAAAACCTTTAATAGAGACTTCCTTCAGTACACCCAACTGTGATTCTTGCTCCGACCTCCCCGTAATCGCTAGTATAGCCTATTGTGAGAGTTATGCCTTATGATTACTAGTATTTAGCCATTTTATTTTGTTATCCTAGCCCAAATATAATTTCTCTTCAACCTCGTACCCTCAAAGTTATTGGTATATAATGAAGGTTATATATATATTTCTAAAATTTATATCCAAAATAAATAATATCCCAAAAACCTATATTATTATTATAAGCACCGCGTCTAACTACCCGTTCGGATCATACACACTTAGGTGAATGTGTAATGGTAGGATGATTGTGAGATGAAATGGAGGACCTACAGTTTAACGTGAGATCCGAACCACTGGGCAGGCCTGGCATTCCTCACATTCACAAGTTGTGATTAATACACGTCTTGTCAGAGGTGAAGGAAGGGTTTGGAAATCAGATAAATCTCTGCCAAAACCGAGGAGAAAACAATATTAAATAACTTAATAGTCAGTATTTAAATATATATGCTAAAATGTATTTTTGAAATTTTACGTTGGTACTGTACCTCCTAAGATGTCTTGGCATACCTTCGGGGGTATGCGTAACCCGGGTTGAATACCACTGCCTTAGACCATTCAATCTCGGAAGAGGGTTTCAAGAGGTATCCAATTTAAAAAAAGCAACCTTGTATCTCCTGTTTGCAAACTTTACCACGAGTCAACACTACAAAAAAAACTGCAAACCGTTCTATAATATGTTTTATTTTCATGGAAAACACAATATTTACACAATGGAAGCTCATGTTGCCAAAAAATATTACGATATTGTATTACATTCGTAGTTAAGTTTAATAATTTAAAGATACATTATACAGTAATACATAAGTAAGTATTATTGGAAGCTTTTAATATTATTTTAGATGAAGATTACAGTTAATAAATTGAATAAGTTGGGTGCGCTCGAATTGTGGAATAAAGTGTACCGGTCAGCCTGTGCACATGAGTTTAGGAACAACCTGTAATCACATTCAACTCCTAACCTAACATAACCTAACCTAAACTAATCTAACATAACCCAAACTAAGCTAACCTGACATTAGTTAGCCTACTCTAACATATCCTTACCTAACCTAAAATAACCTAACATAGCTTAGCCTAACCTAGCCTAACCTAACCTTAATTTTGAACAAAGTCATTATACATTTCATTTTTACCCCGGAGTTTGTGTAATGGTATTATCAATCTCCGATGAGTTTTCCGTAATTCATGTGCATCGAATAAGCCGTATTTCTAGAATGTGACTTTTAATCAATGTGGCTGATTGATAGTGGGACACCTATATAAATAAGGATTTACACAGGATCTCTTTGTATTACATGCTTTTGTCCTCCCATAAACAAACAAATATGTTGGTGGCACAACAAATCCCATACGTTCACAAAAATTATTAAATAATTATTAATTTCATCATTCCGGTTAACGATTTATAAGATAAATGCTGCGCTATATGTTTTGCGCATAAGTTGACACGACCTACATCGACGATCACTTAGACAAAACTTTCTCAAGCTCATCCAGCTGGGTTTACCGGTGACGGAGGGGTAGGTGTTATAATACCAGCCGGGTTATGTTCAGGTTCTTTCTAGATGTTTTCCCACGATACATCCATGCAAAGATTGCTTCATTCCATCTTTTTTATACCTTCCTCATCCCTACCTCATAAGCTAGATTAAAAATTCATATAAATTGTACGGCTGGTAATACGTGTTGCCAAAATTGGTTGATATGTGGCAACAATGACGTAAAGGAATGAGCATTCAAAAGCAGGGTATAAAAGATTTTAAATCATGTAAGTTAACATTAAAAATAAAAAGTTACTCTTGTAAATTAATATTGACAATCGTGTAGCTTAGTAATATATTATTTTCACTCCTCCACCTAACTTCAATGACGAATTTCAAAAATTCCCATTGGTTCTGAAGACATCCAATGTTTAAAACCAATCCAGGTCAGCCACTTATTACTCTTATTCCTTATGTATTTCATTTTGTGAACGCAGGTAATACAAGTGCACGCGCACAGAAGCATTCTAAATGGGGTAATGAATCGATTATCTGGGTCGGAATATAAAGGAATGTTTGGATCAGTTCTGTTAGAATACCTACTTAATTGAATCAATATTATTGGGGGTAACCATTTTTCACCAATATCTCTATATCTATAACGGCACTTAGGTTGTTTAATAATGACCTTAAGACATTACGTTTGAAACACATTCCTAAAAAAAACAGTGAATATGCTCACGAAAATATAATAGCAAGCAATTGTTATTAAAGTATACAATTTACTGCTATCACCGTACATAAAGTCTAATTTCGATAGAAAGGAACTGTTTTATGATTATAAAAGCTACTAGAACGCATTATATATATTCATATTCATCAAGTCATATAATTTTAAAGTGTCACTTATTATAAACTAGCAACAAGACCCGTTCCTCGCACGGGTGAGTGGCATCAAAACTATATCAAATTGGGACGTTTAACATCTGGACACCATATTGTTTTACAGTTCCTTCCGGATAAAATCCTGAGCTAACTATATAGATCTCGTTTCAGATAATATTTGGTTTTTGTGTTGGTTTATTTTTAGGTTTTAATCTTATTAATATAGAAAATTAAAACTGTCTACCTTATTGAGAAAGTTTTTTTTTATCTATTAGCTTAGGAACTTTTAGGGCCCCACACCCCCCACCTTTTACCAATTGCCCAGCCCCTTATTTTTAAATTCCAAAATTACCAACTTTTATGTTATCTTAATAAAATGTTATTTTAATTTCAACCAGGCAAATAATCTGGAATGGTCCTTTTACCAATTATTGGTAAAAGAACCACCCCAGATTATTTGCCAAATATAATTTCTCTCCGTGCCAAAAGGTAGATTTTATAATGATTTTAGAGGTATTTCACCTCACCCAACCCTTTTCAGCTCTTAACATTTTCATTTTGATATTTTAAGACTACCAATTTTGAATTTTGAATTTTAGTTTTCGAGGGCATTTTGGGCTGGTCTTTCAACCTTGTTTCCAAATTTTCATTTTTTACATCGATAAGGGGTTGATAATTTTAATTTTTAAAGGGTTCAGGAGTGACCACTTCCCGGATTTCCATTTTAAAGTGAAATATTTCGAGTATTATTGTTATTGGTATTTTTCCCTTTACTTTAAAAAATATTTCGATTTGTTTTACCATAGGCCTACCCAATACCCTACCTGTTCATTAGTTTTGTAAGTTTTGAGGTGAGCCCCTTCCCGTTTTCTGGCCTTTCATTTTGAAATTCAATAATGTTCATACCTTTATGGCAGTTATGTGTTTTCCTTATAACTGCGTGAAAAATGTTAATCTTCTAAAACACTGATAATTAGTTTATTCTTTTAGTTTTGGAAATATCGAAACCTCTCATTTAACCAATTCTAACACCCGCTCCACCCAGCCTCTATTTCTCTGAGTCCCGTTTAAAAATGTAAAGTTTTTAGACATTTATGATTATTTAGGATGGTTCTTTTACCTTCCAGCAAAATTTCAATCTTCTTTCCCATTGAGAAGTAGTTATTTCTATACGTTTTATAAATTTGGAATTCCCCAACCCCTTTTCTCCAACTCACTCGTAAAAATTTTGAATTTCAAAATTTATTTGGTTAACTTGATTTATTTTTTTTACTTATCTGCAAAATTCTAGTTTCTTACCCCATCTAAAAAAAAAATCCTAATTATATCACCCTTCCTTTCTCCCATTTCTCCGAGCCTCGTTTTGAAATTAACCATTTTTATATTTTTTTAAATTATATGGAAATATACCTTTATCCTAAACTTATAAAATAACACTAATATAAATGTAAAGTTTTACTATTGCTTTCGTCAAACAATTATTATTTAAATTTTAATAATTACTTTTTACCAAACTTACTTAAGAATCGAATCAGCATAAGCTTAAAAAGCAAGAATTTTTTTTTTTCAGTTTATGACAGCTTTGATGCGGGGAGGTATAGTATTCCGTTAGGTCTCCAGTGTGGATAAGCCCCGACATTGATAACCAAAGATTATCATAAAATTGACACCAGATATCCTAAACAATTGACCTAAAAATGTGATTCAAAACTCGACTAAATAAAACTTTTTTTTTTTTTAGCGTATGGCATTACTTGGAGGGACATTACATCAGTTCGGTCGCTTTTATGTAGACTATTCACCGCTCAGGTTGCCCACGGTACATCAATGGAGGTTCTCTCTATACGACCCCGCAATGAGCTGATATAATTACAGTAAATAATTATTATGGAAGTGTGAGCCAATGGGAGTCTTAAACCCTAACTTAAGACTAATTTACCAACCCCTGACAATCTTTGGGATAATTACCCTCAAGAGCAAAATACCTAAGGTACCAGCTGGGAATCAAACTCGGGACCGTTAGATACAGTATCCAGATGATCCGATCACTACACCGCGGGACTACCTAAAACTAAAATATAAATGGAATGAAAACCCTTTAACTAATGAACTCTTTGCCTCCTAATGAGTATAACTTATATCTGATTCAGGAGTAAGCAACCCTTTCCGGCTTAGTTATTGTGGTGTCTCATCACGAATGTGTATTTTACAGCTATACAAGCAGATAGGGTACAAAGTTCATTGCTGACATTATCTGATAATTCCGACAACTATTTGTTGAAAAATAATATTTGTTTAAGTACCTATTTATACATTTACAAAAATATGTAGAATTTAAAAATATTCTTATTCAAATTAATACCTAAAATGTTATAAGGATACTCTAAAAATATCAAAAACTAAAAAAATATAAAGTAAAAATCCAAATGACAAAAAATGACCTATTAAAATAAGTTTTCCCAACCAGTAAATCATAAACAAAATGTATGTACTCATGATCATTGTAGGTGATGTAGGCCTACTAAAAATAAAAGGTATGGAACTACGCATGGACTTTCTCACTCGATTGTTTAAAAATTGAGATATTTACTCAAAATTCGTAATACATTACGTGAAACGGAATAATATACACTAAAAAATTCCAAGCATATAATTGCACTATATTTATGTAAAACATTTTTGAGTCATGATTTAAAATTTTATAATTGTATTTTTAAAGAATTAATGTCCTCATTTGTACGTTTGAACCGATAAAAAATATCAATATTAGGTCCACAAGGGTCAACACTTCGTATTAAAATTTCAACTTCCGGTTAAAATTGTCTACGTTTTATTAGGTGTTGCACATATTCATGTCATCGCTTTGCTATTGAATTCTTCATTTGTAAATTTTTACCAATAAAAAATGTAAATATTGACTATTGAGTCTAAAATTAATATAGATAATTTGTTGTACAAACATTTCTCCTAAGAGGTTAAAGAAAAAATAACAAACATTTTGAGAAACTTACTTATATTTAATTACTCTATGGAATTGGAGAATTAATGTGTTAAAACTAAAGTATTATCTCTTTACAACTATAGCTCACAAAATTGTATTAATATGTTTGTCAATATCTCAGAAACTGTTGGATTTATAAAAATATATATGAAATAAAAGTTATTTATTTTTAATAGTACTACAATTTTGCAATGAAAAGTTATTTATTATCTCAAATAGTTGCGGAGATATGGAAGTTTCTGCTGCTGTAAAGTACCCTAAAAGTCATTTTCATGGTAAAATGAAATTAGCCAGTTTATTTATAATCTTAATTATCGCCTGGATACGAATTTTAATCAAAATCTTTATAGCATATTTTGAGAAAATCGATTATTTCTCTTTTCGCCCTTTATTAACTACTCTTAATTTTAAGTTTAAACAGACGGCATTGCAAATACCACTCACTTATTAAGGTTCAGGGGGTCATGAGACGTCAACATCCATCAACAATTCAGGTTAGTTTTTTTACGGTCGCAATATTTTTCCTTTTGTGTTTGAAAAGGTAAAATGTATATATGCGTATAGCTTGAAAGTTATTGGTTTTATAAAAAATATGCTTCAAATAAAATATTTATATTATAATTAGACCTACATATTTTTAATGATAAATAATTACATATCTCAAATAGTTTAGGAGATATTATTAAAAAAAATATCATTTACGCATCAGACCGGAGCCATTAAAGTCATTTTGCATAAATATTGAGAGTAGCCATTCTGTATAGAATATATTTTATAAATGTTTATAAATGAAATTTAATCAAAATCGTTAAAGCCGATTTTGAGAAAATCGACTTTTTCTCTTTTTTCCCCTTCAGTAGACCACCTTTAATTTTAGGGTTAGATATCCAATTCCAAAAATGCTTCGGGGCAACCCTATGAAAACCCTAGATACCCGGTTTTAGCCCGTTTGGTAAAATAGTTTAGGCTGTAGTTGGAGGTAAGACAGACAGACAAACAGAAATTCAAAAACCACTTTTAGGATTCGGAGGGTCATGAAACGTCAACATTGATCAAAATCTCGAGTTCGATATTTTTGACGATCACAATACTTTCTCTACCTGTAAGATAGAGAGAAAGTAACTAGTTGACATGTAAAAATCTAGTTCTTGTTTAGTACTACGGCAAGCCGACTAGTTTTGTGACTTATTATTTTGGTTAGCTATATCACGAAACCAATGGGTCTATTGTTAAGGTTCTTGACGTTTAAGCACACGAGTTTTTAGTGGCTTGATACGTGTTTCAGGGACTGGAACGGGTAAATTATAGGAAGATGATCCACGTAATAGTGGAATGAGGTAATTGGAAACGAGAGGGACAAATTAAATACAACTTAATTAACGGGACGAGGAAAATTGAAAAACCAGTTTGACAAATCAAACGAACCTTGATGAGCACGGAAAGGAGATGGAAATCAATAATAAGACAGGGCCCGGATTTTATGATATGTCATCTTTTTTTGGTCCATCAGAGACAATGCTCAGTTGTACACAAACTCTGTTCATGATCCTCTGGTTGTAGAAATGTATATTTTATAGGTCATGCTTTGGTCATTTTTACCATCCTAGATTTTTAGGTCATTTTTCTTGCTTTTTTGTTTGGTAAGACTTTTTGATAATTTTTTTTAAAAGAAAATTTAAAATTGTTTTAAAACATGAATAATCAAACATAGATATTTTACCACACATTTGTTGACCGAAGAAGATAATGAATGATTCAAAATGAATCCACATTCCTGGTGAGACCTTCACTACATCTAAGTTGGAAAGGGTTGCAGGGGGAGGAGAGAGCTATTTTTAGAGCTCAAATGAACTTTGTACCATCATTACATTTCTGCCGAGTCACTCACTATACCACATCTGGATGCAAGGGGGTGGGGAACTATCATTTTTAAAGCAGGTATTTGTATTTCAATGTTAAGTGGAACAAATAATTGTAACTGCCAAAAAAATTTAAATGCATAGTTTTCATTTATAGAGTGCACGTAATATTTATTTGTTTACAATCATTTTATGTGTACTTAGAATGGCTTAAACCAAACCATCTAAAGCGAGACATTTGAGGCACATTATTAATGAATTTAGAGAGGATATTTTTTCTACAGAGAGTTAAATACTTTTCTGTGAAATATGTAAAGTGAAAGTGACTGGCATCAGATAAAAGATTTAACCATTCAACATCATATCAGTCATAACAAACATGTCCGTGGTATCCAAAATATCGATAAGAAGAAAACCTCTCAATAATTACTTACAAAAAATGCATTCACGAATCAAAAAAAGTACTCAACATTTTACAAAGATTTGTGTGAAGTTCTGGTGTCTGCGAGCATTCCTCTGTAGAAACTGAACAATGTTAAACTAAAGGATTTCTTGCGACTGTATACTAGTCATTTTATTCCAAACGAGTCCTCATCGAGGAAAAACTGGAAATAGACAACCAAGGAAAGATATTTTTGTCTATTTTTACAATGTAAATCTTAGCTCTTTTAATAAATACATCGTATTATAGAAATTCAATCAAATTTTCTAAGTCATAAAAATAATATTTAAAGTCATCATTTAGAGTTTCTAGCATAATTTTATAGGTCATTTTTTGGCAATTTTAAGGTCATCAAAATCTGGACCCTGAATTAATAACTAATTATGTTTGGGTAACCACCACTAGTTTAGATTCGAACCTTGACCTCCCCAACTCCAGCAATCCAGTCTATTGCAAGCTTGATGCTTTGGATAGTGCGACCAAAGGAGTGATCAATAGGTTTATAATTTTGAGATCAATATTAAGGTTAATGATAGGTGAATCAAATCGGAACCTAAAATCGATCTAGGTTGGATTGTTGAGGGGTATAATATTGATTATCACACCATTTTAATTACAACCCTCTATGGTGGTCACATGGTCTAACGCGCTAACCTCGTATTGAACTAGACTGCCGAAAACTGGGAGATTTTGTTTCGATCCCGGTCAGGTGCACTGAAGGTGGTTTTCCTAAATGGTTTTCCACCCTCCTTCCACACAAATGTGGGTTCATTTCCTATAAATTAAGTCCCGTAACCCAGTATTGTAATTAATACATGAGTGTATATCCCAAACGGGTAGTAAGACGTGGTGCTAAAAAAATAAGTGCATTAATTCTAAATCGAACATCTCAGCTAATATGGTTCATTTTAAACTTATTTTTTATCTTCAAAAGACGATATTATTCTTTATGCATACACAATGCATAAACTATATCAGGATTTGGTAAGAGAAGAAACTTTTAGAAAATACAAACTTTTTTTTTGCTGACAAATATAATTACATTTTGCTACATTGTTAGTGTTATTTTATAGATAGGCTATTGATAGTCTATTTTCTAATGATCTATAGAGTAAAATTATATAGTAATTTATAAATAAGTTTTATTGGAAGAATTTGATAAATTTTAGATTAAATTTATACTTAATAAGTCAAATAATACGTATTTATATTATTATTATTATTATTATTATTATTATTGTTATTAGCACCGCGTCTTACTACCCGTTCGGGTTATACGCACTTACGCTAATGTGTAATGGTAGGGTGATTGTGAGATGAAATGAAGGACCTACAGTTTAACGTGGAATCCGAACCACGGTGGAGGCCTTGCATTCCTCACGTTCACAAGATGTCTTGTCAGAGGTGAAGGAAGGGTTTGGAAATCAGATAAATCTGTGCCGGGACCGAGGATTGAACCCCGGCCGCCAGCACAGAAGTCTGACACCTTACCCCTAGACCACCAGGTCACCAATACGTATTTATAGAATGCCAAATTTTATTGACTTTCAATCAATATTAGTGGTCAAAAGTGATATTTTTAAAAAATCAGACTTTATTTTCTAAGTTGTGTGGTGTTGTAGACAGTTGTTTCAAATTGTGAATATATTTAAATTACCCTAAATTTAAGATTTTTTTACACACGCCACTAGCGTTGTTAGCGGGCAGGACAAGGGGAACAAGTACCTCAACTCCCTATAATATTCTCAAATGGTAGGCCTAACTTTTACTCCTAGTGCCCTAAAAATAGCAGTAAATGGTTTTATTCAGAAAATAAAAAACATTTTTAAGCAATGCATATACGATTAAGGAAACATATTTTATATGACTTAAATAATCAACTCCACTATCGTATTATTCTTGTTATTCCTTTATTAGAATAAATTTTATCTTTCTTATTAAAAGTTAAAATGGGTAAGTTCAGTCTCCCCCACCTCCACTCACCAATGCCCCATTAAACCCTTAAGTAGTAAAGAGCTAGTGACTCATATGCTTACTCCACATACTATTACTATTCGAGCTATCCACATATTCACAATACTACAGTAGGGATGAGAGACGTAAGATTTAAAGAAAATGTTCCTTATTTGTATCTAGGAGAATGAGAAGAAACAATTTCAGAAAAATCCTCTACGCCTAACTATAACTGGGCTAGAATTCGAATTAGGGCCTTTTCGTCAACACAAACCAAACATAAAGAAGGGGAGTTTAATAACCTAGGGCCAAATTTTTATAACCTAAAAATTTACCAAAAATTAACATTAAAATTACACTTAAATGTCTAAAAAATTGCTTTAGGTAAAAAAAGATGCAAAGGGAATCAAGACTCTCAATGAATGCATAAGTATAAATTAAACAAGCTCTTTATAAGTGGAAACTAAAAGATCCCAACGCAAAACTTGTAAAAATTAGAATCGATTTACTTATTTATGATTTACAAAAAATAGCTACCCCTCCTATCTCACCAATTACATACCAGATTTGTTGTAATGACTTATTGGTAAGATGAATTTTACAACCACGAAAGTACTTAAAGAAGGTGTAGTGTATTGCTCAAAAAATTAATATAAATCCGACGTTAATTTCTAAGTCCAACAATTGCGGAATAAATGGGGCGAGGAGTGGGAAGGAGGGAGAATAAAATATTTAAGTATTCATTAATTTTAAAATAATCAGTATTATTAATATCTAGACCTAAATTCGATTTAAATTTCCAAAAATGACTATTAATGATGTAAAGCAAGAAAAGATTATACAAGAATAAATAAAATGAATATAAATGACCAAAATATTATCGATTGTAAACTATCATGAACAGAGTTTGTGTACAAATGAGGATTGTTTGTGATGTACCAAAAATAAGTTGACATGTCATTAAAATCTGGTCCTTATTATTTCTAATGCTAAATGTAATATTGAAATAAAAATTGCTACAAGGGATGTTCAAATATTTTTACAGTCAGTGTTAACATAAAAAAAAGCCATTATGTGAAGTAAAAAAAGTTAAAGAAAACATTTTTCAGATACTTTTTCACTAACGCGTTTGATGCATCAATTTGCAGCGGAGCGGTAAATAGGGTTCATTCGTTTTAGAAATCTCTTAACTATTCCTGGCAACTCGCTATGAAAGTGCAGTAGCTTGAACTCAAGGGCATTTTCCAGATAAAAGATTATTTTCTGTGAAGACACTCTACGGTTCTTCTCTTTGAATTAGAGTCCTTTTAGACCAAATAGCTGTGTTGTAAAACATTGTATTATCTTATTTCGATGTGTTCAAAATACTTTAATGTTTAGTGAAACGAGCAGCTATTATGTTTGTATGTATTTTCACTTTTGAGATGCTCACTAAGTTATCAGTTTCAAAAATAAAATAAAGAGTTTTTATTATTTTTTTTAATTAATAATGGAAATAAATTAGTAGTAATTAGAGCTTTAAAAGTACATAGATCCTAGATAAAAGTAAAAATGGTGTGCCAAATTTATCTAATTTGAAGCTTTGTGGTATAGATAGATTATTAAATTAGAACTAATAAATTAATTATAACATATTGATCTTAATAACGAATCCTTCCACTAGAAATATTTGTTGGATTACATTTAAATGGTTTAAGAATCCATAACACAATTTTATAATTATAAAACCAGCAATTACTTCTTATAATATATATGTTATATATTATATAACGTATTTATGATATATATATGTATATATTATTTGCTAGCCAACAAAATACGCAAATAATTGAGATATTTACCACAGATGTGGAACTAGTCCTGGATTGAAAAATAGTTTTTTGTTTCTCCTGGAAAATTTTGGACATTTTGGTTTTGGACATGTTTCCTTTCTGCGGTTAATAATTCGTATTTTAAATGTATATAAATATATATTATATTTACTTTTATATATCTATTAGTATAATAAATATTAATATATATTAGTCAATTTATATATAATATTTACTACATAAAGGCCTACATACACAAATCAACTTTGTCTAAAGATAGTTTATCAAATGAAAACCAAAATATTTCCAAGACTATAATAATAGGGGTCTACCTAACACACCAGGGGCATGTGGAAAAGGCGTCAATCAATCATTGTTTATTTGTTCTGATAGTGACAAGCCATTCAAGGCTCGATATACTTTAAAGTTAAGTTAGTTTGTTGGTTTGTTAGTGTGGTTTCTTTCTCACTCTCAAACAAATAAGGGTACATTTCCTCTAAATTAAACCTTGCTTACCCGTACGTCGTAAGAATAAAATATGCGGATTATCAGAAAGGGAAATAAGAGGCAGATCACAAAAATCTAAGATATTTGATTCCAGTTTTGGTTTCGTATTTTACAATATATATGTAGGCTATATATATAGAACCCATATTTATGGATAAAACCTACTTAATGGTAAATATCCTTACAACAAGATTTTTTAATTGTAGTGGCAGTAATAAAAATTGACCTCGGTGATCTTGGGGAAAAGTTCTCACCTCAGGATCCAATGCTTGTGGGTTCAAACCCAACTTGGCTCGACGGATTATTCATGAGAGATAAAAATTCGTAGCACAACTTCGCTCGGAGGGGAAGTAAAGCTGTTGGTCCCATGTCTATTGTGGTGTGTAAAATAACCCTCAAAGGTAGGCCTATGTAAAAGATACCTTTCCCGGCAAAATTGGTAGGCTCTTTCGCTCTCACTCATATAAATTATCGTGTACTGGTATAATAGTCGGTTCAGAAAGTGTACGTTAAATACCTCAAATAGATGGGAAGGAAAATTGAATGACAGTAATGAAGCTTCAAAACCTTTGAAGGACTCCTAAATTATTTTAGTTATTCCAGATGTGAGCATATTTTTTTCGAGAAAGACTACAGTAAAGTTATATCTCAAAACATTTACTTTGATTTCAGAACTGCAAAGTTTTTCGTGAAACGTCGTTGCAAATTAGTAAACTCAACATTTTTATGAGTTTTATTTTAAATATAAAACCTAAAATATAAGGTTTTTAATCCTACAGGGATATGTTACCTATCACCTCCATTTTGGCGTGAAATAATAAGTCCGCCTACCCACCGGTCTGAACAAAACATGTTCAATAAACAAGAAAAATTGTTTAACGAATTAATTTACATTATTTTTAATTTGGAGAGTCCCAACAGATCAAAACTTTGTTTTAAAAGAAGAATTTTGTTTCTCGAACTTCGAACAATTGTTAAACGAAATCTGGCTGTACAATGATTGCAAGAACAAAGCAAACTGCGCATGCGCAATTTAGCCACGTCATCTACGTTTGCGAATAGTTCTGCAGTACGGCCCAGTCTTGTGTTTGTGTTTCAGTATATTTGTGATTTATATAATCATGACAAAAGATATTGAAGTAGACTGTGTAATGTGTATCACAAATTGAATGAGACCAAAACCCTCGTTCATTCACAGCCTCTTCTTCAAGTTTGTTTTAGCAACACGTCACACTACTTATTCGGGTTATACGTCTACACACTAACTATACTAATAGTTTTAGGGATTGGGAAAGTTATACTTAGAGGAAGTGTAACAGCATTTGCGTGGGAGATTGGAAAACCATTTTGGGAAAAAAAAACTCAGTACACTTGACCAAGATTCTAACCTTTATCTCCCCGTCATTGGCAGTTTAATCTATTGCGAGAGTAGTGCGTTAGTTCTCGCGGCCACTGAAGCGGGTGATTCTTAAATTTAAAAGACCAAGGTTAAGAGTGATAACTAAATCTATGTCCTCCTCCTATGAATATGGTATCGGAATAAAAGTATCGATACTGTACTGCAAAAATATCGGAAGAAAAATATCGATACCGAACTAGTATCGAAAGAAAAGTATCGATAACTTTAAATTCAGTATCGAAATGCACATAAACATTTCTGCTTGGTCTGCATGGGGCAATATTTGATTTAACTGAGTTCATTGAGCTCTACAAAAGCCTCTTTTGTTTGGTTTGTGATGACCGTGTTCATTGATAGAGGAAAGGGTAGTAGATTGGTCACCACTCGCGGCATCGCCAGGTCCGGCATCAGGATGTATTGATAAACAAAGATTAAAGAACATCTTTGAATTATGAGATAAAAGAAATTCAATGCAAGAGTTACTTCTCGCTTGTCATGCAGAAAGTGAGAAATAGTTTAATTTATTATTCCTCCACAGCTCACCCTAGTTAACAATTAATCCCAGCATGAGTGAATATAATTAAAAAAAAGTCGTTTCTTTCGATACCAATACAATACCGGAGTGTGAATACTAATATCAGTAAAAGTGTCGGAAAAAAATTATCGTATAAAAAAATACTAGGATTGATAGGAAAATATAGATATTCGTAAAGTATTGATACTTTTTTCACATTCCTCCCCCTCCCCGTAACCATATTGTCAACTGAAGGATTTTTTTTTCCCACTAATTTAGGGTTTTGTCTAATGATATCTCCCAGCGTCGAACACTTTTCGACCGAGTCGTCTGAAATAATTTGTTCCAAACAAATGGTTTTGACCAGTTGGTAAGTGAAGTGGCCTAATTTAAAATAACAAACCACTTCTCAAATAACGTGAAATTTCTGGACGTCTTTAACGCTTTTCACTACCCCGTTGGGTGCATTTGTTAAAAACAGTTTATCTGTGGTTGAATGAAATAGTTTCTCTAAAATAAGTTGTAAGCAAGAAACACACCTCTTTAGAACTACAACAAGTTTTTGAACATTTGTTTATGTTAAAAGGCAAGATGTTTGACCAATTTTAAAATAATTATATAAACTGAAAAACATAATTAAAAGAACACACTATTAAATTTGCTGACTTAGTCATTAGAGATCGGTGATAACTTCTATTTTAAAAGACTATATTTATGTTCACTCAGCTTATAGTCCTAACTTACTTAAGTACCATACTTTCAAAAGATAAATTTGTCAATTTTAGAAATGAAGCTCATGCTGACCAAAGGAAGCAAAGTGACAACAATAATTCTGTAAGAGCCCTTAAGTGTAATCTTCTTAGCACCAAGACAGAAAAAAAAAAGAGGTTGGGTTTCCCGGGAACAGGTGGAATCCTAAAAGGTCCACACAAAGATGTTCAACAAAAGACAATCTAATTGGTAGAGTGTCCAAGGGATCTATTTTCGTGCACATTTTTTCCAAGAACTAACGTTTTACTTCTTTATTAAGTCCGAAGCATTGTCACAACTTTGTTTTGGTTTTTTATCTTCATATTCAACGGCCATTATCATCCACACCTCTACTCTGGATGCGTGGACAAAGGTGTCAGTCTCGTCTCGTCTAGTTTTTTTTCAAATACGGCTGGATATATTGAGGGTTTTATCCCCTAAATGGTTGATCCGTCTCTTTCCACACTAATGCAGGAAACAATTAATCCAATTTTTTTTACCAAAGTATCTCTACCTTATTTGTGAAATATGAGAACAGCATGGAGCATGAATTAAAAAAAAAGCTAAGCAACCCTGTTCTCTCCTACCCCTAAATACAGTGCTGCACTGTGTCAATAGTTGGTCTTCTTTCTTACTCACAAGCACTGCCACAAGTCTATTTCACTTTCTCCTTTTATATCCATCAGTTTCTCTTACTCACAAGCACTGCCACAAGTCTATTTCACTTTCTCCTTTTATATCCATCAGTTTCTCTTACTCACAAGCACTGCCACAAGTCTATTTCACTTTCTCCTTTTATATCCATCAGTTTCTCTTACTCACAAGCACTGCCACAAGTCTATTTCACTTTCTCCTTTTATATCCATCAGTTTCTCTTACTCACAAGCACTGCCACAAGTCTATTTCACTTTCTCCTTTTATATCCATCAATTTCTCTTACTCACAAGCACTGCCACAAGTCAATTTCACTTTCTCCTTTTATATCCATCAGTTTCTCTTACTCACAAGCACTGCCACAAGTCTATTTCACTTTCTCCTTTTATATCCATCAGTTTCTCTTACTCACAAGCACTGCCACAAGTCTATTTCACTTTCTCCTTTTATATCCATCAGTTTCTCTTACTCACAAGCACTCCCACAAGTCTATTTCACTTTCTCTTTTTATATCCATCAATTTCTCTTACTCACAAGCACTGCCACAAGTCTCTTTCACTTTCTCCTTTTATATCCATCAATTTCTCTTACTCACAAGCACTGCCACAAGTCTATTTCACTTTCTCCTTTTATATCCATCAATTTCTCTTACTCACAAGCACTGCCACAAGTCTCTTTCACTTTCTCCTTTTATATCCATCAATTTCTCTTACTCACAAGCACTGCCACAAGTCTATTTCACTTTCTCTTTTTATATCCATCAATTTCTCTTACTCACAAGCACTGCCACAAGTCTCTTTCACTTTCTCCTTTTATATCCATCAATTTCTCTTACTCACAAGCACTGCCACAAGTCTATTTCACTTTCTCCTTTTATATCCATCAATTTCTCTTACTCACAAGCACTGCCACAAGTCTATTTCACTTTCTCCTTTTATATCCATCAGTTTCTCTTACTCACAAGCACTCCCACAAGTTTGTTTTGCTCTCTCATTTCAGATCCAATATTATCTCTTACTCACAAGCAATGCAACAAATCTGCTTCACTTTCTATTATCATATTACACAGTCTCTCTTACTTACAATAAGTCACAAGCCTATTATTATTAGCACCGCATCTTACTAAACGTTCGGGTTATACGCACTTACGCTAATGTGTAAATGGTAGGGTGATTGTGAGATGAAATGAAGAACCTACAGTTTAACGTGGAATCCGAACCACGGTGGAGGCCTGGCATTCCTCACATTCACAAGATGTCTTGTCAGAGGTGAAGTCACAAGTCAATAGCCGTCTTAGAGATTTAATGAAAATACCGTCCAATTTATCGAAATATCTACAGATATCCTGCTATTGAGTCTCCAGAGCTAAAACAATATGAAATATTTTAAATCTCATGCATTTTGTCATAGTTTCGCAAGTCCAGTTGCTTGTCCATGCATTCGTCGATAGTTTACACTAAACTCCTTATTATTATTTACCCATGTTAAATCAGTGTTTCTGAAGCTGTGACAACTAAACAATTTCAAGGGGTGCAGAAAGTACCACTGAGTTCATATGTTATAAAAGACGTTTCAATAGTAAAAATTATTCTGAAAATTGAAAAATGACTCCTGGACACGGAAATTGAACTCAGGACCTTTGGTGGGTTCGATTCTCATGTCCAGGTGTCATTTTTCAACTTTCAGAATATGATATCTAGATGGAGTAATCCTCAATAAAAGTATAAATAATATATATGGCTATTTGTCATAAAAATTATTTCCATCTTTTACGGAATGGCATGGCTTTTAAATCTTTCATTCCCTTTGCTACGGGCACATTTAGTTTAACACTAAACACCCTACTAAAACTTTGAACAACCATTTATATTTAAAAGCTATCAAATGTGTTTATTTCCTTTTATTTTACGTCGCTTTATGAAAAGCATTCAAAATTTAAAGTTAGTTATAACTTATAATTTATTTCGGATACATTTAAAAGTGCATTTTACCGGTAATTATAATTTTGGCCAGCCTCCAAGATGCCCTTTTGGAACCAAATCGTTAGAGGCATTTGTAAAATATTTCAAGTTTTTGAAAAATAAGTAATCAATAAACTACCATTATTGAGTTTCTAAGAACTCCCAAAATAAGTAAGCAGTGTTTTTTGTAATGTCAAAAAAATCCTATATATGCATTTTAAGAAAAATCATTATGGCTTTTCCTAGAAATTTGTAATTCAAATAAATTACTCATCACTAAACTACCTTTAATTGAAGGACTAAGGTATAAAAAGAAAAAATTATGGTATATTCCTATAAAATATAATTATCAAGTTTGAAAAAAATCCACCAAACAGTTTTAGGTCCGTAATCAGGGAGGACAGACTGACAGACAGAATAGTAAAATCCACTTTTTTGAGTTAATGATCACAAAAAAAGTAAATATTCATCAAAATCTCGAGAAAGATTTTTTCCACGAACACAATACTTTCTCTTGATATGAGAAATTAAAAATTCACCTCAACTGTAATAAATAATTAACTAGCATGAAAAAATCCTCTAAATAGCTTTCATTTATCCTCGGTGTTAGAAAATTGGACGGAGATTTTAATTACAAAGCCTTACAAACACTCATCTAAGATAAGCAACCATTTCAATCTAGTTGTCTGCCCACCTCTCTTAGCCCCTACACTCTACTTGATTATCTGATTTCCAAACCCTTCCTTCACCTCTGACAAGACGTCTTGTGAATGTGGGGAATGCCAGGCCTCCACCGTGGTTCGGATTCCACCTTAAACTGTAGGTCCTTCATTTCATCTCACGCTAATGTGTAATGGTAGGGTGATTGTAAGTGCGTATAAGCCGAACGGGTAGTAAGAAGCGGTGCTAATAATAATAATAATCTACTTGATGTGTATGTCATTGCTCTTAATGTGTATGTCATTAGTTAATTTTTGGCCCAGTATTTTACTACTTGAACAGTCAATCCAAAATTAGCGGGGTAGGGTGTGGAAGATGAGTGGGGGGGGGGGGGGGGGGACAGGGGACGGAGAACGGAGAAAGAAATAACTACATTCCTTACACCAGGTTAAGATTTAAGCACCGACCTCCCTGTCACTATACAAACATGACTTTCAGTCCACGTGACCACCATTGCAGTTGTATTAATAGATCATAATGTTAGTTGATCATCTAAAAGATTCAGAATCATGTTTGGCTGAGTAGACTACAAGAACTTTTTTCTCTTTTAGTTTTACAGAGCAGAGTAGTGTAATCGGGCCTTATTATTTTTCCTGGAATCAGGCACATCCTGGGTGTGGTGAAAAGTACCCTCCTTTTTGCTTAGGTTTTTTTTTAGCTTTCCCGTTATTCGTCTTACCCGCTTCGGTGGTTACGCGGACAAAGGTGCCAGCCATTCTAGTCTAATTTGCCAATGACGGGTGGATCTGGGTTTTAATCCTGGATGTGTGTACAAAGGGTAGTTTTCACTAAACGCAAATGTAGGTTGCATCTTCCCCGTTCCTAATAAATTAGTGTAAATACGCTTACAACCCGAATGTTTAGTAAGACGCTGGCCATAAAAGAATGAATATCATCCTACCATTAATTTGTGATGTTCACAATCGGGGGTTACTTTGGCTATCAGTGACTTTCCACTTTTTCTTAAGACAATGTATGGTGCATCGCTTTCATTCACATTCGACATTCTATGTACGTCGGATAGTTAGAGTAAGTCACAAACCGCTTGAACTTTCAGTACAGTCAAGCACTAATAAAAGTTTAAATGAATCAGTTGTTCTTTTTGTACGGCTTGGGGGAATAATCATAGAAAGGTGGAGAGTAAATCCCCCCCCCCCCCTGAAAAAGATTAGACCCCCCTGGGAGTAGATTAACTCATCATGTGGGGGGATGGGGGTTTCCATTATATACATATGCCTACGTATAAAAACTTTAATAAATTGTGGCTCTTTGTATATTATTCCACATTCACACTGGTAAAACTTTTGTTTAAAATAACACTAGTGTTTGTAACATATCAAGAAAGTTGAACTCAATATTACAATATTTAAAAAATTTAATAATCAAATATAATTCGGGTTCATTTGAAATTCTGGTATACCCCCACATCTCCCAGAATTTTCGTTCATAGACAATACTCTTCCCCCCCTCCCCCCCCCCCCCATATACTAATTTATACAGGTGTACCATAACATGTGAGACTCACTTCAGCGGTGGATAGGATACAGAAAAACATTTTTATTTTAAGTTCATATTATAACCATGTGTTCCATGTGACTTTGTTGGCTTTGTTTCCAAGTTAAATAATAATAATATTTAGCACCGCGTCTTACTACCCGTTCGGGTTATACGCTTTAAGTACTAATTACGCTAATGGATTAGAAATTGGGAAGGTTGAATTAGAGAAAGTGAACCCGCATTTGCGTGAAGGGAGAGTGGAAAACCATTTAGGAACCCCCCCCCCCCCCCCCCCCAGTTCACCCGACCGAGATTCGAACCTCGATCTCCCCGTCCTCAGCAGTGGAGCTAAACACGACAAGCGCGTTAGCCAACTACGCCACCGAGGCGGGTTCCAAGTTAAAGTCAGTCCAGTAATATAAAGCTGCTTGACATTATAGGAAGTGCTCGGCCTGAGTGCAAGCCCGGAGTCGTCATGTCGTAGAGTGCCGCACTATTTAAAAAAAGCCAGGTGTTTGAATTAACCAAGAATAGCTCTTAGAAAATACCACGGTCAAACGCGACACATATTGATATGGACCTTTTTCATTGTTTTTGTGTCTCCTGTCCACCACTGAAGTGGGTCCAACATGTTACGATACATTCTCAGCATTCTGTGTGTGTGTGAGTGTGTGTGTATATATATATACACACACACACATCCCCACCACCCATAACATAATAATTATATAAAAACAATATTAACTTTTTTCCTTAGGGGGAAAGGATAAAGTGGGAATTAATTTACATCTCACTCAACTTTCGTTCGAATTAAAGTATGTTTTGTTTTGAAGAAGGCATAACAAACCGTTTAACACAACCTCCAACTAGCCTAAAAAAACCTTTTATTTTATCTGTTTTTCTTTTATTTCCACCCAATAACGAAGATGAACTCCGAGAAACTTCACGAACCTTATATCAAAGAACCGACACAATTACATTTTACCCCCTTATCACCCCCCCCCCCCCCTTACCTCACACCCACAAAACCCTAGGAAAAAATACACCACCAACCTCACCATCCCCCTTTTCTTTCCTTCTCACGCTCAGTAACAAAAACAGTTTCCTGTCAGCTAGCCAGACTTCGTTTTCTCCCTCACCCCAATTCTTCTTTTCTAATAAAACGCGCTAATCGGGCCCCAGGGAATAGAACTCTATACCCCCACATCCCCTTCCTTCTTGTGTACATAGAACGACGAGAAAGAAGACGCCGGCCGTCCAACCAATTGGACGCCAATAAAAGTTGGATGTGTTTGAGGTTGCAATATAAGGTGAAAGATAGCCTCTGTATCGTTCAAAATGACTACACAAGTCGTAAGACAATTCTCTCTAATGAGGGTTATTTGTTCTTTCTTCCTTTATTCGCGCCTTTCAACAAAAATAAAAGGTACAATTTTTCTTTCGATGTATATATATAGGCCTATAGCACCATTCAAACTCACAACGGTGGACACGTGGAGAAGGGAGACAATCTTGTCTTGCCAATGACGGGGTGAGGTTCTAATCACAACCTCGTTTACTAAGGTGTATTTTTCATAAAGGGTTTTCAACTCTCCATCATCGCGAATGTGGCTATACCTCTTCTAAATTATAACTTTCTTGTCTCTATCATTAGTGTAAATATGAATCCAGTGGAGTACGCATATACTTGAATGAATATATTATATTTCTACCATATGTGGTCGCAAGGTCTCACATTAGACTGAATTGACAGTGACGGAGATAGTGTGGATTGAATCCTGGTAGCACATGGGATCTGAGGGTAGTTTTAATTAAATTTGTCCCACTCTTCTTCCAAACTAATGTGGATACACTTCCTCTAAATCCGCTTTGACGACGGCATCGATCTGATTATTTGTTATATTATTATTATTATTTGGCACCACGTCCTACTACCCGTTCCGATTATACGCTTAAGTACTAATTACGCTAATGGATTTGGAATTGGGAAGGTTGAATTAAAGGAAGTGAACCCGCATTTGCGTGGAGGTAGAGTGGAAAACCATTTAGGAAAAACCACCCCCAGTTCACCCGACTGAGATTCGAACCTCGATCTCCCCATCCTCAGCAGTCTGGCTCAACACGACTAGTGCGTTAGCTAACTACGCCACCAAGGCGGGTTTTATTTTAGATAATAAGTTATAAAAATACATATTGACGAGGGACCACTTTCCAAATTTAAATTTGATTGTAGGTTTTGTGAAGAGTCATCAACGGGTTTAAAAAGGATCAAATATCCGAATATTATCCACACCATGCTGGGAATTAATAACAACTTACTGAAAGGTTAAAAGGGTTCCAAATATCCAAGTAATGAAATATACTATCCCAACTCCAAAGTAACCTAATATGAGGGGGTGGGTACCTTAATAAATTGAGTACAAACAAGCCCGGAGGTATCCTCGCCGCATGCAGAAGAGATTGGGTCGCAATGCAATATACGTGTTGTGATGGCAGTCCAATAAGAAAGTTGTATTAGATGATGAAAGCGAACAGTTACAGCATGGATGAAAGATTGTGCTAGGATCACCCAGTTTTGAGTGATCTAGAGAGTTGGAGAGGAGAATATAGGACTGGAGAGATATTTAGGTTGATGGAGAGATAACTGGATGGATGGATATCTGGGTGGATGGAGAGCATGAGGGATGGATAGTTGAGTGAACTAACTGCTGGAGGGATATTTAGGTTGATGGAGAGATAGCTGGATGTATATATAGCTGGATGAATATATGGATATAGAGCGTGCTGACTTAATAGAATGATAGCTGAATGTATGGATACATTTACAGATGAATAGCTGGATGTATTGATACCTGGATAGATGTATATCTGGAAGGATGGCTAGCTGGACGACTGGATAAATGGTTATCTGGATGAATAGGTTTATATCATAGTAAGTTTTCTATATTAATGAATAGTCTGTATAGCTGGAGGGATACAATACACGCTTATATTTAAATTATGAATGAATGGATATCAGAATGATTAATGAAGCTTGTATTTTTCGAAGTAGTACGTTCATCACATGTGCTATTAACAGCTTAATCTAATGGTTAAGAATGAAAATGATGGTTTATTTTGCATCTGCATCAGTATGAAGAGATAATTAAAAACACATTGCTAAGTCACACGGAGGAAACCACCCTTTGGTGTGCCCCGCTGAGATTCAAACCCTTACACTCTTACATCCTGATCAACAATAATCTTGAAGAGGGTATTCTAACACCTTAGACCATGGAACCACCAGTGTGTGTGTGTGTGTGTGTGTGTGGTGTGTGTGTGTGTGTGTGTGTGTGTGTGTGTGTGTGTGTGTGTGTGTGTGTGTGTGTGTGTGTGTGTGTGAAGAACTGAAAAAAGGATTGATAAATGTAAGGATAGAGGAAATGATAAATTGCTGTTTGTATAGTGACCGACCTTTCGTCTTGATTTTCGGGAATATTGCCCCTTACAAGGGTTGTTCCCGATTTGTTGAATTAATTAATTTAATTAAAAATAATATAAATTCATCAGATAAATTCTATGACATTGCAAGAATAAAATAACAAACATGTTGTCCAAATAGCTATGTCTTACAACATATTACTATATTACAATTATAGCTCCAATATGTAGACGAGTCTTCTACTTTCATGTAATTTATCTATCACTGTTCAGTATCTGAACTGTATATATTTAATATTGTAAAATATCCTTTATGTAATAGTTTGTTTAACCTAGTTCATTTTATTTAGTTCCCTATTTTTATTGGTTTGTTTGTGTTAGTGGTTCTTTTTATTTGGTTCCCGCCGTTTTTGAGTTTTCCCCTCCTTTTTTGAGAGTGGAAAGGAGGGGGAAAGTAGGTCGTTTGTCCCTTTTGTTAGGCAGTTCAGCGTGGGACTCTGTACATGTTGGGTGTCTGCTATGACGACTGCCTCTTTTGTTGTATAAATCATTGTTTATGTGTGAATCTGTGCTTCGGGCCCTAAAGGGGCCTCTTTGGTCCAAAACCACAGCCACTATTCAAGAATTGCCGAGGAATTAACGTAACGACCTTGTTCCTTATTCCTTCCTATACCAACCCACAAGGTAAACCTCCATTTTTCGCGGAACCTTATTTAGCAGAGGTAAGCAGTTATCCCATTGTTATATACAGTCCACTTTTTATCGATTTTGTTGTTGTTGTTTTGTTGCTATAGTGTGGTGACTGGAAAGAACATTTGGTCAGTCCGGGTCGGATATTGTGAATTTGTTGATTCGTTTTCCAGTCGTTTGCGCCATCTTGGCCATTTATTTTCCCGCTCTGCTGTTCTTGTACTTTGTGTAATTTCATTATTAAATTGTTTTGATGTTGTTGGGTTTCTTGTGGGTCAAGAAAATTCTATTTTGTCGTATTACGATTCGTAATTCTTTTGATTCAGTCATTTGGTTTCGTATATTGGCTTTGGTGTTCCCTTCTTTGTTGTGCGTCACTTGTGACGTCATTTCTCGGCTTCTCTCACAAACTACGTTCGATATTCATCGATCTACGAGATTCGATACATCGATCTCGCTCTATCTCGCAACTTATCGCTGGTCTGATACATCGATCTTCTCTCGCAATCTATCGCTTGCTGGTTACTATCGATCATTCTTTGTTTACATAAATAGCTCGCCTTGTTTTGTTCTCGAACGTAGTTGATAATAATTGTTTATTTGTTTAGTTTTACACCGTTCTTTAAATTAATCATGGCTGGGGTCTACGAAAATAAGATCACGGCATCTTTGAACCTCATGCGCATGATGTTTGATAAGGTGAAAGAAGCTCAAGACGATCCTTCAGATCCCCTGCGGTTACAGTTGATACAATCGTTCGCCCAAGAACTCACAGGTACGCGGGAAAAGTTTGAAAATTATATTGTGGAGCTGGATAGTTACTTGGCAAAGGGTAAACAACCTAGTAAGAGTGATAAGGTGAAAGAGCAGCAGGAATTTATGTTGGCCTACTTTTCCTTCATCTCTATTTATAACCAGCTGTTTCCAGAGTCACTACTATTCAAGCCGTGTGAGAGAGTAGTGTTACCACCCAGCCCTGTTCCTACGAGTCTTCCAGGCCCTAGTAAGATTGTATTACCGCCCATTGAATTACCTAGTTTCGGTGGCAACATTTCTGAATGGCCTGAATTCTATGATCTGTTTCACCATTTAGTCGAGTGTAACAATGAGTATCCTGATATTGTTAAATTTACCATCCTCAAGTCTCATCTTCATGATGAAGCACTCTCACTAGTTAAAAACCTCACCTACGGCAAAGCGGATTTTCCTGCAGCAATTTATGCACTCAAGGCCAGATATAACAACCCGAAAGTTATTTGTAATTTTCATCTTGACAAACTGGTTCATTTTCCTAGCATTGTGAAGCACTCGCCGACTCACTTGAGAAAACTATTAACCACTATCAACGAACACTTGGGAGCACTACGTCTCCAAAATCTGCCTGTAGATCAATGGGACACATTGTTAATTTTCATTGTCATTCACAAACTAGATCCTTCGTCCAAAAGGCAGTGGGAAATAACTTCACAGGACAATGCGTTTCCCACAATGAATGAGTTTCTTCATTTTCTTGAAAAACGATGTCAGATTGAAGAGGCCCTGACCCCTTCAGGTGTTGGTATAGGCCACGGCAAGTTACCCACCTACACAGATAGAAGTCGCCAACGTGGGGTTCATTCGTTTGTAGTTGGATAAAAGGGGGCAGCAGGATCCAAGCTACCTCCCCAAGAACATCGAGACAAAAGAACAGATGGAAATACTTCTGGAAGCTCAAGACTATGTGTAAATTGCAAACAACCCCATACCTTGTATCGTTGTGAACTCTTTCTAAAACTAACTCCTGTTGAAAGATTTGAATTTGTAAAACATAAGCAACTGTGCTTGAATTGTTTAAGTGGCTCGCATAAGGCAGCATCTTGTAGCTCATTGCTAACATGTCGCCATTGTAACTCCAAACACCACTCATTGCTCCATTTTGAAAACCGTACAATGAAAGCCAGGCCTAATGTTGAGGTCACCCCCCGAATGTGGAAGAAGAAGAAGCAGCTTATAGGCCTACAGCGTGTACAGCTTCCACCGTATCGTCAGCAACTTCTACATCCCTTAAATCTATGGTGCTGCTATCTACAGCATTGCTACACGTAACGGATGCATCGGGAAACCTACAAGAGGTTAGGTTCTTGGTAGACTCAGCTAGCCAGGCAAACTTCGTCACTGAATCTTGTTTTAAAAGGCTAGGTTTATCTCGTCATCGTTTGAGAGGCTCGGTTAATGGAATTGGGGAATCACCGCTCCCCATTCATGGCACTACTTCATTGACACTTCAACCCAGATTCTTAGACAAGCCTAGGTTTCATGTCTCGGCTTTGATTGTTGACAAGATCACAGATCAACTTCCAGTGGTCCAAATACTACCAAAAACATGGCCCCATTTGGAGGGTCTAACTCTTGCAGATGACCACTTTTATCAACCAGGTGAAGTGGATGGTCTAGTGGGGGCGGAATTCTATCCCTACATAGTTGATGGAAGGAGAATATTTGGTCAACCAAACACTCCTGTGGCCTTAAGCTCATGTTTTGGATGGCTACTTATGGGCAAAACGTCTCTCACTCAGTCCACAGTACCCAAAACCTTTTGTGCCTCGCTGGATCCACATTTAGATAGGGTCCTTCAACAGTTTTGGTTGTTGGAGGAGGTTCCTACAGAAAAACCTATTTATAGTCATGAAGAGACTCGTTGTGAAGACATATTTCGTCAAAGTGTTAAAAGAGAAAGTTCTGGTCGATATTCAGTTGCACTGCCATTCCAACACGGCCCATGCGACTTGGGAGATTCCAGGTCCAAAGCAGAAAAGCGATATTATACACTGGAGAAAAGGTTGGAATGCAACCCTGAAATGCGTAAAGAATACCATGCCTTCATGGAAGATTATTTAGATCAAAAACACATGTCCTTGCCCCTAGCACTGATTCAAAGTCGCTCTCATATTATATTCCACATCACTGTGTCCTGAAGCCTGAGAGTACAACAACCAAATTAAGAGTGGTTTTTGATGCTAGTGCCAAGTCCACCTCAGGGCTTTCATTGAATGATGCTCTCCTCACTGGACCTAAACTTCAATTGGATATCTTTGAGATACTTTTAAACTTACGTTTGCATCGCATTGCCCTCACCGCTGATATACGACAAATGTATAGGCAAATATGGGTTCACCCTGAACATCGATCCTTTCAGAAAATTCTTTGGCGCTTTTCCACTACAGAACCTCTGAAGACCTATCAACTCGATACAGTAGCCTTTGGGGTGAAGTCCTCGCCATACTTGGCACTTCGAGTTGTTAAGCAACTGGCCATAGATGAACAAGATCGGTTCCCTCTGGCGTCCCAGGTCGCAGAGAATGATATATATGTGGATGATGTGGTTACTGGAGCACCTACCGTTGACCAAGCAAAACTCCTTTATCATCAATTAGTGAGGTTCTTCCTAAGTGGTGGTTTTGAATTGCGCAAGTGGTCAAGTAACAATTCAGACCTCCTTCATGCCATTCCTATTGAACATCAAGTAAATCAAGTGAAAGAGTTTGATGGTGATACCTCTTCTAACGTCGGCTTAAAAATCTTAGGCATGCAGTGGATACCGAACTTGGATGTCTTCACTTTTAGTGTAAATGTGACACCTTGTGAATGCACAAAAAGAGTTGTTCTTTCTACAGTGGCTAGAATTTTTGATCCTTTAGGCTTAGTATCGCCCACCACCTTGTTTGCAAAAATGTTGATCCAAACCCTTTGGGGTCTGAAGATTGGTTGGGACGATACCCCATCCGCCACTTTGTGCCAAATATGGAATACTTTTCAACAAGAGCTCATCCATCTTTCATCAATCCAAATTCCTCGATATTTGTCCTCGAGTGACTGCCTTGAATGCACCTTACTTGGATTTGCAGATGCCTCTGAAAAGGGTTATGGTGCTGTAATCTATCTCCGAGCGGTCACTTCATCGCAATCAATAGTAGTAACCTTGTTATGTGCAAAGTCGAAGGTTGCCCCCTTGAAAACGGTTTCCATACCTAGATTAGAACTATGTGCTGCGTTGCTTCTTGCAAAATTAATTCATGTGGTGAAACTTCGCCTCATGCAGAAGGTCACACTTACAGATATCTGCGCATGGTCAGATTCGACAGTGGCACTTCACTGGATACACTCATCACCACATCGATGGAAAACTTTTGTGGGCAATCGTGTATCTAAAATTCAAGAATACTTGCCTTCTGAACATTGGTTCCACATCCCTGGAATAGATAATCCAGCAGATTGCGCCTCACGGGGACTCAGCCCTTCACAACTTGTTGAGCACCATCTTTGGTGGAAAGGACCGGCTTGGCTGCAGTGTGACAGATCTGTCTGGCCCGTAATCCCATTTGTTGAAGAGACCATACCAGAAGCTGTGACTGAAGAAAAGCTAGTCGCCCTACTAGTTCATCATGAAGAAGACACACCCTTGCTGAATTTGATAGATCGCATGTCTTCACTAAAGAAACTGCAAAGAGTCACTGCCTATGTGCTTCGGTTTGTGAATCGCATCCGTCTAAAAGCTGCACCTAAAGATGATCACTTAACATCGAAAGAATTGAATCAGGCTCTTCAAGTCCTAGTACAAGCAGTTCAACATAAGCACTTTAATAAAGAATTCAAAGCCCTAGAAGTTGGCCATACCTGTTCACCTGGCATAAGAAAACTAAGTCCTTTCATAGAAGAGGGTGTAATCCGCGTAGGAGGTCGACTGCGCAACACGACTCTAACATTTGACCAAAAACATCCTGCACTTCTCCCAAAAAAGGATCATTTTGTTGATTTAGTAATAGATCAGTGTCACAAGGACAATCTTCATACTGGGGCACATCTTGTATTCTCACTGCTCCGACAGAAATATTGGATTCTGGCTGGTCGAGGTGTGATTCGCCAACGTGTGCAACAGTGTAATCATTGTTTTAAGTTCAACCCTAAGCCCCGCTTCCCGGTCATGGCTGACCTACCTGCTCCCCGAGTCCAGGAGTCCAAACCATTCACCCATGTGGGTGTTGATTATGCAGGTCCCTTTAATATTACACTCAGTCGACATCGAGGTGTTAAATCAAAGAAGGCATACATATGTTTGTTTGTATGTCTAGTCACTAAGGCCTTACATTTAGAACTGGCATCGGACCTGTCCACAGAAACTTTTCTTGGCGCTCTGAAGCGATTTCTCTCCAGAAGAGGAGAATGTTTAGCAATGTACTCAGACTGTGGAACAAACTTTGTAGGTGCAAAAGCAGAATTGGATAAATTGTGTGCCTTCCTTAACTCGAGAGTTTATCGCCAGACCCTGTCAGATGAGTTGTCTTACAGAGGAATCACATGGCATTTTAACCCCCCCTCATCTCCTCATTTTGGTGGGCTGTGGGAGGCTGGAGTAAAGTCAGTCAAGACTCACCTAGTACGAGTGGTTGGTGCACAAATTCTCACCTTTGAGGAGCTCTGTACCTGTCTTACCCAAATAGAAGCTATTTTGAACTCAAGACCCCTCTGTGTACTATCTCAAAGTCCAGATGATATCTCAGCATTGACACCAGCTCATTTTCTAACCTTGACACCTCTTCAAACCATTCCAGCTCACGATTTAACTACACTCTCTTTGAATCACCTTTCAAGATGGCAGCTGGTGCAACGTCTTGTGCAAGATTATTGGAAGCGTTGGCACTTAGAATATTTGCACACTTTGCAACAAAAGACTAAATGGAACACCCCCCAAATTCCAATCCAAGTTGGAATGGTCGTGGTCATCAAACAAGATGGCCTTCCTCCATTGAAGTGGTTACTTGGAGTCATTGAAGAAGTCTTCCCGGCAAGGACGGTGCCATTCGAGTGGCCTCTGTACGTACCACTCGAGGAACCTACAAGCGGCCAGTGGTGAAACTCTGTCCACTGCCGTCTCAATAACTTGGTTGAAATACCTTATTTCAAGGCTGGTGGTATGTTCAGTATCTGAACTGTATATATTTAATATTGTAAAATAGCCTTTATGTAATAGTTTGTTTAACCTAGTTCATTTTATTTAGTTCCCTATTTTTATTGGTTTGTTTGTGTTAGTGGTTCTTTTTATTTGGTTCCCGCCGTTTTTGAGTTTTCCCCTCCTTTTTTGAGAGTGGAAAGGAGGGGGAAAGTAGGTCGTTTGTCCCTTTTGTTAGGCAGTTCAGCGTGGGACTCTGTACATGTTGGGTGTCTGCTATGACGACTGCCTCTTTTGTTGTATAAATCATTGTTTATGTGTGAATCTGTGCTTCGGGCCCTAAAGGGGCCTCTTTGGTCCAAAACCACAGCCACTATTCAAGAATTGCCGAGGAATTAACGTAACGACCTTGTTCCTTATTCCTTCCTATACCAACCCACAAGGTAAACCTCCATTTTTCGCGGAACCTTATTTAGCAGAGGTAAGCAGTTATCCCATTGTTATATACAGTCCACTTTTTATCGATTTTGTTGTTGTTGTTTTGTTGCTATAGTGTGGTGACTGGAAAGAACAATCACTTATATTATAATTACATGTTTTACTACATTTCATGAAATGTATTGACACTGAACCATAACATGAATATAAAAATCAACGTAGTAAGGTGTATTATGTACCACTTTTAAAATGGATAATGCTTTCTACGGCCTACGTAAGTGATTTTAGAATGGCTGGCTCTAAAGATATCAAGAAAAACAATTGTAACTTTAATGTTTGGAGAGTAAAAGTGGTCCCTTGTCAATATGTATTTTTATAACTTACTATCTAAAATAATATAAACAAAAGTACGTAATTTCTTGTATAGCTTACTATTGTTTGAAACCATCTTTTTTAGAAATTGTTCTTAAGAAAGCTACCCTTAAATAATATTTTATCCTTGTAACTTGTTTTCATACAATTTACTAGTGTATATAATATTAATCTAATAGGTTAATTTTTTATGATATACCAATTCACGTATTACTTTTGATAAGTCATACCTTTCATACAGCCTTTAAATATATTTATTTCAAAATTGTCGGTGACCTGGTGGTCTAGGGGTAAGGTGTCAGACTTCTGTGCTGGCAGGCGGGGTTCAATCCTCGGTCCCGGCACAGATTTATCTGATTTCCAAACCCTTCCTTCACCTCTGACAAGACATCTTGTGAATGTAGGGAATGCCAGGCCGCCACCGTGGTTCGGATTCCACGTTAAACTGTAGGTCCTTCATTTCATCTCACAATCACCCTACCATTACACATTAGCGTAAGTGCGTATAACCCGAACGGGTAGTAAGACGCGGTGCTAATAATAAATAAATAAATATTTCAAAATTATTCAAATTTATTAATTGTCTTTGTTAACGTATTTAAGGCATTATTAACTCCAATCTAGTCAAATAACCAATTCTTCCACTGTAATCTGTTTATCATCCAATCCTAATTCTGCTATTACTTAAAATATTTTATCATCACCTATTATTATTATTCCCTTGTTTTCTGCTAATTTAATAATTTCAGAACATATTATTATTGTAACAATCTCACTGATGAACTTTAAAAATGTTATTGTACCTGTTTTAATTGACTTCATAATTCACGATAATTAGGTTTTTAATAAATAAATTATCTTGCATGTTATGTTTCTTATTTTTATCTTGATTCAATTGACCAAGAAGTTTTACCAATCAATTTAAGTATATGTAACATCTAAGTACGTTCCTTATATTATAAATTCATATTTCTTCTTACTAAAACTATAATGAATATAATTGAAATCATTCAAGATTTTTATCAATAAAAATACTATTTTATTTGTCCTCGGACTAATAAGGTTTTAACTATATATGTTTATGAGATTCGATCTGCCTTGTGCCAAATGGATGTAGTGTCACATCCTTGCCATCCTTGTTCCAAGCGTTCCGGTATGATGTTAGTAAGAATAGCGGGAGGTTTTCACTGCCTACCAAGGTTGCTACATAATGGAGTCTAAACAAACACAATCTGGTCGTCCTACCAGACGGGGAAAACTTGGCGAGAGTACACCACGCGGTGGAAAAACGGACGTTGTCGAAACGGAACAGGAAACTCTATGAATCTAAGTTGAAGTGTCATATTTTTTTATTTTGATAATGTTTTACTGTTTTCTTAGTGTTCTTTTATAGTTTTTTAAATGCGCTATTGTGCTATGAACTGATATGGCCTAATTTAGAGATATTGTACCCGCATTTGACCAGAGGGCGAATAGAAAAAAACATTTAGGGAAAACCACCTTTAGTACACCTGACAGGTATTCGAACTCCAATCTCCCCGTAACTAACACTACAGTCTAATGGGAGAATAACGACTTAAATTATTTGACCACCAAAGCGAATTTTGGTTGGTATTGATAATCTCTCAAAAGTGACAGCTGCAGATCATATGACTTGACGTATGAGTATGTGGAAATAGATATATTAACTTTTCTAGCTGTTATGTAATGTCCTTCCTATAAAAAAATTAAACCGTACTTATTTGATTTGAATGCATTTAATTACACTGATGGGGTAGCAATGAGTTAAATCGAATGTAGAGGAAATGTAACTGTAGATCTGTTAATAAGGATTGACCTGCTTTTGTGACCACATGGTCTAAAAGGCATCACTCTCGTGTTAGAACAGACTGACACTGACTGAGTGACCAGGGTTTAGATCCTGGTTGGATGTACTGAAGGAGGTTTTTTCCAAAATGGCTTTCCACTCTTCCTCCATGTTAATGTGGGTACACTTCCTCCAAATTCAACCTTTCTCATCCATAACTCATTAACGTAATTAGTAGACTATATATGCGTATAACATGAGCAGGTAGTAAGACGATGTGTTAAAAAACAGGAGTGGTGAACTATTTATTAAAAAAACACTCTCAGTACACCTGCTGAAGTTCGAACCCGATCCCCCCTTCACTTTTAAGCTAGCTATATGAATTGACGTTTGAACCAGGTGTCCACTAATGTGGGTGATATTTACTATCAAAAAAGTGTCGAGGATTTTGACGGAAGTGTCAATGTGACAGAAACCCTTTCCAAGAGGTTATGGGTTGAGAGTGGTCGATCTTTTTGTTCCGGGGACTCTGGTTCAAATCAGCTGATGTGTTTGGATGTTTTATTTTAAAATTTGGGTCCGTACTGCGTCTAATTCGATGGGGCTGTCTAGGTTAAGTTAGATTATAAAAAGTGCTATCATATTATCCTTGTTCTGGGATGTTCACGTTAATACTCGAATACGAATTGCTATAAATACAAATTAATTTCAATTTTTGTAGCAGAATCATATATCAGTTCTTGTTTTTTGCGTCCACCAGTCCTATTACTCTTCTTGGGTATCCGCATATTACTCTAATGGGGTATCGATGAGTAAGGTATAGCTTATAAGAATTGTAACCGTATTTACGCAGATGAACAATTTAGATAACACCAACTGCTGGGATTTGAACTTACATCCCGTTGCTGGCAAACAGACAAACAAGACACTGATGTTTTTACACATATTGTTTATTATTGTTGGCTTAGTTGTGTATGTGACTTATTGACAGGAAAATACATTGAAAAAAAAATAGTAAGCCATTCTAAATCTCTTTTCTTAAGTCTTATGGTTAAAACACTTTTCGCATGATAATGGGATGCAAACTTGCATATATTTTTGGCATGATTTAAAAAATTCAAAATTTTGATTTTGGCGTGGTTTTATAAAAGTACAGATTTCTGCATTTAAAAATGCCTGTTTACAACGAAATATAGACCTACTTTAAATTATTTATTTCGTGGGCCGGATTGAACACACGGCAGGCCGTAATTTGTCCATCCTGGTTTATGTTGATCTCTTAAAAAGCTGCCCACGTACATAAAACAAATCATTATTATTGTTTAAAAATATTGTTTTGCTATGAATTAGTGGTTAGCTATTAGATTTTATTTACTTTTACATTAAGTTAGATTGTTCCATGTCTTTATTCTTCACATTAATTTCACTTTTCAAAATTAAATTGTAATTAAAAAATCTATTTGAATTGTTTAGCGTCCTTTTTGTTGAACCATTGATTAGAGCACATGAGCATTTCTATGAGGATTACCACTTTGCAGTAAAGGTATTTTAGCATAATGCTTCAAGGGTTCTTTTACAGGTCACAATCGACATGGGACCGATGGCTTTACTTCTCCTCGAAGGAATTTGTGCTACGGATTCTTATCACTCAGAAATTCTTTAACCCGGTTGGGTTTGAACTCGTGACATTGAGTACTGAATGAACACTTTACCAAGACCATCGATGTAGACCTCATGATACAAAGTACAGTAAAGTATGTTGTACTAGAAAGAATTCATATCGAGATTGTGATGAAATTACTAACAATTATAGAGCCTAAATAACGTTTTACGATAGTGTCCAAATTATTTATGTAATAGTGAAGTCCATCATATAGAGCCTAGCAATACATAATTATTAATTTAAATTTAAAAAATATCATAAATAAGGGTATTGGACCTGAAATAACAATCGTAGAATAAATTGATAATGATTTATTCGAAAATGGTTTTAAAATTTTGATTGCATTTAACTCATTTAAAGAGGATAAGATATAAAGGTCATACATAAGCCCCTTTAAATAAAAAGATATATTCAGTATACAAAATATAATGAAAATAACTATTTTGGTCTGCCGAACTCCCAAAAATATCATATTATAGATTTGATAAAAATTAGTTTCAAATGTTGATAAAAAAATTTACAAGCATATAAACGATTAAAAAAAGTATATTTTTGGATGGCACTATTGAGGAAAATAACTATTGATTAACATTTTACATATTAATAAATATTAAATTTGGAAACAAGAAATTTGCTTGTAGATAGAAAATTGCACAAAAGAAATATTTCATTTGCAGTTCCTTAAAACACACTCATATCATCCTGCTTCATTCAATAGAGTTAGCTTACCAATATAGAGTACTGGCGTATAACCCAATTGACATTCTACTTAGTAAAAGAGAGAATTTACGATCAATTCAATATTCAATCTATTTGATTGAATTCCTATGTTTAATAATTCACAATGTGTAGTAATAATTCTACCCAGCATTACCTTTTAAGTTGGGTATTATTTTAAACAATTTTTCCTGTGCATATTACCCAAACTGGAAGTAAAATGTGATGAAGATACAAATTTCATTACATATAATTGGATGTTGAGGCGTTCTAGCCCTCTGCTTCTTTTATCTTCCTGTGATGTTCTCTAATCCAAGCTAACGTTATTGGTTTTGGGTTTCTGCCCGCTTGTGGCTTGCCCTCTTGTCCTAAGCATCACGACTTACCCCAAGCACCCCTGAAATGAAGTTCCTGGATGAGGTTAACCCCCTCAGGATATGCATCACACTCATTCGTCAGATCGTCAAACTGAACCTTTGGTGACTCTACTATCCCAACCCATATCTCCTTCTCTTGCCATCTTCGCTGCTTGTCCCACCGCTTGCAGAACTAGACTCGTCTCTTCCCTCGTCCCTCTTTTTTTCCTCTCAACCCTCCACCTCAACAATCCATCAAAAGAGAGCGGGTATTTCTTTCTCTCTCTTCTCTTCCATATGCTCTGTGGAAGCAACACGCCTGCCCTCTAGCGTGTACACATGGAGGTACGCCAAACCAAACTTTGCTGTGGTTAAAAGACTATTCCCCAACCCTTAAACTTACTTTATCAAGCTCATTTTCATTACAGCTTCTGAACGAATAGATATAAGAGCAAAGTTTTTTTTTAACTGAAGCAAAGGAAAACAAATGAGTTGTAAAAAGGGCATACTTCTTTGAGGAAAGCGTTATAGTGAAGGTGATAATCAAAATAGGCCTGTCTTAGGGTATTTTAAAAATAACTAAATGAAAGCTTATTGTACTGTACGTAGGTAGAGTGATGTTGGGTGTTTATAGTAGGGCCGTATCAAAATTTGGGTAGAGATTTTAACATATCCCCTGAAAAATCTTATTAATAACTAGCATTTTTCCACGGCTTTGTTCCCATTAAACCATACATCAACATATTTGACAATTTTAAATGCTAGAAAAGAATGAAACGTGACTAGAGCAGTGTTTCATGTGTTTTAAAGGTAGAGGAAATGCGGGTAAAATGGAATACCATTTATTTGTTCATTAATAGCAAAGGGTATTTTCACATTTTGTCATCGAGTTACATATTTAACTTATAATTAATGTGTTTTTTTTTACTATTTTTAGTGTTTAAAGCAAAATTAATAACTTTTAATGTCCTGTACGAGCACTTAAAAGAGATGTGGAACAAATGAGGGCAATATGGAATAGGGAGAGCAATATGGAATACTACCCATTTTATATAAAAATTAATTATATTTATTAAAACTAATAAATGTTTCATAAGAAAGTGTAAAAAAATGCAAATATTATGTGTAAAACATTAAAATAGTAATAATAATGAATCATTGAAATAATACATTATAATAAAAAATAAATTATTAAAAAATCATTGTTAATAATAAATTATTAAAATATAATAGATAAAATATTGTACCATGTTAAATTGTTATTTTAATAGATTTCTTAGGTGTTAGGAAAAATGTTTAATCTTATGTTGACAAAATAAATAACTTGCCAAATACTTGAAAAATGTGCGGGCATTATGGAATAGTAGTATTCCTTATTGCCTAACTCGCCATTTTGGAAAACAATATTTTTTGTCTGGTTATAATTAGAGTAAAATATTGTTTCAACTCAAAGATAAGCATGAATGATCCTTAACCTAATGGTTAATGTTGATTAGAATTAATAAGAACACTAGGCTAAAGAAATATAGCATGTTCAACACTAGCCTGTAAAAGTTCCTGTGGCAGCCAAAACAAACAATCGTCTCTCACAAAGCAATCAGTTGATCTCTCGAAGAAGTAGTCAAAGTGGTAGTCACTAACTCTTCAAAATTAATGTAAACTCCATTCACGGTAGGAATTACTCTCTGAAAGGTCTTTTTTCCTACCAATATCCTACTATATAATAGATTTATGGTAGGGAAAAAGGCCTTTCAGAAGTCAATTCCTACCGTGAACAGACATTATGTAGTAGTTGAAATCGTTAATGATAGATTGTGACACTTAACATATGAGAAACGATGGTATTCCGTACTGCCCGAATATTCCATAATACCCGCATCTCCTCTACTAATACTCACCAATAAACATGAGCTCACCCACAACCACCCCCAGCCCCTTTCCACACCCCAGCTCATATCAAGTATCATCTTAAGTATCCGTAATATCAGCCGCAACGTATGCTTACTGCTTACTTCCAGTTTTGTCAACACTTCTTCGCTCGCTGATGAGCTATCGTGGTGGTCTAAAGCTTTCTATGTTTTTTGAAATATAGTGAGTACAACAGAGGACTTTTTTCTAAATCTGAGGAGTTTTTTAGTATACTGGTAACAAACAAACAGAAAGACAGACAAACATTATAAAAATGGATTATTTGGTATTCTTATCGTTTATACGTAAAAGATAAAAAGGAAAATCCCACAACAATTCGAATGCACAGAAAAACCTAAGAGTTTTATTAAATGTACAACTGTAATATGTGAAGAGAAATAAAAGAAATATATTAAATTAATCACTCTATAATAAGCACCTTATCACACTAAATAAAATTGTGCTGTGTTTAGTAACAAGAAACAAAACTAAATAAACCTTATTCACAAGCAGGGGAGGATCCATTGGTGGGTGGGGGGCGCATGCCCCCCTCAAGAAAGTATACATATCAAATCAATGTTAAAGTCACTACTAGTTTTATTGTCACGTAATACTATCTCACTAACCAGATTTCCTATTTTTAAAATTGTTATTGTTAATATTAATAAATGATTGATAATATACAGTAATTATTATAAATACTTAAAAACAAAAGTGGATAAAGTATTAAGCCGATGAAAATAGGCATGAATGAAATCACCCAAATTAAAGTTGCGTGCCTTTGAGTCCCTCCCGTCTAGCGCCACACTACGGGGTAAAACCCCATTCAATTGGCGCCATTCTGTCGTTAAATGCGATGTATCTTGCTGGTCAGTGCCCCCCCTTTTTTTTACTAATATGCCATGATGGTTTTATTATAATATTCTATATTCATCACTAAATTTATTGATTGAATAGCTAAAAAACTATTTATTCAATAATCTTTATGCTTAAAATTGTTTCTCTCTCAATAATCACTATATGTTGATGTTATTATTATTGGTTTATAATAAATTTCAATACTAATCGCAAATTTCGAGTTATAACCTTCATTTGAGGATCATTCTCAAGTTTAGCATTACAGTGAAAAATTACTTTAAAATTGATTCTCAAATTTTGAAGTATTTTTCTGTCAAGGGGGACCTCCCTGACCCGATTCCATGGGAGCATCCCCCCCCCTTCCCAGCCTCATGAAAATCCTGCCCACAAGCAACCGCATGAAATGACTGAAAATATTCTTCAATTATGTAAGACGCAAATATAAGCACGCTTTAAGTGGCTCTCTTACATAAATAAACCTCTTTACACGCTAAGTCATAAAATAACCGAAATAATAATAATAATAATTATTATTATTAGTAGTACCACGTCTTACTACCCATTCGTGTTATACGCACTTACGCTAATGTGTAATAGTAGGGTGATTGTGAGATGAAATGGAGGACTTACAGCCTAACGTGGGATCCGAACCACGGTGGAGACCTGGCATTCCCCACATTCACAAGTTGTTATTAATACACGTCTTGTCAGAGTTGAAGGAAGGGTTTGGCAATCAGATAAATATGTGCCGCGACCGAGGATTGAACCCGGCTGCCAGCATAGAAATCTGATACCTTACCCCTAGACCACCAGGTCACGAAATAATACTTAAATTTAGAACGCAAAATCAAGCATGCTAACAATGGTTCTATTACGTGAAATCATTGTTGAAATGAAAACTATAAGAAAATGTTTTAAATGATTAGCAAAGAAATAAAACAAAATTTACATACAAAGCCATTAATTAGCTGAAAAATACCTAAATTTAAGATACAAATGTAAGTACGCTAACAATGATTACCGTAGCTTTCGTGAAAACATTGTTTCAATAAACAAAAAATATTGGTTTCTCTTTCAAGGAAACCAAACCAAATAAACCTAAATACATATAAAACCATAAAATAACTGAAAAAATTACTTACATTTCAGGCGAAAATGTAAGTGCACAGAAAATGTGTATCTTAGGTGGAGGCACTGTTGCAATGAACACCAAATGCCAGCTTTTCAACAGATAGGCCCTTCAGTTTAAACTCAGCTGCCCATCATAGGAAGGGGACGGGTCGGAGCGGGGGAGGGGGGGGGGGAGGTCAGGGTAGGCAGTTGCTTAGGGTGGCAAATTCAAGGGGTGGTAAAAATGAGATACAGTTATATTGTATTTTTTGTTTTTAATTGATTTATTACCCATTGGAATTTATAGCTTTAAAATTAGATTTTGAATTTTAAAGAGTTTAAATCTATCCTACACTGTAAGAAATAATCATAAATTTTCCATACAACAATATTGTATTTCTCCCATACTTTTTAATATACCATACGGACATCGTAATTTTCCCATATGTCTATCGAACATTTCCAATGCACCCAAAAGTATCCATACATTTATATGGGAAAATTTCAACTTGAATGGGAAACACCGATTCGTAGCTCAATGCGCATGCGCTATAATAGAAAGAGAGAGAGAGACACGTTTGTCTTCAAGTTCAGAAGAAGTTCGCCATATTTGTTTAGTGAAGAACATAGTGTAAATAAAAAAGTTATCGAATTATTAATTTTTTTGTTAAAGGAGTATATTTGCTGCTGTATTTTCTCACCAGTTTGTGAAGAACAAGTTAATTATTTATGAATATAATTCATGATGTGAAAAATGGAGGAATTTCGCTTGTTTAACCTAACTTTGTAATAAGAACAAAACACCACGTGGCAGTTGTTTATTTTGTGATTCAAATTGTTTTCACCTTGTATAGAGATTGAGCTATCATTTTCCTACATGTGACTAAAGCTTGGTAAAATAGGTGTATCATTTGTAATATCGAAAAAGATTAGGTATCCTAACAAACTATTTTATTAACTTAAAATATAGGCTGTGTCTGAATAGTAGCGCACTTTTACCCTAGTGCACTTTATTTATTTAAAGGACGTAAGTCCTTTTTGATGTTGTCTTAATTCTTTTAAAGTGATCTGATGTGATGTGCTCCTTATGTGCACTTATAGGTAAAAAGATTTTAAAGTGCCTAAATAAGTATTATTTGTATGGTATGGGAAAAATTCCAATCAAGTATATAAAAATCACAATCTTAATGGTGGTCAAATATTAATTTTTCCATACACAGGTATGGGAAAAATACCAACGAAATATAAGAAAAATACAATCAACATAAAGGAGAAATTGTATTTTTTCCATATCCAAACATGGGAAAAATACCGACCCAGTATATGAAAATTACTACCGACGTGTGGCACTTTTCCCATGACTGTGTATGGGAAAACTTCAATACTTGTATGGGTTAATTACTTCCAATACATGTATGGGAATTTTACCACAGATTTTTCTTACAGTGTAATTTTTACTGTAAATATTTATTAGCATAAGTTTGTTGATGAAAAATTAATATAAAAATAACTTAAAATCAGGTTGATTTCTCTGTCATCAAGTTTTAGAACGTTTAATAGCTTTAGTGAGAGTTCCCGGTTCTCAAAGGTTAGAATTTCGGGGAACAAGTGACACAGTTTACACTAAAAATAATGGACATTTTTTGAATTTTTTATAACACTCCTATTTGATGCTTTTTGATCCTATAGTGAACGAACACCAACGTCAAGTCAGTGAGCATAAAAATGCTGTTAGTTCTTTAGGGAACAAAATACATAATGAGTTAATTCATATTTAATCAACTGATATTAAAGAAAGTATTTTTGAATCTGCTCTTAAAGTGATATATTATTCCATTATATTAGACACAACACCAGATGTTAGCCATGAACAAATTACGATGATCATTCGTTTTGTAACTCTTCTTACGTCACACAATTCTGCCAAACCTTCAGAGAAACATTTTTTCGGATTTGTGCCCTTAGAAAAAACCACTGGTGCTGATTTAAAAAAAAAACTATTCTGGGAAAATTAGAAGAGATGTCTTTGAATTTGAACGATTTGCGAGGTCAAGGATATGACAACGCCAGCAACATGAAATGTAAGGTAAAAGGTCTACAAACCAGGATTTTAGAAAAAAACAAAAAAAACACGTATTTTATGTTCCTTACATTCCGTACATTTAGTGGTAAATGATGTAGCAACAAGCTGTTTAGAGTCAACGGCTATTTTGATTTAGTGCGGCATGTTTATGTAATTTTTTCTGCAGCAACATAGCGTTGAGATGTTCTTAAACACCATATAACTAATTTAACTGTAAAACCATTATGAAAATACGTTGTTCAAACCGTATTGATGCTTTGAAACCTCTCCACAAATTTTACAATGCATAAATTGATATATAAAACGACACTTCGTTGACTGGTACGACATGATGTTCCATCCGAGTAGAAGCAAAAGGACTGTCAAACCAAATTATAAAATTTAATTTTTTTGTTTCACTCGTTTTGTGGTATGACGTACTACTTCAAGTAAAGTTGTGTAGTCAACTTTTTCAAACTAAACCGCATTACTTGCAACATGCCACTGATCATGTAATAAAAACTAAATAATATCTTCAAGAATAAAGAGGTAATAAAGGGTTTGGAAAAGTCTTGGTTGATTCAAGGAAAGTCGCTGAAGATTTGTATATCAACTCCACTTTTGAATCTTAAAACTCGTCGAGCAAGGAATGTAAGAATTGATATTGAATGCAATGCATCAACGATATACAGAATAAATTTAAGGAACATTTTAATTTTAAGGTTCTTGATAGAGCCTAGCCTCTGTTGACGAAAGGTTTTCTCAATTAAGAAATCTTAATTCTAATTTTGCAAATTCAATGGTTGAAATCTTAATCTTCAAAATAACTTTTTGGTTCTTGCTCAAAGTTAGAGTCTTCTTTAAAATATGGAGAGACAAAAGATTTGAATGCCTTGACTTAAAGCATGAGTTGACAATGTTCACAAAGTTTATCCCATCTTCATTATCATCGCCCCAAGAAGTTTTAAATTATATATATATAAATGGACTCCAGGAAGGTTTCCCAAATATTTGTATTGCACTTAGAATTCTCTTAACGCTGTCTGTAAGAGTTGTTAGTGCCGAGATAAGTTTTTCTAAGTTAAAACTTATAAAAAACTACATTCGGGGCACCATGATTTAAGAAAGATTAAGCGGCCCCACACTTCCCTCTCTATTGAATCTTGTAACGTTTAAAAGAGCTAGCCTGATATATTCATGTTTGTTCGCCACCATTAGGGTGACATTTGATACAACAATTGAATTGGGTCCAAGTTTGCTGTTCTGTATTATAATAATTAAAAGGGATGATGTCTTATTTTAGAAGTTAAAAGTTATGGTGTTTTATATTTTTTTATTTTAAGTAGATAAACAGTTTTTTTTGCTAGATATTTCACACGTTGTAGATTTTAATAAAAGCCCGACTATTACTTTATATGCATGATAATTCCCGTCACGTGACATTTAGAACACAGATTAAGATGTCATAGACTCTACCTACACGTCTCCACGTCAGGAAGGAAAGTGAAGATATGTATAACCTGAAGGGGTATATCAAGCGGCATTGCCTTCTCTAAGCTTCCTAAAAGAAAAAAGGTGTGGTCATCCAGATGCGTTTCTGTCCACAAAACTGCGTTGTCTTTTTTAAACAGAGACGTAGCAGGTCGCCATACCTTGCAACTTAACAACTAACAAAATAAAATCTTTCTACCCACTCTCATTTAAAATACCGTAATTTTGAATAAAGATATGAATAATAAATTATTGAGATATATAATTCCATATCATTACAATCTCAAATAGCTAAAGCATTTGAGCTAAAAGAACTAGTTGAGTAGTTTGCTAAGGCTAAAGCAAGGTCTATTGATTTTTAAGGGGTTGTTTCTATGTAATTTATATTTTAATTTGTATTTTTATGTATCTATTTTTTAATAACAATAATAATTTTTCCTATTTAAACACATTAAAAATGAGGGGTTTTATGCTCATGCAATGCCTATGGTGGCAAAAGATCACACACAATCTGGCCCTGATCACAGTTTCTTTTAGTAATCAGCTTACTAGCCTTGATCGTAACCATACCCATGACAATATTCGCTGCTTACGGTAGGGATTCTAACATTATTTTAATCCCCCAATTTTTGTTTATTACTAACAATCATTTTAAATATATTTGTTGAGGGACGAAACCATACAGTATTCATGTTGGTTTGGTAGCCTTGGTTTTTGCCAACACTCGCTTCAAAGAGTTAAATGTTTTAATTATTTCTTTTCTTATATCCATGGACGTGATTCCTTACTTCATTATACCTATAAGTCATATAGGATCTATACAAAGTGGAAATACACAGTTTAGTCTACTCACCTTTAAAGTTATAAAACACTTTTATTTTTCATCGAGAAGAACGTAGTTTGTTTTACAATCAGAGAAGATTACAGACTTGTGTAACACTGTAGAACCACTAATGCATTCTAGCGACCGGCTTGGAACTAACCAGACCCAAGGAAGGGTGAGAAGTATTAATTTTTGTTTTTTAGAGCACAATTGTTTAATTCTGACAGTATATGTCAAAACTATTACTTTTTATAACTCGCCATTATTTCTCAAATGATTTTGGAGGCTCTGTTATTTTTTTATATCTTAAATTATTTTTGCATTTATTAAGCTGATTAAATTTGAAATCATCATTTAATAACCTAGTGGTTGTTTTGACTATTTGTTGATTCTGATTTTTTTCTACATAAGCAAAACATTGTTATAAGAGATTTGGGATATTTTAAAATTCGATTATAGGTCTTCTATTTTCGTACGTGGTTCTGTCCACTTTTTTGAAACATTAATTATTAAGGTAAAAATGTGATGTAAGACTCATAAAACAAATTCAGAAGAGAGCACAGTGTCTAATTATAGTGCTGGAAGTGTTTGTAGAAAAAGTTATACAAGGTAGTTAGTTCTTAACGTGAAGATTTCCAATTTCAAGTCAATTTTTTCAAGATTTACACAGAAGACATTTTTTTTTCACCGATAAAATTATTTCTTTTTTATTAAGTTTTATCCTTTCCTATTTCCAGCAATCCAAGAAAAGAAACTATTTTAAACTATTTTCCAAGAACTGAACTTAGATTATTAAACTTATTTTGCTTAGTATTTAAATCATAAAAATTATAAAATATTTTTTTTTTCCAACACCTACTGTTACCATTTAAATAATCTTTGAAAATACCATATTTATTTTGTCTCTAGAATATAATTTTCACTATATTTTTTATTTAAATTTACTAGAATTTTAGTAAATTTAATCTTTGGGTGACAACATTCATTTCAATATTGTAAATATGCTGCCAATTGTATATTTGTTTCATGCAAGAACATGACATAGATAAACGACTTTAAAATATTTCAAAATAAACTTATGTATGACCTTAGTATTGTTACTTAACCACGGCTTCTCAGGAAGGTGTACTGAAATTGACATACAATCGAAATTATATGAATGATATCTAAAATGGTGTTTAAATGTATTCATCTTATCACTTCCTCATACAGTGTTTGTATTATTTGGTTATTTCTTTACTACCCATGTATGTTTATCTTAGCATGTGTTCTGGTTTGTTCCCAGTAACCAAGGGTAAGGGCCAATCAACTTATGGATATCATTGTTGAGTGTCAGGCCAGGCCACAGTTCACTATTTATGAACCAAGTCCCTCTCGCATACAATAATATTTTTTAAGAGATGATTCCTCCACTGACTGAACAAATTTTGTTTACAGCCGAGGCAAAATATATATATTAAAAGGAACACACAAACGTCACTATAACTCACCAACCACGAGCTACCCAACTTAATATTGAATTTCTATGTTAGTAATTTCTAGTAACATAGTTAATTTAATTTTTTTTAGTTTGTTACATTATTTATTTATTTTACACCACGTCTTACTAACCGTTCGGGTTATACGCTTAAACACTAATTACGCTATTGAGTTAGGAATTGGGAAGGTTGAATACAGAGGATGTGAAACCACATTTGCATGGAGGGAGAGTGGAAACCCATTTAGGAAAGCCACCCCCAGTTCACCCGAGCGAGATTTGAACCCCGATCTTCCCATCCTTGGCAGTCTAGACCAACACTAGACTAGCGCGTTAGATAGCTACGCCACCGAGGTGGGTTGTTTTATTATCTCTCTCTCTCTCTCTCTCTCTATAATATATATATATATATATATATACATACACATCCCCCCCCCCCCCCCACTTTTAAATTTTACTAAAGAATAGTGTACCGATCGGTGTTGGCACCTTTTAGCCCGCATACCACAAGAGTACTGTACAACCATTGCTCAGTCTTAACCTGAGCGCGCTTGCACTACTCCTACAAACCAGTATCCCTATCCCTACTATAGGGACAGCCAGAATACCATTGCCCATGTTACCACCAATAGGAGGTGGGGTGGTGTACCGAAACACCAGGGCACTCTTTGATAACACATTTAAAGTAGGCCTAAATAGTTTAAATTTATTATCAAAGAAAAAACTAAATAACGACGATTTACAAGCAAAATCATAAGATAATTGAAAGAAATACCCAAATCTAAGACGCAAATGCAAGCCTCCTAAAAGTGGCTCTCTTAAGTGGAAGCACTGTTGCAATGAGCATTAAAATACATGTTTATTATTTACTGTTAGACTTAAGTGCTTTGTGAACTCTACGCTATGCCTCGTTTATTATTAACTAAGCACTATGCATGAATATAAACCTAGCCTTTTCTATGTGAATCAAAGATCAAATTACAGGTGACAGGCTACTTATTTGTGAGAGAAACCATATTTACCTTCTAATGAGAATGCGTCAAATTATTGAAAACTTTCCTAAATTGAAGACTCAAATACCAGCAAGCTTAGCCTACGTGGAGGCATTGTTGCAATGCACACCAAAAGAAATAGTTTAAATTTACTATCATAAAAACAAAAGTGAAATAAAGTGACAGAAGAACTCTCTATGGACTACCGAACCCTGCCAAACAAAATTATGCTGTTGGCTTAGTACCAAGAAACAAAATTAAATAAACATAATTCACAACAATTTAAAGTGACTGAAAATGTAATCTGTTGCTTCAAGCTTTAGCTGACAACAATAAAGCCAAAAATGCTCACAATTATTTATGTTTGTTGATATCCCAAAAAACTCATTTTCAAGGAGATTTATAATTAGTTTGTTGATCTTAGCAATACCCTCGTTGCCAAGGAGACATAAAAATGGTTTGTTGATATTTCCAAAACCGTCGGTACTAAGGAGACTTACAAAGAAGAAATATACTTTAAAAATAATTTATTTTAATTGTTACAAATTAAAGACAGAAATGTAGCACTAATGACAGTCGGTTTTTTCGACTCTGCTTAGTACGCTGATGAGATATCATGATGGTATAGCTTATCCTGTATTATGAAAAATAAGGATTATAACAAAAGCAGTCCCGTTTCGTTCCGATGAATACTTTTTGAGCTTACTGGCAACCAACAAAAAGTTTCCCGGCACAGATTTATCTGATTACCAAACCCTTCCTTCACCTCTGACAAGACATCTTGTGAATGTGGGGAATGCTAGGCCTCCACTGTGGTTCGGATTCCACGTTAAACTGTAGGTCCTTCATTTCATCTCACAATCACCCTTCCATTACACATTAGCGTAAGAGCGTATAACCCGAATGGGTAGTAAGACGTGGTGCTAATAATAATAATTATATAATAATAATAATTATTATAATAATAATAATAATAATAATAATAATAATAATAATAATAATAATAATAAACTACGAAAAGTTAGACAAATCGAAGGTACAAACGTATTTAGAGTTGTATTATACGTATAGATGTACTTTTGTATTTTTTCTCAATGGCTAGACTTTAGAGCTTATTAATATTGAAAAACTCATAGCACCTATAGATAGGCCGCACACGCCTGCGTTACAATATATTTAGAATGTTTCCATTTGATTGTAACGAAAGTCAGGAAACTTAGTCGCAATGATAATTCGTAGTGTCCTTATCAAATCTTTTTTATATAATGTCCCAGAGGCAAACGACATGTATTGGTGGTAGGGCCAGTACTTTGAAACAATTATAGTCCTAGCTTAGATGATTTAATTATAACAGCACTCAACACGACATTTAAAGAATAGGTGAAACCTTATTTTATGAATCGAAAACTTATTTTATGTATTTCTACATTAATTTAATACAAGGGTTTCAAAAATATTTTCATTTAATCCAATATTAGGCCTTTGATAATCAAAAAAATACTACAATATAATAATTAATACATCTTTTCATTTGGGATATAATTATTAAACATGTGTTTTGTCTTGTAGATACTTACATGTTTGCTTACAAAAAAATGTGGATTTACTTATCCTATGAAAAAAATCTTGTCCAAATGTCAGTTTTCAAAACGGGTGAATCGAACCTTTATTCATTAAAACGATCTTTAATGGTCCATTTCTTAAATTAAAATAAGATCTTTTGTATTCCAAAAAATACCAAACGATGACTTTGAATCTTTGAAACTTGAAAATAAAAAAAAAAAGAGTTACTCTTCAACCCATCCCATTTTATAATGTAGAGCTCCAAAGCAGTGTTCCTATTGGCTCGTGTGGCAAGCAATACGTTCAGCAGGGGCAGGGTACGGAAAGAGGGGGGGGGGGGGGCACAGACGTGGCATCATATCCGGTACCTCTACTTAGCGCTAATGCACATTTAATTTGACAGAAATTGGCTAATTCCTATTCATTTTGTGCAGATCTGGAGAAGAAGAGAAAGGGAGGATAAAGAGGAGGGGGTGGGGGTATAGGGTACAAATTCCCGAGCAATATTCACGGAGGTAAAAAGGGAAAGGGGGAGTTAGGAATGGGGGAGAGATATATATAACAACGTGTAATAACGCCATGAATGTCGGGACTTATATAATGGGAAGGGGGGCCTTGCTTGGATAGAACTGCTGACTGGAAAGAGACCTTCTCCAGAAATGGCAGAGGTTTGGATAGAGCGAGAGTGATGAATGGATTTTAAATGCTCTTGCCTCTCTTATCAAATACAATAGATAAGCCTTCGAATTAAAGTCAGAATTTTAGTTGAATCTGCCTAAAATTTGAAATGGAAAAGGGGGTAGGAGCGTGGGGTGAGTGATGTGGGGGGTGAGGACGAAGAGAGAAGAGCTTGTTTAGGGGTCGATAGTCAGAATGGGTTATAGAGTAAGAGAGATGGGTGGTTGGTTAAAGGGAATAGTGAAAATTCATTTCATTTTGTGTGTCGACTTTTGGTGGGGGAGTGGAAGGGGTTTTGGGGGTAGTTGGTGGGAAAGGGCATCCAGGAGGGTGAGTAGAAGGGGCAGGGTTAGAAGCGTGGGTGGGTAGAGTGGCGTTATCCAAATCTGTAATATTAGTCTCCAACCGAGAAACGCCCCCCTTAATCTCCCCCCTCTCTTCCAAAAACGCTTCCTTGTGAATAGATGAAATTGAAATCCAACGGGGCTTTGAAGGGGTAATTTTGAGCTAACCCGATTCTTAGCGGGTGCTTGAGCAAAAGTTTTCCTCTCCCTACTTTTTTTATTACTATTATTTATTTCGCTTTTGATTTCTTTAGGGCTTTACTACTCTTAGGCGTCGACTCTATCAAATAATGTGGCATCATAGTTGTAAAGAAGCCATCGAGGACTTGGCTGTTGGTCTTCTCGTGGTGGATATTAAAATTTAATTTATAAAGAACGGACTGTCAGGAAGAGGAAAGAGCGGAAACGGTTTCTCGAGTAAATATTTCATACACACGTTGATACGCAATATAAAATGTGTTAGAGACGGACAAACAGCTTTATAAAGAAGATACAAATGTGTCGCGTTTTGTGGAGAAACAATAATTACGAAAAAGTAGGAAAATGGTGAGTTTCGTCTCCAGCGAAACATTTTACAAACATGTAATTTATAGATTAGGTTATATCTGTGTGTGTTGGACAGAGAACCACTATTTACATCTTCACTATAGGTAATCTTCAACAACATTAAAATATAAAGATATTTTTATTGAGAATATTTTAATTATTAATGTTGACATTAATATTTCGGATGAGATAAAAAGTATTAAAATTTAATAATTAACTCTGGATTTTGACGAACATTTACAAAACATAACATAATATCAGCAACAAATCAATTATCACGATTAGGATTTAATACTTGAATGTGAGTGTTATTTATTTATTTTTCTCTGAATCTTATGGCCTGTTCAAGCTATTTACGCTAATAGATAGTAATCAGGGAAGAATCACCTAAAAAAAGACACTAGCATTTGCGTAAAGGAACAGTGAAAAATCGTCTAGGAAAACTGAAACTAATAACCTTCAGCTGGGATTCACCATGACCTCAGAGTCACTATAAACAAGATCAGATGAAGTGGGCGTCTTACTTCACGTATTCATCGATAAGCGTTTTTAAAATTCAATATTTTATCCAAAATACATTTTTTTTATCAAAGTGAAATGTTTTCAATATGTTGACATTGCTTCGGATAAACCATGTATAATAAATAAGTTGTTAAATTGTGTTTTTCTTCTCCTCACTAGGCACTTATTGACCATGTAGGTCAACGAAAATAGACTCCCATGTAAGGGAAGTGTAACTTTACTCCCTTACAAATGGATACTTGGAGCATATAAATTATAATACAAACAATATTTTTCTGTCAACGTTGATAACATTTTATTATATTATTAGTGTTATTTTATAGTTATTGATAATATATATCAAAAGTCACAGTTGCACATAACATGACTTGTCATATGAATGCGTATTTGTATTATTGGTAAAATAGGGCCCAAAATAGAGAAAACATATTGCTGGTGCAGTTTTGACATGCTATGCCTATTCTGTCAACACTCCATGGCACGATAATGGAGATTAAGAAAAAATATTTCGGAGGAATGAGGAGAAAATTTGAAAATAATATAATTAACATATATTATAATGAAAAATTTAATACAATAGTTTTAAAATGACATGAATACATTGTATGACAATTTGACATATTTGGAAATAATATTTAACGACGGCTTGTCTCGCTGGTTGCTGCCACAGGACTATTATTAGTAAATTAATAAACTGTTGGTGGGAACATCTAAACACATTATTTATTTATAAAATATTCATAATATATAACAATATGTAGGCCATTGATTCTCTGAATTCAATTGATTTATTAAAAAACAGAAACTTCAAAAATCGAATGACCACCTATAATAACTAACATTTTAGAAAACATTCTAAAAAAGGTGAAAGTAAGGAGTGGATTTGAATTAGAATTTAGGACTTAGATATTTTGATAAAAAAAATATAGAAAGAATGGATTAATAAATTTGTTAAGTTAATTGATGGAATAAATTGAAATCGCAGATTAAAATGTATAATTAGGTTAACTTATGGAAATAACATATTTCCAAATGATGAACATTACACATATAATAAATTAATTCGTCATCAATCTAACAATATATTAGTTGACGATAAGTATAAAATACAATAAAACACGTTCAAAAAAAAAAGGGGGTAGAACTTACAGATAACAAAATAGGTTTGAAAAAACATTGTTCTAGTTCAGGGTAGCTAAGAATTTAAATTATGAAATTTGGGTTAAAAGGTTAACATCTGCAAATAGGTTATAATGAAATGACTGAGTCTTAATATACAACGACTTTAAGATATGCAACATTTAATGAAACAATGTTTAAAGTTTAAACCGATATTGAAGTTGACAAGTATAAAATTCAATTTATAGGTTAACAAATTTGAGACGGATTTGAATGAAGTAGAGAATTTTGTAATATTCTATGTCTTATATGTCTATCTTTGTCCCATTACTCATTTAGCATTTCCAGAATTGGAAAGATGTTCAATCCGACATGTTTCGACACATATGTTTCATAATCATGGAAACTGTAAAACGAATTTAAAGAAGCATGAAGACAAAATTATATTAAAGAATTAATAGTGAATGAGAAATACTGATATCCAAAAATGAATTTATAAAAAGAATAAAAATTACTAAATAAAACAAACTTACAAAAGTCGTTTGTAATTCTGATTCTTTTTATGTTTCATTTTTGGATATCACTATTTCTCATTCACTATTAGGGTGGCTGGAAGTTTGAGGGAATGTTTTGATAATGAACATGGTGTTAGACATGGTTGTGTTATGTCTCCATGACTGTTTAATGTATTTATGGATAAGTTTATGAGGGTTCTGTCGTATGCAGGTGACTCCGTACTAATGGTTGAGAGTGAAAGAGACTTGAAGAATGCATTCAATCGTTTGAATGTGGTGACAGGCAGAATATATTTTCGCATAAATTTCTCCAAAACTATGGTGATAGTTTTGATGAGGATGGATCTGTAAATTATTGTCAGCTTAGTATAAATTGAAAACTTTTGACACAGGTGAATGTTTTAGTGTATCTGGGCAGAATGTTCCGTAAAAATGTTGAGATTAACGGTGAAATCCCCAAATGGGGGAATGCATTTCATAGAGTTGTTGGATATATGTGGACTATCGTAAATAATAAAGTATTATCGAAAGAAGTAAATATGTCAATATAAAAAAGCGTGGCAACGCCAACTTTGTTTTATGGATGGGTAGCGTGAGTTTGTCAGTCAAAACACAAGAGCTAGCTGAATGCTGCTGGAATGATATCTAAGATGTGTATGTGGAAAAACTCGTATGAACAGAGTCAGTAATGAGTGAGTGCTGAAGGAGTGCAGTTTTAAAGGGAATGTAATAGATCATTGTGGAAGAACCCTCTTACGTTGGTTTGGGCATGTTGCGAGGATGAGTGTGAATAGAGTGAAAAAGCAAATATATCAAGATAAGAGTGTGAGGATCAAAAGGAAGGGGTAGGCCATGTTAGACGCGACTAAATGTTTTAGAAGTATATGTAAAAAGAGAAAAATTGGGAGTTTTAAGAATAAAAGGTACTCAATGTATATATATTTTTGAAGCTAGTATGCAAGTACAGATAAGTGTGAAGAAAGTTAGTAGGATGAATTAAGTATGGAATTGTTGCTTTAGAGTTATCTTCACAGTTTATTACCTAGCCCGTAAGGTACCGGCGTGATTAGTCATATATGTATGCATGTATGTATTTATGTATGTATTTACTTATGAATATATATGTAAACACTGCAAATAAATAAGTATACTTAAATAGAAATAAATTACAAGTTATTTCCTTATTAATTATTTTACGATACAGTAACTATAAATTAACTAGGTCTGCTTAATTCATCAAATGCTACCAAAACCAACTAATTCACTCAACAAATGTACAATACGTTTATTGGCCTTAAAAGGCAAGTTTGAAATTGAGTGAGATGAATAACAATTTACTAGTATAGTTCCTTCAATCATTGCTAGCCATGGCAACAACCCACAAGCCATCCCCGATGAAGAATCACATCTTGATTCTAGCCATGGTGTTCTCCTCTAAAATCGTATTGGTTTGCGTGGCTGTGCCCTTCTCCGAGCACACCTGGGTTGGCGTGGCCATGACCTCCTTCAAAACCTGCTTGGTGCCCTCCTCCGAATCCACCTGGGTTTGCGTGGCCACGCTCTTCTCCGAAACTTCCTTGGTGTCCACCTCCAAGACCGCCTGAGTTTGCGTGGCCGTGCCCTCCTCCGAAACTGCCATGGTGCTCTCCTCCAAAACCACCATGGTTTGCGTGGCGGTACTCTTCTCCGAAATCTCCTGGGTGGCCTCCTTCGAACCCACCTTGGTTTGCGTGGCCATGCCCTCCTCCGAAAACTCCTTGGTGCCCGAAGCCGTAGCCTCCATTGCCAGCTCCAAACCCTGCAGAGGTAGCGTGAGGGCGATTGTTCTTTGAACTAGAGCTCCTCTTGCCGCGGAAATCTGAGAACAAGAGTGACCATTAAGAGCCCTTCTCAAAGATGACTAACCGGTATTTTAGATACACGATTCCATTTGAATTAGGGGTCTGAGTCGAAATTTCTCATTTGTTTAGTTAGACAACAGCAAAATTGGTTTTAGTTGAATATTTTTTAACCAAATATACAAATTTTTTCAATTTTGATGTATTTAAAAAAAATAGTTCTTAATTCAGCTCTTTTCTAAAGTAGAAAACAGAAAACCTCACTACGATGCGACGTCTTCTACGAGCTGTATTAACTACTTAAATTACTTGCTATCCGTGGAGTGAGATGGGTTCTAAAGTCCTGGTTTATGCTAAAATAATTTAGCATCAACGTGTGCATTTATAAATATTAAATACTACTATACATGCTATTATTATCTCAACCTACTTTAGCATCAGATTAATAAACTTCCGTATGCAACTTTAATTTCAAGGCATTTTATTCTGAAGTAAATGTCGGATCAATCGATGGCACATACATGACAACATGTATTAGTACATTTATATTATTCTTATATATATACATATATATATATATATATATTTAATCAACATTTAAAAAATAAATGATAGCATATGTTCTAACCATGAAATTCACCACTAAGTTTTCCATGGTGAGCGTGACTATGTGATACTTCGAACCCCCCTACAATTCCTCCGTGGTGAGCGTGACTATGCGATACTCCGAAACCCCCTCCAATTCCAATTCCTCCTTGGTGAGCATGGCTATGAGAGACTTCAAGGCCCCATTCAATTCCTCCGTGGTGAGCATGACTATGAGAGACTCCGAAGCCCCCTCCAATTTCTCCTTGGTGGTCTAACTTATGGTCTAGGTGGCTATGATAATCTCCGTGCCCTCCAAAACCTGATCCAAAGGACGATGAGGAGGCATGAGAGTCACTGTGATACACACCAGGGCTTCTCTTACTGCGGTGATCTGAGAAAAAGAATACCAACTTTGTGAAAACAAATAAAAATTCCAAGTACTCGTAGTTTCTGCTTAAAATGAAAGGTAGCAGGTTTACGTTGACTTAATACACCACGGCCTTACCTTATAAACTACACCATGGTGGAACCAAGCAAAGTGAGACTGCTACCTATCAGGTTTAACGGAGAGCTACGTTTAATGCAGGGTTTTTTCACACCATATTTGACTATCCATCCATACTGTCAACTTATCTAAACTCACGAGGAAAGAAAACTACAGAAATTTTGAAAAAAAAAAAATATCTAGGGAGGATGGGTAAAATCGTTACCTCAGTACACAGCCGGGATTTGAGCCATGACTTCCCCATCTCCAACGAACCATATAAGACGAAAGTGACGTCTTAATTATTTTGCCCACCTATGCGTGTATTTGATTTGTCAAGAATATTTAGTCATTTTCTCTTTAACGTTCAGTCTAATGTATCTTTCTCTAAACCCTCTTCCCCTGTTTAATCTACGCTAAATTTCTGGACAAAAAAAGTGTGTATTTAACGATGAACATTACAATAGGAAATATTTCTTACAGAAACAAATCTTATATTCTGATATATAGTTTGATAAACCCATTTCCGGTAGTAGAGATTACGAGGAATTGACCGAACAAATTTTGAGAAACGAACACTCATTTTAATTGTCAGGAGTCCAGGATGTCGGTAAAAATAGTCATTGTCCACGAAAACTCGATTTTCACAGCTATTTTTCAGTATTTAATTCTTTGTTTACTCACCATGAAAACCGTTATTTTCTGCATGTTTGTAAATCTCTAAATAAAATATATCTATTTGGCTAACAAATTTTAACTCAATATTAATTTTTTGGTTCAAACATATCAGAATTTTCTTTTTGGATGAATATTTCTCCTTTGATGCTGGTCATAACACATCTAAATTTAGATTCCTAAATTGGGAAAACTGTTTTTTAGTATTGTTATCGTTAATTCACATTAAAATCAATAATATTGATCATAATTCGAAAATTAAAAGTTTAAGGTGATTGGCCGTTTTCATTTGGCGTGGAAATGCAGCGCTATGGGAACAAATTGTTGAATTTGTATAGTTTTGCAATATTCTTTTTGGAAACGGTTTGTTCAAGAATAGAAGCATGTTGAATAAGTTATACTTTTTATATACACAACTCCTCTATAATTTGAACAGTGATAAACTAATAATAATAATATTACATTTTTCAATATAAAAGAGCTGGCTTCATAACAAATAATAAGAAAATGTAACAATTAATAAACATCGATACATTATCTTAGAAGGGGTGTTGAAAATATATAACATAAAAAATTTCACTCGTTCTCGAGAAAACTGATATTTCCAAACGTATAATTTTTCCACAAGACCTGTCCGGTAGATAGTGCTATCTACGATTTCCGTGATTCATTTGTTCTTGTTGGCGGGGAAGGATACGTTGGTCGGTTGTGAAGCTACGCCATGCCATGCCTTTCACCCTCCCACCCACCATTCCACAAAATAGATTTTCGATTTGCACTCGACCGGCCCAAGGGTCTTAAGTTATTAGATCCATGAGAATATTGTCTACGTTTTGTTTCACGCATGATAAAATGGTTTTTAAATAGGTTTTGGTATGTATATGTTAATATGTCAATATGTTAAGGGAAATCCTACACCATGGGGAGTAAAAATATTCCTGCTGTGTATCAAAAGTGGTTAGGCCCACGATCACTTCTTCAACAGAAGTAGAGCAGAATATCTACGATAAATTTGGTCTTGGTCTTGCCATTGTCCTAAAATTTACTGAGCGAATTAAAAGTGAGGGACACAAACTATTTTTTGACAACTGCTTCTTTCCATATCATTTGTTACAAATTCTAAAAAGAGAAATCATTTGTGCTGCGGGTACCATGAGAGATAATCGATTTTCTAACCCTCCACTGATATTGGACAAAGAAGCTATGTTGAGGGAGAGGGGATTTTCTGATGAAGTTTTGAGTGTTGATGGCAATATTTGTCTTGTAAAGTGGGTCGATAGCAAGACTTTTGTTCTTGGTTCGAATTTTATAGGCAAAGGGTCAACGGACATTGTTGAACGATGGCACAAAAAGGAAAATAATTACATTCAGATTGAAAGACCTGAAATAGTAAAATGCTACATTCATGTTATGGGTGGTGTTGATCTATTGGATCAGCCTGTCAGCTATTATCGTATATTTTTGAGATCCATAAAATGGACCTTAATGCTTATTTTTCATGCGGTAGACTTCGGAGTTGTTCAAAGATGGTTAGAGTACAGAAAGGATGCCAAAATTCAATGTGTTGCCAAGAAAAATATCATGGATCTTTTACATTTTCACAGGAAAATTTCTGATGGTCTAATCATGTGGGGCAAGAAAATATCACAAATAACCGGGGGACGACCAAGCGAGGGAGAAAACTTATCCATATTTCGTGTAGTTCAACGGAGGCAACGAGAAGTGAAGTTATACCAGCTACTAAAATACAGTTGTACAATGTGAACCATCGAGACGACGGAATTGTATCCATTCTGAATGGTATATATATATATATATATATATATATATAGAGAGAGAGAGAGAGAGAGAGAGAGAGAACATGCACCTTAATCACAGATATATTCTGTATAAAAAATAAGTCGGAAAATCTGTGTTTAGATTTTAAAGTAATAAGATAATAATAATTAAAAATATTATATTTTTTATATTAATATAGAGATGGTGCTGCTTTCTAGTTACCTTGGAATGAGTTAAGGATAAGTGCTGCTCTCTAGTAAACATGAAATGATTTAAGGCGAGTTTCTTCTGCTGCTATCTATCAGACAAGTGGTACCGCAATTAAATGGATACAATTCAGGATTCTGTGGGTATAATGCAAATATTTCTAGTGGATACAATTCAGACTTTTTATTTGTGGTGCTCTCTCTCTCTCTCTCTCTCTCTCTCTCTCTCTCTTATATATATATATATATATATATATATATATATATATATATATATATATATATATATAGTAGGGTTTATATATATATAAACCCTACTATTATATTGTTGGCAATCCATATATATATATATATAAACCCTACTATTATATTGTTGGCAATCCTGTATTTAAATACTATTATTATGACAATTGACAGCAGTAGATGATTTAACGACGCCATATTATTTGCTCACAGAAAACTATCACTTACTCTAAGCAAAGGTTAAAGTAATAAAGAAACAAATTTTTGTAATTAGGGGGCCTATATGCTTTTAATCTTTATAAATTTGTTTTAAAGTGTCATATCCTATTATCTACAGATAATTTCATCAGTTTATAATGTAGGTCTATCTGGGTTGGTGTTGAAGTTGAAGTTATAGGTTATCATAATCAACTTGAACACAGGCCTACATTTTATGTACTAGTTTTGTTAAGTTTGATTGAAAAACCCCGTACGTGTTTATATTTACCACTCCTCAACAGCTACATCTCCAGACAATATGATTTTATCCATAGCCCTTTATCATTATGCCCACTATAAGTAGAAATGCCTAACCATATATCCAGCTAAAGTCAAACGAGAGGTAGAGCAGTGTAAAACAAAAATCTTTGCTTTTAACTGTTAAATAATAAAATTCATCTTGTGATTTGAAGAGAATTCTTGAGACTATGGTTAAAAGTGATAATGTACCAGTAAAATGAGAACGGGATTCCTTGTTTTTCTTTGTCACCGTATAAACTTGTCTTATATTGTTTGCCCTCTCTACACACATAAAAAAACAAGTATTCATTGATAACAAAATGAATATTGTAAATTAGGGAGGTCTATATAATTTAAAAAAATCAACAAATAACTCATCAATCACAGATGAACCTTATTTATAACATTAATATTCAAAGAATGTCACAACATGGCACCAAAGTATTCAAAGTATTTAATAATCAATAGTTATAATTTTTAATATTATAAACGAACCCACCTGAACAAAACTTAACCTTTCAGGCGTCAACACATTTTTCATGAAATTTCGGGATCATGAAATATTATTTTTAAAGCTATCGGTACTATTTAAAATATTAATTTTGCCATCATTGGAAATTTGCCTTCTTTGTGTCTATGAATGTTAAAAAATATTAAATTTCTCATAATAGTATAAAAATGTCACTGTGTTTAAGCCCAAGGAAAGAGTTCTCCTCTGAAGGCTATTCAGAAAATCCTAGAAAAAACCCACACTATATAAGGCCTAGGCCCTACTAATGTGTGTGGTACAATGTAATGTAGTTAGGTATCAGAATATACGTTGGCTCAATAACGCTCATACGATTTTTTTAATGATTTTTTTCTGTAACAAAGACTTTTATAGTTAATGTACTGTAAGACATGAAAAATGTAAGCCATCCATATTCTTAGACTATTTAATTAATTAATCAGATTTTATCGGCTTATTTATTAAACACACAAACATTTATTAGGCCTCTAATTAAACATAATAATATAAAAATAATCTCTTTAAATGTTTGCAGTAAAAAAAAGTAAGCCAAGTAGCCTTCAAGTCTATTAAAATTCAGTTCAAATAAATGTTTTGGTTGATTTTATCATTTATAACGTTATTTCTATATGCAAGATTGTCATGTATATATAACGTATCTGTATATTTTGACAAAAAGTAGTATCAATAACAAAGAGACCCAGTGAAGTGAATCTGATAAACTTATTTGATAAATATAGCCTTTTAAATGGTTTATAAATAAACTAATCACCCAACTAACAAGTCTATGAAAATTAAATTAAATACAATTTTAGATAGATTAACACATTTAGAGAAAGTTATCAATTGCAACATAAACATTTTGATTGATTATTCATAAACTTAACCAAAAATAGTATGTTAATGGCTTACATATTTTTCTTATAGGATTAATGTATCTAGCCCCCATCCCCCGAGTTAATGTCGGTACCAGTAATGTAAATCTTAAAACTTAGAAATTTACTAGGAAATTTTACCTGATATGTAAACGTAAAGTAGCCAAAGAATCTTAAGCCTCTTGTACTCATCCATTCGACAAGAAACAATAAAATTACTTTCAGTGCATATAGGAGAAACCGATAACGAGATGTATTATTTTCACAGCCAGGAACTTAAGGTTTGTTGGCACCCAACATTAAATTAAATGTTCAATTTTCCACCTTTAAACACAGATTGTTAAAATAATATAACCCTACGTCTTCATTTCTTAGAGCATAAATTAGCAGTTTGAAATGTTGTTATTTAAGGAAGCCAGTCAATTTTAATAAAGAAACTTATAGTGATAGTTCTGCTCTCGATCTCTAGTAAACACAAAATGAGTTAAGAATAAGTGCTGCTCTCTAGTAAACATAAAATGATTTAAGGCGAGTTTCTTCTGCTGTCATCTATCAGACAAGTGGTACCTTAATTAAATGGATACAGTTCAGGATTCTGTAGGTATAATGCAAATATTTCTAGTGGATACAATTCAGACTTTTTATTTGTGGTGCTCGTTTAAGAAAATGTCTGAATGGCTACCATTCAGAATGGATACAATTCAGGATTTTGTGGACATTATGAAAATGGATACAAATCAGACTTTTCATTTGTAATGCGTGTTTAAGAAAATGTCTGAATGGCTACCATTCAGAATGGATACAATTTAGGATTTTGTGAATATAATGCAAATAATTACAGTGGATACAAATCAGGATTTTTGTTAAAGTCGTTTATTTGAAAACTGTCTGAATGGCTACCATTCAGAATGAATACAATTCAGGATTTTGTGGGTATTATGATAATGGATACAAATCAGACTTTTTATTTGTGGTGCTTGTTTAAGAAATGTCTGAATGGCTACCATTCAGAATGGATACAATTCAGCTCCCCCGAACCATCTTCCCATTCACGATCAAAAAGATGCCCCAAGTCACTACAAAATGCCAAAATGCCAAAATGCCAAAATGCAAGGGACGATCCCGCATTATGTGTCAAAATTGCAAAGTACACCTTTGTTTAACCAGACAAAAAACTGTTTTATGTTATTCCACACAAAATAAAGATTATAGTGGGATTTAATTTTTGAATATGTCACATATTATGTTACCAAAAACAATATTTTTTAAAATAACTAAACAGTTTTAGAATACTGACATGTTTTAAAATAGTGCTTTTAAATATGTAATTTATATTAATATTTTAATTCTACTTGTAATTATGGTGTTTCAAAATTACTATATATGATTTGACAACATTATTTTCTAGATGTGATTATACTTAGGCACTATCTATTTTTTTTAAATAATTGAAATTTGAGATTGTGATATTTTTCCTGATTTAAATGACTTTAGTAAAAAGAAATTTTAAAAAAATATGAACTACGACCATTGGTGTAAAAACTTACATTGAACATAGTTATATGAGCGTTAAGGCCTACTATACACATTTGTGTACATAATTCTGTTTTATTAAAGAATTGCCAAAATGTGAAAATTTTTGCAAAAAATATTTTTTAGGCTTAATTATTATAAGAAAATTATATAAACTTTTTTCAATTAAAAATTATTCAGATTTGAAAGTTATATAATGGTATAACGTATGAAAATAAATGTATACAATAATATCTTGTTAGGGTGGGTATGTAGGAGACGGTCGAAAAGGTAAATGTTTTTGCAGTTTTTATTGCAAAACACTTTTCTGGCCAAAATAAATAAAACCTTGCTCTAGTAGCAACGTTTAGTTTAATTTTATTCACATGATAATATCAACAGTTGTTGAATATCGGTCACAAGGATGATGGCATTAGATGATAATCTTTTTAAATGAAGATAAAAAGTTGTCACTAAATTTCAGATATCCTTTACAGACATTCAACAACTGTTGAGGTCAATATGTGAAAAAGAAATTAAACTAAACGTTGCTACTTAAGCAATATTTTATTTATTTTGGACAAATAAATGTTTTGTTCTAAAAGCTGAAGAACACCATTCTTTTTTCGCTTCTCCTTTCATGTCACCTTAAGAGAGCCACCTTTAGGTGCAAATCCAGAAAATATTCATAGGGAGGGTCATAGTAACTATAAATAACCCAATTACTAACAATGTAAGCATATTATTTAGGTAAAATAAGGATACTTTAAAATGTTTGAAAATGCATTTTAGCACTGTGATAGTTTTTTTTGGTCTGATCAAACTCTCAGCGTAGTCACTTAAATAACTCTGGAAAACCATAAAAATGAAATATTATATAATGTCAATAGTATGTAGCTTTTGTATAAAAATAGTAATTACTACTACTTCTACTACTACTGCTAATAATAATTAATAATAATAGTAATAATTAGAAAACCTATACAAAATATTGTTCAAACGTACCTCATATTTTAACAATTTTATTCTTTTGTGCAAATTTCTCCAAAACTTCATCAGGATGAACTTCTATGATTCAATGAATATTTAACATGGCTAAACCATTTAATCGTTCCTCATCCATATTTGACCTTAAGTATGCCTTTAACCTTCTTAGGGTAGTAAATTATCTCTCACTAGTGCAAGTAGTCACGGGAAGAACTTTAATGTTTGGGTAAAAACCATCTGAAGCATGCATTAAGCTGTCAACCGCACTAGATGTACACTCTTCCTTAGATTTATGTTTCCAGCGTTGTTGCCACAAGTTAATCTCTCCACGAAGTTCTGACGAAGTCCCAGGAAGATCAATAGCATATGTTTTAGCTGCTTGTAATACAAGTTCATTGTCTTGGTTGGCAAATGCTGGTATTAAACGGTATAATGGTATAATATTATCATGGACAGTTGATGAAAATCTATTTTACAATTCGGAAATATGATAGTCCACAAATGGCAGGTAAACATTTATTCTATAATATTCCTCAGGACATGATGCAGCAACATTTGGCACAATAGTTTGTGTCCGAAAGGTCGTTGGCATAGTGATGTCAATTTCATGTTTTTGGCCAAATTCACCGACTCATTATACACTTCTGTATATTTAGAAGTGTTGTTCCGATAATCTTTCAATGTCCCTAAAATATTTTCTACCATATTATAGCAGTTTTTCAGGTCTAACGAAGGGTTTTCAAGCTGACGAGACAACGCGATTGGTAGACTGAAGATAAATGAAACAATACGCAGAGTTATAATAAAGTCAAACCTGAGAACTGAGGTGAGTAAAAGTACTGAAATTGATGATTGTGCTTCCACATCAAATACTTGTAGGAAACATACAACTGCATCAAAACATGTAAGAATTGTAAAAATTCATCGTGTCGTTCTACCCAACGCAATTCACAAAGCGTTTCGAGTTTATACCTTGATTCTTCAGGATATTGTTAATGTATTTTTGCTTTCATTAAAACTGTTCGTTTACTGGATTTTCTTACTTCATTTGTTACGATACTGACCACAGAAATAGCGTTCCTTACACTTGTTAAAGAATATGTTTTTTAATTTAGAAATGGACAGATTTAGTTTGTGAGAAGCACAGTGCATATATATAGCAAGAAGCTGCTTTTCCCTAATAGGAGCTTGCACACCTTTGATTTTACCAGACATTTTAGACCCTCCACCGTGCCCTTGACAACGTAGGTTCTCAATTTTGAGTCCAAGATTGTATAATTTTTCAAGAAGTAAGTTTATAAGAGCCTTGCCACTGAGAGTTCCCACTGCCACAAAACCTAAGATTTCTTCTCGAATTTTAAGTGAAAGTATGCCCATAAATCTAATACAAAGACTCATTTGTTCAACTGCTCCAACGTCAATTGTTTCATCTGCCAGTACCGAAAAAAATTGCCCTGCTTTAATGGACTTAACACTTTTACTAAGGATAACTTATACGTGAGCTTCAATTAATTCGTTCGGAGTTGTTTTACTAATAAATGTTTCATTTTAAGGTCCTGTTTTTACATGATTCTTTAAATCACTATCACCGATATCAATACGGAATCTCAAAAGCACTAGAAGCTTCCCTCATTTTCTCTCAGCTATCCATAATCAGGATGACCTCTTAGGGGAATGTTTTGTCAACCACATAGTATAACTTTCCTGATCATGGATATCAAACGTGCTCGATTTTCCTTGAATCCTTTTTTTCATTTCACAATTTAATCTGACTTCAACTGATTGTGTCTTGTTTCCAAATGAATTCTTAAAGTCATAACATCTTATAATTGCTGTTTTATTATATTCATTGGAGGCGTGTTCGCGAAGCATTTCATTTCCTTCCTTGTAGCTTAGAAACGGAGTCCGTATAAAGATTCCAAGAGATATTCTACTCCTACCTCCTTCCTTTGATCCAAAAATTACACACGCATTACAGTAAGCACCATTATCCTTGGAACTGTACGTTAACCAAACAAACTCTTCCCGCCATGATATTTGAAAATGTCTAATACTTCCTGACTGAACAACATTAGAGATCTTGTAACTTAGTGGTGGAGTCCACAGTTCTACTAGCATGTGATATTTTAAGTAATAGGGTGAAGTTTCAGCTCCAACAAAGTTGCCAATATCAAATTTGTCTAATCCTACACTTTTTATAGAAATTTTAGTAATCAAATTAGATCCGCTGGTTGAGGATGAGTCAAAAATTAAGTTCACTGACGTACCATTTTCCACTAAATCCACGGTTTATTTTCCCGTTGGTTCAAGGTTTTTTTCTTGTAAAAACAAAATAAATCTGTCAGTCCTTTTCTGTTTGACATTATAATGCCAATCCTTGTATTCAAGTTATAACTAGCAAAGACAATAATTTATCGCAAAATGTAGTAGCCGGAGGAAGTATCACAATCACAGTAGGCAGTACCACAATAACCATAAAAAACAAAACATAAATATCACACTCACAGTTTAGCAAGAGTAAAGATAACTATCATAGGTCATTATAATTACAAAGAGACCGAAATAATTATAAATTACAATTTATTACACATAAGTATTAACAAAACAAAACACACACGTAAAATGTTCCACGTCTAAGGCCATTTGAACGAATCGTTCCAGTATACTAAAAGTAAATATTTACAGCTAGCTCTGAAGTGTTTGAAACAAGTTAGCGTACTTTTCACTGGAAGGGGGTAAGTCTTTCTAAAAATAGAAAACTTCACCCCTATTTAGCTCGGTTCATTGCTTGTGTTGAAGACAGGTGTAAGAAATAAACAGCTTGCACTAGGAATTCAGTAGGGGTGTGCAAATCTTCAAAATGTCAACGTCAAAGTTGAAGCCTAAGTCACCTTCGATTCAACTTCGACACCCACTATAACCTTAGCATCTTTGAGAAGTTTAGAAGTAATAATAGAACCTCTATAAATCCTGGATAGCTCAGTGGTAAGAGCATTGGCGTATTAAGCCTAAGATCACGGGTTCAATTCCCGTGTCCAGGTGTCATTTTTCAATTTTCAGAAAATGATATCTAGAAGGAGTAATCCTCACTATAAAGCATAAATAATAATAGCTTTGGCTATTTGATTCAACTATATAAATAACTAAAGTACTTGAAAATCACTAAATATTATCCATTTAAATTATAATCATCACACAACACACTAAAAATTATTTTAACACAAACTGGTGATTAAATTACATCTGCCTATTACGCATGCAGGGCTAAGCTCAGATATGTCCGCATAAAAATAATATAATACAGTGTATTTTTTTCCTACTAAACTTGCTCTTTATCTAGAAGTATTAGTAGATAATTTAAAAATTAAGAATCGTGTTATTTGACAAAAAAATAGTATTTGGTTTCAGCTTCAACGTTTATTCACATGTTTCAATCTTTGTTTCCCCTGAGACTAAAAAGAACATTCGCATACCCCTGGGCAGAAGCGGATCTATATTATGGGCTCACTAGGCATGGGTCCAGGGGCGGCAGCTTTAGAGGGTGGCACATTTTGGATGACATTATTTTTATTATAATATTTTTATTTTAATAATTACGTTTAAAAATTATTGACAAACATTATCAAAATAGTTCAATTTAAGGCCAGAATAACAATATCAATTTTCAAAGAACTGTTCTTTGCAATTGCTTTTAACTGGCGTCAGTCTCCCCTTCATAATTTAAGCTCAAGCTACTTTAGGGCATGTACAGTATTCCCATGGCTTCTTTGGTGCTGACTGACAGCTCACAGCTGACAGCTGATGGCTTTGAAAAGTTACCAGACCAAATTATGTATCCCTACTCAGAACCATATGATCTGCAAAAACATGTGTTTAGCAGTTGTCACTTCTGATAAGTCAAAATTTAGGTATATACCTAAATTTTGACTTGTCAGAAGTCAGCTGTGAGCTGTCAATCAGCACCAAAGAAGCCACGGGGCTACTTTACAATGAACATGCCTTATTATCTTTCGTAGAAATCTTTTCTCGAATACTAACTTACCCCCCCCCCCCACCCCCCACTACCTCAACCCCAACACCTCTTTTCACCGAAACTTCCTAAAGCCCTTGACAAAAAAAAAATTGGATGGAAGGTGGGTATTATAATTGTGCTTTAGGGCGCAAATATTTTAAATCCACCACTGCCCCTAGGAAAGATAAAAATTGGTATAATTTAACTTTTTTTTTATTTTCTTTCTAAATATGTATATTTTAAATAATTTTCTAAATACCACAGGGGGCCAGCTGACCCTTTGACCTTCCCCCTCCTGGATCCACACCTACCCACCTTGGTAAATGAGAAATTGCTTTGCAAACGTTCAACCTTAGTGCAATATTTAAGTTTACGATCCATTATTTAAAAATATGGTTCACCCCAAAATAAAGTCCAAAGATTCCAATAGGGTTCTTTTTCCTTAACAAGACTATAGTTTTAGTTTTTTTTTAATGTGTGAAAATGTAACTTTAATTTGTTTAAACAACTTTTTAAGCTTACTTGTGGAGATATTGGATTAGGTTTATTGAAAAGGGATTTTTTATTTAGCCTTCATCTAACAAATACAATATTTTTTTTATATACTCACAACAGAAACTTTTAAGATATTTGAGAACTAGCAGTGAACTTTCATCTTTACCTTGTGATAAGAAGCTTCAAGTTTTTTTTCCTTCCCTATTTTTAAATGATACGACATCGCTTGATACTTTCTCTCTTAGCGAGGCACTGACATATCTAGACAATACATTTTATTAACATCAAGAAACCAAACCTCTTTCAGTCTTGTTCAAATTTTTAGGAGCAAAGCCAGTTAAGCATTTTAATTCCTTGACTTAAAGTTATTTTAACTAATTTTTTGTAACCATGTCTTACCAAACTTTCGAGATATATTTGCTTTATTTATAATTAAATTCCCTGACCTTTCCCTGTTGTCTCTGATACCAAAAAATGCCCTCACTTTTCCAGAATTTCCCTGTTTTTTCCTGTATTTAGCCATTTTGTTATTTATTTTTTTCTTAAACATCAAAAATATAGTCTAATATTAACTTATTTCCTTTTAATAAAAGTAAATATGAGTAAGATTATGTTTTTAAATCGTACATGGTATTCAAAAGTTAATTTATATTATTACCGTGGAAATCAAACCCAGCCTTACCCTGAATCTCGTCCAGAGGTGCCACTTCAAAGCTTCCTTCGACCACCGGGTTGGATGCCAATCTATGGACGAAAGGGCCTTTGTCGCCTCCAAGATCACCTCCGGAGGGGGTGTGAGTACTGGAGATACCCACATCAAGAGTCCTCTTACCACGACGATCTAGGATAAAGTACATTATCAGTCTTTAGAAGTAAAATATCTCCAGCGATTTTTGACGAGATTGTACTAGTAAACTGTCTCCTCACATTCAGAGTCAAACTTGACCTTTAAATCTAATATATATGCAATTGTTTATTTAATATCATGTGTGTGATTGGTTAAATGATAATGAGGAGGAATGGAGATCTGTTTTAGTACAGTCTCGTCAAGAATTGCTTGCCCTGGCAACAGCCACGAGCCACCTCTGCAATTTAATATTGTGTCAAGGCATAGTTATTTGCTTAGGGTGGAACAGCTATTTAAATTGGAAAAATAATAAAATAGCTAGTAGCTATAAAACAAAACTAATAAAATAGTGAGCTGTTATCAATAATGACCACAAAAATATGTTTGTATTTTCTACAAGGTTCTTCTTACCAGAATCGTAATAAGGGTCAAATCTTACCTTCTTGTACATTTAAGGGTAGAAGGTACATTGATGGCTCCACCAGTTTCAGTATAACTGTTCCGGACGGTGTTGAGATAGTTTTACTCTTCAGGTATAGTTCAAGAATCTGTATCGCAGTCAGATCGTTGAGAGATCTAAGAAATTCACCGACAATACGTCTGGCCGTTTCAGCTTCAGAGATTCGAAATGCTCTCAACCTCAATCCATTCGTATGAGATTCTATTTTGCCAGGAATCAATGGAAGGGTGTCTAATGGTTGATTACTGATGTGTTTGTCATTAGTAGAGTAAACGTCAGTGGAGTTGTCTTTAGAAAAATTGTTGTAAAAAGTATTTTTTGGGTAAATAATTTCATCAGGATTCAGTGGAAGGGCGTCATCAATTGGTTCTTTGTCAAAAGGTTGGATGGTAACGGTTTTACCTCAGATAGTTTGATATTAACGTGGTTGTTATCAGATAGTTTGTCATCAAACATGTTTTCATAAATTGGTTTAATATCAGGTGGGTTGTTGAGTGAGGGTGTGTCGTTGAAGGATTTTCTCCCCAAAGGTATGTTGATTAATCGTGTAAGAGAGGAATACATTCCAGAATCTGAAATGAGGGAAATCCCAACATGTGGAGTTTTATACAAATAGCTAGTTAAATAGAGCGTTATTAACATATCCATTTACTCTGCTTCATAGTATCCGTTCGTGAATACGGCATAGATTATTTACGCTAGTGAAATAGGGATGCAAATGGTAGACTTTTAGATTAAATGTACCCACATTTGTTGGGAGGGGAGGAGGGAACCATATGTAAAAACCTCAGTATATTCGACCAGGAGTTGAATATGGGCTAGTAAATACTTAATTCCAAACATCAATTATTAAAATTTGTGAAGTATTGGCGAGGGGAAACATACAAATGTTAACAAAAAATAAATTTTAAGATACAATCATATAAACTTTCCTTAATAATGATTTATAACTTGTAATAAAACGTTTGAAAATAGGTTTTAAGTAAACTACACCTAAATAGAAAAAAGTGTATATATTGTTAACCACAATAAGCACTCCATAGAAAAAAGTTTAAACAAAATTGTTCAGATCATATAAAATATAAAAATAGCACTATCAATATTTTATTTGTAAACTAGCCACAAATTTGTATATATGCAGTGGGGCTCGTGTATAGGCACTGCGGAATTGCAGCACCCCTACTTCCACTTGATATTATTGATAACATTTAATATAATGACTCCTTTTTTCTTTAATTCTTTCTTTATTTTTGTAGTACAATATATATTCCTTAAGCTTAATGTCAGTACTTCAGTAGCCATCCCCCAGGTTATGAAAAAAAAAATCAAAAAATCTGTGTATGGAACTGGGCGCTTCACAGTGCCAGCAACGTGGTGTTTGACTGTTGTGCGCATGCGCACATAGTAGGGGGAGAGTTGTATATGTACTAAAAGTAAAAATAATAAAACGTAGTGTATTGAAATTATTTATTCATCCATGACTTTTTTAATATTTGAGAGGGGTCGAAAACAGTATCATTACATATATATTAATATATACTCAAATTTTAAGTTAAAAACCATTCCCAGACACTCATTTTGGACGAAAAGCTAAAAGCAATTTTTGAAAAATCCAAATTTTATTAAATTTGTCTCAAGTAAATCATCCTTAAATTAATTTATTTTAGGAAAATAAACATATAGTATTAATATAATATAGTCTCCAGATACAAATTTGAACAAAATCGTTAAAACTACTTTTGAAAAAGTTCAAATGAAAAATTTGTTATCAACAAACCACTATTAAATGATGCTTTTAAGTAATAAATAAGATTATTAATGTTATAAAAAACTTACCAGGTATCCGTTTTGATCTAAATCCATCAGAGCCATTATTAAAATATATAAAAACAGTTATTTTAATTACTCACCCCTAAACAAGATTCACCCCCAAAAAACGGTATATATTTTTATTTTTAATGTTATACCCTCCCCGAATATTATTTTAAACAAAATCGTTCAAGCCATTAAAAAGAATATTGAAATGTTCAAAATTCACTCATAGGTAAGCTACCCTTAAATTAAGTTGTGCCATTTAACATCTAAATATAAGTTTTGAACAAAATCCATTAAAGATTACTGGATCAATGCTCAGAAACAGACTGACAGACAGACACATGGGAAAAGACAGAATAATTATTGTAAAATACAATTGTTTGGTTCGGTGTCATATAAAACGTAAAGATACTTCATAATCTCGGTGTCGAAATTTTTTATGATTACAATACTCTTTCTTTATAAGATAAAGTAAAATGTCAAAACACTTCTAAATTTAATCTTTAACTATAATCATCAACATTGATGGACACGCGGACTAAATGTAAGCAGGCCCGCCAGGTGCTTAAATCGGGCCCAGTACGAGAGACCAAGCGTGGGCCTCCCTTTCTTTGCACCACTCGATTTCAATGATGGCAGAAATTTATTGGTTTGTTGGATGATAGGGTGGAGATAGCAAAAAAAACAATACTTTTTTAGGGTTTTAACCTCCAAGCCAAAGAGGGGCTTGGGGACCCTCCACCATGAAATGTCTAAAGAAGATATTTGGAGGGGCTCTCGTCAATAATAATTAACCTTAGAAATTGTCCTCTTCCATAAGCAAATTTGTGTGGTTCTCCTCCACAAACCTTTTAAAATTTGGATGCTCCTATTAGGTGAATGTGTATCTTAAACTCTTCGGCTAGGTATCATTGTATCAAAAGTTCCCCCCTCGTCAGGCACATCTAGTTTGGTTTTCCGGTAAGGGGAAGGTCATGGTTCGTTTCCCTGTTAGGAGTACTGAGATCTATTATTCTAAATTGTTTCCCGTTATTCCTTTTAACAAATCCGGCTACATTTCTTATAGAAACTACTCTTCCTTAGCTCCAAACCATTAGCGTAGCTAAAATAGACTGTATTGTAACTGTAGGTACTGTACATATTTATATTCTAACAAGATAGCTGTTGCCCACGGCTTTGCTCGCGTGGAAGTTGATTATATACAAATACGAAAATATACATATGTATTTACAGATTAATTTAAAATATTACGTTACGTTGATGACCATAACTTGACCTCAGATCAAAAATAATGCAAGTCCGATACAAACTTTCACCCCCTTTTTCATCCCTTATTAAATAAAATTTCCAAAATTCCTGAAACACGTATTTATTTGTTTTACGTCAATAACCGAAATACAAAATTTTGTTTATGTAACTTTCAAAATGACGGACTTTCATACATATTATCATACATAATACCATCCCCTAGTTTGACCCCTTTGGGGTGGAATTTTCTAAAATCCTTTCTTGGTGGGTGCCTACATAACAAAATGAATATACAGTCCGAATTTCATGCTTGTAGCCTTGATAGTTTGCGCTCGGCGATGATGAATCAGTCAGTCAGTCAGGACATGTTATTTTATAAGTATAGATGTTTAATTATTAACTGATTTAGCTAAAGATATTTTCATATTCTGAAAATTGCAAAATGACATCACGACGTGGGAATCGAACCCGGGACCTATGGTTTAGTACTCCAATGTTCTAACCACCAAGCTATCCAGTAATCGCCCCGTGTTAAGCGACATTCTTCACTCATAAATAATATTATCTTCAGCTATTTGATTCTTAAATATGAGTTAATAATGACCCTTACATAGGGAGATTCCTGAATAGCTCAGTGGTTAGAGCATTGGCGTACTAAGCCAAGGGTCCCAAGTTCAATTCACGTGTTCAGATGTAATTTATCAACTATCATAATATTATATCTTGGTGGAGAATTCCTCACTAAAAAGCATAAATAATAGCTTCGGCTATTTCGATTCTTAAATATGTTTTGATAAATTAATACATTCATCTACCACACCGTTAGTCACACGACCTAAATAAGTGTCCCCAATTATTTTTTATGGCGGTCCATTTTAAAAACTCGACATACTTCCGTGTTCAGGCAAAACTTTAATAGTGACTCAAGTCCAAGCCCTATAGGACCATACTAATTCAAAAAGGTGATTTTATTTCCTTTTAGTTATTTTAATTATTTATTATTACTGGCCTTACCTATCTACCACCACCGGAAATAGCATAATTTCTTATGTTTATCGCAATCTCGTCAATGTCCTTAAAAATGTATCTGCGGTCCGTATGGGGACCGTGGTCTGCCATTTGGTGACCACTGGTCTAACTCGTTACGTTCGTAATAGACTTGACAGGATGCTCGAGACTATAATCTCAACCAAGTTAAAGGAGGGGCTTTTTACATGAGATTTATCAGTCATTAAAGTTATTCCATTCCCTCTTCATGCCTATTCAGGTTAAATTAATTTCCCCTTCCAACCCCATCACAGTAGAAATAGCTGTTGGTATTCTAAGTATTGAATGTATGCATATCTAAATTATAAAATATGATTGATGTGTATAAATTATAAATGTATAACACCCCGATTTTTCTTGAATGTTTTTTTCATTAAATGTTTATTTTTTCTATATTAAAAAAAATTTATACAAGGCACTACTTCTGGATTTTAAATTTTACCGAAGAACTTTAAGAACTTTATAAAGGCACCGTTTATTAATAAAAAAAACCATCGGTAATTTCACAGAGTTATTTTTATTGAAATGTTTAACGCAAAGGCAATGTTTATAAACTTGTGAATGATTTGATAAAATTAAATAATTTTTATTTGTATAACGCAAAGGAAATACAGTAGCTTTTTTAAAGTTAACTCATCAAATATATTTTCTCAGATTAATTTTGTATTTCATATTTATTCAATTACACATTCACAATTCAGTACACAATTTTTTAATTCATATATGTTTTAGTAAGTAACATTTAATATGTTGCTAATCATATCAATGCTGTAATTAGTCTTACTATCCAGACCGATTAAATCAATGTTTGAGCACAGTAGAAACCTTTACATTATGATATTGAAGTTTGTCTGTGTGATAATTATTTCATTCATAAAGGATTGAGAAAATTTACTCTCGTCTGCTTTGCAGACAATTTTTTTAAATATTTTGGCTCTATTTGTTTTTCTCTTTAAAACTACTGTTCTATTTTGATTAACCATTTATAGCTCTAAATTGGTAAAAGGAAGAGAAATAAAAATAATGTTATTGCTATTTCATATTAGGAGAAATATGATTTAAAAATAATCATATATTTCAACAGGGCTTACCCATTCAAGAATTTTGATAGGGATTAACTAGCACTTTATTTAATTTGATTGAAAATATCGGGAGGTCATTATTTGGATTAAAATATTACTTTTACAGCATCAACTTCAACAAATAAAAGTAATAATGTTAAATGTTTATTTTAATTCATTTTAAAACTCGTTATAAATAATTATTATTTTAATAGCCTTTATTTGATATAAATAGAACAATTAAGGGAAACGTTGACCTTTACAATTGTAAAAACTGATTATATAAAATTAAAATATAATTTTAAAAGATCATAAAAAATACCTTCTATAGAAAATTTAAAATATTGTAATTCTGTTTTAAAAAAATTCCACTTACATTTATAAAGAGCTCCTAATGTTTAAGTTAATTTTACGTTTATATTCCAATAAACAATCAAACTTACCTAATTCTGATGTCACAGGCCAAATAACCATTAATGGAACAGTGTTTTTCACCAATAAAAGGCCGAGTGTATCTGAGGGAAGAGTTCTATCCTCCAAAAACTCCTGTAAGACCTTATTCATCTCAGGGTTGTCGGAAGACTCGAACATTTCGGCAAAAATCGAGTTGACGTCCAAGATATCATCTTTCTGGAGAGTTTTAACCTCAAAACTTTCTTCCTCTGGGATTTCTGTATTAGGTGTTGAAGGTGAGTTTGGGTGTAAAGGGGTTTCAGGATTTATTGAAAATCTCATTATCTTCCTTCGAGCTGAAACAAAAGAACCAAAGCATTCACTTATGATCTTTTTGTAAAAAGTAAAATTAAAAACTTTTATTCAACAATAAACATAAAATAGCCGTGCACCGAATCTACCCATTTGGACTATCAGCATATTTACACTAAAGGAGTAGGAATGAGGAAGATCAAGTTTAAAGGAACATTACCCGTATTTGAATGAAAATTGAATGAGAATCCATTTAAGAAAATCCGCCTTTCAGTTTAGGATGCTCAGACAACCATTGTGCTCGTCCATCATTAATGGGGAGATCATGTTTGAAATCTTGGCTGAAGTAAATGGGAGTGAATTTTTAGATTTGATTTCAAATGTGGATTGACCATCCACTTTACAAGCACCACGTTTTATTATCCGTTTAGTTTATACACCTATGGACGGAGTACTCCAAATGTTAGGGATTAGTAAGGCTTAATTTATAAGAATTGTACCCTATTTGCGTGGAGGGACAGTGGAAAACCATGTATGAAAAACCATCCTCAGTATTCTAGACTGGGTTTGAACTTCGATATCGTCATCACCGGCAATATAATTTATTACAATTGTGACACCTTAGACCACACGGCCACTGAAGTGAGCTCCAAGCTATTCTAAGATTTTTAGCACTGCGTCTTACCCGTTTATTCTAAATTAATTTTGTTTAATCTACATTCCGTCGTTGTGATTAACTTACTAAAATAGTCTGTCAATAATGATGATAAAAATATAATAATCCTATAAATTAGGAAGTAACATTAGGTATAGTGTCTATTTTTAATTCGTAATTACTGTTTTTGCTCTTCCTAAACAAATTGTCACACACAATTCATTCATTCATGAATATAAGGGACACTATTTGATACAATATAATTGATTGTCTACTAGGAATATAATATTATATTTAGTGTGGAGAGCGTCGCATAGTATTATTTCCTGAAATATTATAATGAGCTATTAAGATAGTAAGTTAACATCCTATGAATCCTCTTTTGTGTTTCGTTGAATTTTTAATCAATTTACCACTTTTATTAATATATTTTTAATCAATATTATCTCTCACTGAGCCAATCAATATATAACCAAAGGAGAATCTATTTTACAAGTTAACCTGAATTAAGTTAAGTAAAGGTAAACCTAATCAGTGGTGGATCCAGAATGGGGTGTGGTTGTACGCGCCCCCACTCAAGAAATTAAATCAATGTTAAAGTCACTACTAATTTTATTGTCATGTAATACTATCTCACTAACCAGATTTAATTTTTTTAAATTGTTATTAATAATAATATTAAATGATTGATATACGGTAATTATAATACTTATTTCCCTTTTAATAATCTCTATTTGTTTATGTTTTTGTTATTAGTTTTTAATAAATTTCAATACTAGTCACATATTTAAATCTGTAGCTTATCCTTCATTTGAGGATTATTCTCAAGTTTAGCGTTACACTGAAAAATAACTTAAAAGATTTACTCAAAAATTTTGAAGTATTTTTCTGTCAAAATTTCTTGGGGGGAACCTCTCCCGTCCCGATCCCGTGAGAGCATCCGTGGCTCACGAAAATACTCGATCCATTCCTGAACTGAATAAAGTTTGTCAGATTGATTTGGTTTGGTCAAAATCAATGTCAATTTGGTTAAGTTTGAGCGTACATTAAAAGGGATTTGATTATAGATATTTAAATTACTTTTTAACTAATTAGCCATTAAATAATAACATCAATCTGCAACCTCTTTTTTACTAAATGTCTTTTAAAATTATTCGACAATATGTTTCAGTATCCATGTATCCTCAAATTCATTAGAGCTACTCGTAGTTAGCACCAATTTACGAAAAAATATAGGAAAGAGACTTGTAATGAAGTTTCATACCATCTATCTGCGAGAGGACGGTAAAACTAAAAGAAAAATCCCAATGTGTAAGACCCAGCCAAACTCGCTGTCGTTGAGTCGATGCTCTCGGCCCTTTGCAGATTTTTTAGTACCACTTCCTACTACTTGTTCAAATTTTACGCCTATGTACTAATTAATCAAATGGGTTAGGGATGAAGAAGGCTTAATTTATAGGAAATGTACTTGTATCTGCGGAAGAAGTAGAGTGGAAAATCATTTAGGAAAATACTTGGCTCAACCAACCGGGATTCGAACCCTGATCTCCCTGTCATTGTCAGTCTAATATATTGCGAGAGTGATGCCTTAGATTTAAAGTCACGTATAAAAACTAGTTTTATCTTAGAAACATGCTTTTTTTCTCAAATTAACTGAAGGTTTTTTTTTTACAAAATCATCGTAAAAATAGTTTTGATTTTTCATGTATTAGCCAATAACTTATTAGAAACTTAATATAAATATTTTTTATTTGCATAGGATAGTAAATTTTTTTTATTAGCACCATGTCTTACTACCTGTTCGGGCTATGCGCTTATGTAATAATTAAGCTAGTGATTTTAGGGATTAGGAAGGCTATATTTAGAAGAAGGATACCCGCATTTGCACGGAGGGAAAGTGGTAAAACATTTTGATAAAATCACCCTCAGTACACCCAACCGAGATATGAACATTGATCTCCCCGTCATTGGCAGTCTAGCCTACTCCAAGAGTAGCGCGTTGAACCACGCAGCGACGGAGGCGGGCTATCCTCATATTTAACATAATTTGGAAGGGGAGGGGAAGGTGAAATTTAGGGGAAATGTACAGTACATATATTTGCATGGAGGTAAATAACCATTTAGGGGGAAAAAATCGCTCTCAGTACACTCGACCGGGACTCAATCTCGAACCCTCTCCATAACCGACAAATCAATCTAAGTGAAACTTGTTTTATGCCTACCGAGGCGGATAGATATGACTTTAAGAGTTTATTTAAAATAAAACAGAAACATCAGATTAAGAATATCTTTATACAAAATAACTTTAAGGCAATAGCATTCATTATTTAATTTATTATTAACTTAAACATTTTTAAATATAAAGATTAATTAACAATAAATTTAAAAAGTTGATCAAATAAATTTAAAATGTATGTTTAAATGTATACTTGGAAAGTGGGGGGAAAGAACTGTATCTGGCATCCATACAAGTTATTTTACTTTTCTCTGCGTATTACTAATCCTCAACCCCCTCATCACAAAACGCTAGACTGGCTGAGCTTGACGTTTGGACCACGTGACCACCAGTGTGAATTTATATAAGTTAATAAAACTAGTCGATCTTGGGATGGTATTGATCTAAAGTGCTCAGCTCAGGACCCGATGTTCATGGGTTCAAACCTAGTCGGGGTTGACGGCTTTCCTTGTGTGATAAAAATATGTAGCACAACTTCCTTCGGAGGGGAAGTAAAGCCATAAGTCCCATGTCTATTGTGGTATGTAAAAGATCCCTGGAAGGTAGGTGAAAATACCTTTCCCGGCAAAATTTGTAAGCCCTTTTGTCCCCGCTCATTTAAATTCCCGTGTGCTGATATAATCATTCAGTTCAGAAAGTACACTTTAAATATCTCAAAATAAATAAAAAATAAAGTAGGTATTAAAACTAATTTCATATAAGGCCTACTGCAGCTGTCACTTTTAATAAGTAATCCTACTCTCAACCTCTTATTATAATATTAATACTAATAATATGATAAAGTTTTGTTAGCTGGCTAAAAATTGTCTATATGTTCTTAATAGTTCTTTCTTCCATGTGATATATTTAAAAATCTCTAATCAATTTACAACTATTATTATATAAAAATATATTAAGGTAATTAACTGGAAATAAATCTTTCTTGAGTATGATTCACAAAATTAACGTATTCAAATTTTGAATTGGACTAAGTAACCTTAACTAAAAAGTGGTATATCTATCTATATTTCAAGTAAAAATTCAATCAAAAAGAAATATTCAATTAAAATCCTTTTTGAATTGGTTTTACTTTCACACATAAAAAACATAATATTAATTTCTTTTTATTTGAGGATGGACCCAAAAAATTGGGTTTTACAATTATGCATGTCCGACTGTATGAATTTATGTTTATACCTGTGGCTACAGCCAAAATCATTTTATGGATTTAATTTACCTTAGGTGAAATCGTGATTTCCTAAAATTAATATTTTTTTTGAAAATGATTTAATGATTTTTAAATGAAATTCTAGGCAAGTTGTTTTATTATAAATAAGATTGTCTACTGATTTTACGGAGAAAATTTATAACAAAACAGTTTACTCAGTCTTCACTTTTTTTTACTATAAATTGCTTGAAAATTGCTTTAACGATTCTATTCAAAATGGTGGTATGAGGAGTGTTTTACATTACAAATAACACTGTATTCTTGGTTTTCAAAAAAAAAATTATCGAGGGGTAGTTTATAAATGATTATTTAAAATTTAAATTATTTCTAATATATATGAAATTTCGTTTTTTAAATTTATATCTGAGGACGGGAAGCGTGTTTATATTATTATCGGTATAATACTTTATTTTGTTGAGAAAAGCTTGTAAAGTTTACTGATCAATCAATTTTTAAAAAAATAACATATATAAAATATCATATTATTTGAGAAAGTTTTTATGATCGTGTCGTATTAATTATTTACAACTGTATCTTTGACCCATAGCTTAAATTTAAGTTTGAATAAATTATTTGTATGTGTTATATGTTTAAATTTCTATTTTCTGCATTTGACGTAGATCTCTGAACAGATTATCATATTAACACAAATACATAAACTAACACAATTCTTGAAAAGATATATACTGTCTTAGGCATTTCTATGAAAGTAAAAGCCTCAATTTCAACAATAATACATTTTTGGGTTATCCCGAGAATCGAATTTGGTTTAGATAGCCTAGCTTGTGAATATTTACTTACCAGGATGTGCCGCTGAAATCGCCAAAAAACACAACAAATTAATGATATTCATCCTAGGGAATATTCAATAAACACTTATGAGACGTCTATTAACGTAGCACTAATGAACACACATTGTGAGTAGTTTGCAGTCACCCTCAAGTATTTATAAGACTGAACTTTTAACCCTTTCATTTCTGGGCAAATACCTCGTTACTTTCCTTTAAGCCTGGTTTACACGGCGTGAGCTACTGGTTTTCCAGTAAGCCAATAGATGTGCCTTCCCAGTGGACAGCTACTGGGTTCTTCTGTGTTGACCTTTGCTGTCCACACGAGGTAGTCAGGGACATAGTTATCGTTGTTTTTTCAAATCTTGGTTAGGTGTACTGAGGGTGTTTTCTCTCAAAATATTATCCACTCTACCCTCACGCAAATGCAGGTACACTTCTTATAAATATAACTTTCCTCATCCCTAAAAAACTATTAGCGTAATTAGTATATAGGTGTGTATAGCCCGAACTGGTAGTAAGACGTGGTGCTAATAAAAAGAACAATCTGTCAACGCGCAGACATATTAGTGCGGTAAGATGCATCAACAAGAGTAAAACTTAAAATAAAACTCGCCTCAGACACAAATTTCAGAATACTGTCAGATTTCGTCCGTGCATTGAAGTGGCTAGTAAAACAAAAACGTTTTGAAGTAGCTGGCCAACTTGCACCTTGTAAGTCAGGAGTTAGTCAAGCAGGGGACAACATATTTCTTAATCAATTTCCCCAGATTCCCCCGAAACCCGAAAAGAGGCGTGTGAGGAGGAGGGAGAGTTGTCACAGCGATGATTCATGAGGCGAGATAGTGTTTGGCAGGTGATTTGAAGACATTTGATGTCAATTGAACATGATGACAGTATTACCTATATACATAACTGGTCGTGTAGGGTATGTTCACATTGCTTGGACCCTTTTAGACCTTTGGCAATGGGGTTTCCCCCCCCCCCTCACCCCAGTTAAATTGAGGTGTAGTTGATCAAACCTGCCCTTATCATAATTTGGTTTTTAAGGGTGGTTTCAAGTGATCACACACATCGCAATTTTATTTTCAATTGATATTCTTTTAAGTTAATAGATTTTAACTCTAAAGTCATGCTAAGGACTAACTATAATATACAGATAAGAAGGGTGGTTGGAGGAAGTGCATCCACATTAACATAGAGGGGAAAAGGGGAGGGATATAAGGACAGTGATAATTCACTCGTGAAAAATCGTATTTAGTGAACCATGTCGAGATCCAAAATTCGACACTTCTATCACCTTCATTCATTTATGTAGTGATCTTTACGCCATGTACAGTGTGACCACCAGTTCAGGTGAAAAATATTGATAGATATAGGTCTAGAAGATAGCATGGGGGTTTTATTCTTATATTGACGTGTTGACAAAATTGTCTTCTTTCGTTTGATGTTTAAGATAGCCAATTTGTGTTTCTTAGATTGTAAGTTTTGTTTAATTTACTGGGTAAATTTTAACACCGGCAAAAATTGGAACATTAGTCTATTATATCTAACCAAGCTCATGAATTTTAAACACGTCAAAATATGAACATTAAAAATCAACTGAAATTAGAAAAATTTTGCCTGAAAGCTACTTTAAATTCAAAATCACTAAACACTTTTCTAGAAAACTATCATATTTGCCCAATTAAAATTGTAAATATTGGATCAGCCTATTTGAGACCCCTTGGACTTAAAGTATTAATAGAAAAGATTATATTCGGGAAAAAGTTTAAAATCAATATTCCTCTTTATAAATAACTCTTGTCGTTTAAGCTCCGCCCCTAATGTCATTTTCAATTAGTATGTTTCACAACAAAGTTACTTTAATCTATTTTAAGTGGTAGGGATTGAGCAAGTTGTTTAGAGGAGATCACCAGCATTTGCTAGGAGGATGGGGTGGGAAAACTACAATGCTAAATGGCACGTGATAAACCAACCTACACTCAACTGAGATTTGAACCTTGACCATCTCGTCATCACCAGGTCAGTCTGTTGAGAGCCTATTGATTTAAAGTATAGAGTCAAGCACACTAAACTACTGCCCGTCCCCTTTGTTTAATAGTTAGGATGCTCGGCTACAAAGCTAGGGAACCTTGGTTAGTTTAAGAGTAGTTGTTCACAGATATATCATCCTATTCGGTTCCGTTCTCTTATCGAATTAGTAAATATCTAGCTGCTAGGCCTTTGAAGTGGTGGGACTAGGTTTATTGTCCAAGACTAAGTTAGTTTGTGAGTCATGTTCTATGATATGTGTGTTTTATAAAGGGTAGTTTAAATACACCCGTAAAAAAATCAAGGCAATTGAAATGTTTTTATGACATTGTTGAGGTTTGTGTCTAAAACTGTAGTTTGTACCATAGGTTAGAGTAATGAGAGAAATAATATTAAACAAAGGTGTCTTAGTTAGATTCCCAGTGGTTTAATAAATTATTTCTAATTTGTGTATAAATCCCTGGGCGTACACTTAAAGGTACTCATGGTAGAGCACTGAGTAAATTGGCAAACGTTTAGAAATCCCACATGGTTTGATATCTTTTAATATTGTTTTCCTCAAAATGTAGGCGAAAGTTCTAACCAGTTTAAAAGTTTAAAAATGTATGACCACTTACATGAAACCCTATAAAACAATCTCATATTTATTTTAAAACTATTTTCTCTGGCCCTACAAAATCATGACTTTATTTGCTAAAGGAAGCCTAGATATAGGTTTCTAACCTTTTGATATAATTAATCTTGAAGTATAAATCTTCGCTTAATGCTTCGTTGATGTCTTTAATTATTTATTTAAAATTTCAAATGTTTAACTGCACATAAACCTGCTGATATGTTTTACTACATTTTGTAAAATATATTAAATAGTGCGGGATTTCTAAACGTCAGAAATCCATCTCAATGCTCTCCCGTGCAGTCTTATTTAATATGCAAGTGCAAAAGCGGGATCTTCTGATCTAAGGTAGTTTATTACAATCGTGCGTCTCTTACCCAGGCTATCCACATATAAACACTGATAGGGAAGAGATGGTAAAGGTAAAATTTTCCCGAAATTCATCCGAATTTGTGCGGAGAGAGTAAGAGAACGGGAGAAACCATTTATGAAAAAAAAAAAGTCAGTATATCCATCCGAAATTCTAAATACAACACTCTCCTTTACAGTGCCAACAAACTTGACATTACGATAGTGACGCCTTTTACTGAGTGCCCAATGGTGTGGGTTGATTATAATATATATACATTTAAAATGTAACATCAAACATTTTGAATATAAAATAACTAAAACTAAAACAGTGGGTGAAGGTAGCATTGAAGTCACTCATCTAACAACAAAGTAACGAAAAGGAAAGTGAACATACTCTAAAGCGAAAATTTATTTTATTTAGGTATTTGAAGTTGATATTTAACTTTAATTTAGCTTTACGTGTAGCACAGATTTGTTTTATTCTACAGTATTACTTACCATCACTAATAAATACATTTTAACAACGGTGATTTGAGTAGGAATGAGGTCTAATTTAGAGGGGAATATACGCATTTGCATATAATAGAAGAAATCGGAAACGATTTAATAAAAACTACCCTAATTACACGTGGATGGTATTCTAATCTTAACCTTCGTATTACCGGCAAACCCGACTATTACGAGCCTAACATTTAGTCCACGTGCCTACTGATGAGGGTCACAAGGGTTATTCGGGCTTAATCTAAGGGACTGAGATAAGGAGGATAGTCTGAGGTACCAAACACTAGCGTAGATAGAGACTGGAAAAACCATTGCGATAGCACGAATATTGAAAAATCACCCGATAATAGTTCCAGCCTTCATCTCTCAATCAACAGCAGAAAGGCACATTGCAATGCCTTAGCTTAGATGACTCAAAGACCCCGGTGGCTCATTTTTATAAAGATGGCGCCGCCATTGTGACTTATATGAACTAATTTAACCCAAAGAGTCCATCTAACCCTCTGGAGAACACGTAAATTAAGTAGGTAAAACAGGTCAAACCACACGACACATTTTGATGCTGTTTTCTGGAGCCTTTCTTGGGAAACAATAGGATTAATACCCATGAAACCATTTTATCATGCTTAATAAATACAACAAAACAAAAAATAATCACTTTTAAACGAAAACTAAACTAAATTAGTCCCAATTGCACTGTTGTCAAGTAAAGGAGGATAAAAACCACACCTCGATACGAAATTTTAAATGAATATAAACAAAATTGTTTAAGTGTCAACATTGACAAACTATTATTACATTAATTTGTAGTAATCGAGATTGACAGCGTCAGTAAACATCCCAAGGACTATAAAAACAGAGGCGTAAATGTATTCTAGGCTGTTTTGATAGCTACAGACTACTCTCACAATCTTGGATCTAGCTAATATCCTTTAGAGTTGTCAAACATTTTCTTCAGCCGGTGGATCGTCTATGTCAGGGGTTTCACACTTAAAAAGTTTCCGAGGAACACAATTGAATCCGCGCTATGCAAAAACGAGAACAGGTATTTAATTGGGAATGAAATAAGAAGCGTAAGCTTAAACATGTTTAATTACATACTAAACGAACCTTCCGACGAATTTTCCGACTCCCAGAGCTACGGGATTCGTGTTGTGGGGCTGCGTGGTACCGAACAAGTTAATCGTGGGTTAGTAATAATAATAATAATAATATAATTAACACCGCGTCTTACTACCCGTTCGGGTTATACGTTTTAAGTACTAATTACGCTAATGGATTAGGAATTGGGGAGGTTGAATTAGAGGAAGTGAACCCACATTAGCGTGGAAGGAGAGTGGAAAACCATTTAGGAACCCCCCCCCCCCCCCCAGTTCACCCAACCGAGATTCGAACCTCGATCTCCCGGTCCTCAGCAGTCGAGCTCAACACGACAAGCGCGTTAGCCAACTATGCCACCGAGGCAGGTGTGGGTTAGTAAGTCTAGACGGTTTGCAAGACACTATGCGTGAGAATTGTATCATGGAGACAAAGAATTATATATATATATTAATCATTGTAGTATAATACATTTTCTTTTATATAAATGTATGAATTAGTTTATTTACTACAGCAACATATATTTTCAGTGCTAAGCCAAAGGTCATAGGTTCTAATCAAGTGTTAATTTTCAATGTCGAGCATAACAAATAATAATCTTAATAGCATCCTGTTTGTAAGAGTAGCCACTGTTTATTTTTATATTGTTAGACTAACAACATAGCTATATTCTGTAATATTTCTTTTTTATTTAAACAAACATTGCAAAATTATGGTTTATACTATTTTATTACAAAGAAACAATATAATAACTTACATACATCTGCCTTATAGTCGAGCAAGGATTTTCTTTAGCAGAAATTATACTTTAAAAAACAACAAAATTCCGTGCTAAGCATCATGAGTCTATGACATAATTGAACCAAAAAACTACGTGGAACTCTAAATTATGCTCGAAATTTTGTTCAATCAGAAATTAAATGCTATTTTATTGAAGTTATACTTCTTTAGGCGCGTTATGAAAAAATGATGAGAGTGAAATTTTAAGATGCGCGCGCATCACTGTAACACAAAAGTAACAGATTGAAGCTAAACCACTCACTAAGTCTCGAAAAAAAAAAAAAAGCTACCAACAAAATAGAAATAGAACCTCTGTTAGTCGCGCATGTTGGTACGCTCATAGAGAAATGTATACTATGTTATTCCTTTCTCTATGGTACGCTCGTCGCCTCTGATCACTGTTTATAATATTTATCCACATGTTTCTAGTTTCTACATTCACAACACGTGTTTTAGTTTCATACAAGTGCGAATTATATATGTGCTAATAAATTATATTCAGTAGTGATTTAAATTGAATATTTTGATTAATATTATTTACTATTCGTAAATATTAGTGAAAAAAATTGTGCTTATAGACTTTTTCAAGTGCTCCAATATAATTGAGGTTAACTATTCGTATGTATTATTTATTGATATAAATTAAAATATTATTATTTAACATAATTAATACTAAATATTATCATTTTATTGTAATTATTTATTTGAATGCAATTAAAAACTATTTTTTAATGATGCCAAAGAAGTATAACTTCTCGCGCGCGTACATAAGTGCACACACCCATTTTTATATTATAACGAGCAAACGTAAATTTAAAAGCAATTAAGAAATTGCACAGAATATCCGATCTCGGCCGCTCCTTAGATATCCGCTTCCACGAGAGTAATTATTAATATCGCCGAAATGAGAGCATTTGTATGCGCGAGATCCACCCAAGAACTTTGGAGCATTTACTCACTACGCCTCTCACTCATTTGGTGGCTACGGCAGGAAGCTCTCTTTATATTTAAAACATTGTAAGTGCCTTGTGTTTTGTCTTTTTATAAACAGCTCTCCCTGAACACTTTAGATAGCAATAATAAAGTTTCTTCATCATTATTCTTCTTCAATAAGATGATAGTGCAATATACTTATGTCCATCTTCAATTGTTTTGAGTTAAAACTTCAGAGTAAAACTTCGGATGACATTGTCGTGTGTTTGAGACCAGCCCATTTTGTACTCTCTGGGAATCATTGGGACAACAATAACAAGAAGTTCCGCATCATCTTATTCTTCTTTAAGACCTCAGTGTAATAGATGTATAATAGAACACTGGTAGAAAAGACAGTATCTGACAGCTACAAAAGTTATTAAAATGTTTCTAACATGGTCATATGTCAAGCCGTGTGTTCTCTGAATGTCTTTTTTTTTTATAGATACTAACAATCCATAAAAACACATGTTCGTATTTTCTTAAGTGACCTCCTACCAGAACATGGACATCTCTTGCCGTGTTTTCAAAAGAAACAGCTTATTAAAACCACGGATAGCGCTGTCTTATGTTAGAAACCACCCATTCTTCCGTGTCCCGCAAGCTCAACAGTTGGGTCACAACTCTCGCCTCACGCATCACCGGACGTGGTGTCACGCATCACCGGACGTGATGTCACGCATCACCGGACGGGGTGTCACGCAAACCAAACCTCAATGAAGTCCCCTAACAGGAGAGGGGAAGGAATATATCTGTAAAGTTAAATGGCTCGCAAAGTAATGTTTATTAAAATATTAAACATAATATTAGACCAGTCATTGAAGAGGAATTAAAAACACATACCAGAATGATTAAAAAAACGGGTGTGTGTACTTATGTACGCGCGTGAGAAGTTATACTTCTTTGGCATCATTAAATAATAAATTCAAAAATTGAATTTAAGTTTATTCATTTTTTAAATATTTATTATTTTTTTAATTTAATATTCACTTTTCATTTTTATCAAAAAGTTTTCATTAAATTTGTTCATTTATTTTTATAAATATTTATTATTTATTCAATTTAATAATAAATATTAAAAATTAATATTTTAATTTGATGTTCGATTTAAATTTTTATCACAAATTTTTTATTAAATGCTTTATTAATTTTATTTCTTTATTTTGTAAATATTAAATAACCAATAATAAATATTTAACAATAATAATTTAATAATGTATAGTATTAATTATGTTAAATAATAATATTTTAATTTATATCAATAAATAATACATTCGGATAGTTAACCTCAATTATATTGGAGCACTTGAAATAGTCTATAAGCACAATTTTTTTCACTAATATTTACGAATAGTAAATAATATTAATCAAAATATTCAATTTAAATCACTACTGAATATAATTTATTAGCACATATATAATTCGCACTTGTATGAAACTAAAACACGTGATGTGAATGTAGAAACTAGAAACATGTGGATAAATATTATATATATGAAAACAGTGATCAGAGGCGACGAGCGTACCAACATGCGCGACTAACAGAGGTTCTATTTCTATTTTGTTGGTAGCTTTTTTTTTTTTCGAGACTTAATGAGCGGCTTAGCTTCAACCTGTTACTTTTGTGTTACAATGATGCGCGCGCATCTTAAAATTTCACTCGCATCATTTTTTCATAACGCGCCTAAAGAATTATAACTTCAATAATATTTTTGTGAGAATTGGGGAAATTAAACACCTTAATCATCACCCCCTCCACATACTTTAGTACGGCCCTTTATATTACAATCATAATTTAATATGTATTGATACGATTTATCAAAAGTGACATTTCACATGAATTAACGTATTAATATATTAAAATAGTTTAGGTAACTTATTTAACTGTTATTACCTTCTACCAGTTTCCGATAGTTGCAACAATTTTTAAACGTGTATAAAGAATTTCAAACTACTGTACTGTATATCATTTCAGGCAACGCAGGAAGTCAACCCTTCCTTAAAGTTCAAAGTAGACGTGCAATCTGTGTGGTTTAATCTACTATTAATTTTATGGTATCGATGTTTTTAATATAATGTAAATAATAAACTTATTTCCTAACACAACTGTTTTTCTCATCGTCACATTGCTGGGAAGAAACTTCTAGAGAATTAAAACATATTATTTTTTCGTTGTCCGTAACAATAAAATTTTACTATATTATTAATGTTATTAAATGTATTAATTATATATTGAGAGAGCCAGCTACAAATCACAAGACTTGATACGTGAAATTAAATCTAGTAGCATTTCTATCTGTCAGATAAGGTCCTTCCTATTAAGAGTGTTCGATACTGCTTCCCTGATGAATATCTAGAAATAAATTTGTTTTGATAATATATAGTGAGCTTTACGGTGAAAAGGGCCATATCCAAAATGACCGTTAATCATTGGATCTTTATTATACACATACATAATTCACTTTAGAATAGGTTAAATATACTGATAAGCACTTACTAATTAGTAATTACGTAACAATTACGGGTTGGACATTTCAAACCTACTCAAACTAACAAAACTGACAACGTTTGGTTATGAGGTATAATTTAATGTATATATTCTAAGACTTTGGTCATTTCTACCCGTAAGCCCTATTATTTGAATTTATTTCTTTGAGTCAGATTGTCAACATTTCAAAATCGTGTAGACAAACAAAACTCTTTCGAAGGTTAATGAGAGTAGCTAAGTCCAGAATATTTCCTAGAACGCAACTCTTATCTTGGCAAATCATTCAAGTGGAGTTTACCTAAATGTCATAGAAGTATTAGATACATACAGCGCCTTATTTATGTTTTGGAAAATCCTACTAGGCCACGGCATCCCAATGTGTGGCCCGAGACCATTGATGGACCCACAAAGGTTCTTCAGAAATTCCGAAAGATACTTACTAAGTTACCGGTAAGTCATTTTATTTCGGTTCCAATATCCTCAATAAACTTTTTTCAAACATTACTATTATTATTAGTTGTAGTAGTATTGAAGCACTAAGGTTATTAGCGATATATTCAAAGAGGTAAGGATTTAAGAGGATAACTTAGACAAGCTCTTTGCAACTTTTTTACTGTCACATTCGCAAACACTTATCTCAAGTGTTGCAAAAGTAGTTTCTAACTATTTAGTAAATTAAAATCTTATCCTTAGTCGTAGGTATACAAATATGAATAAAATACCATTTTCATATTTTAGGAGAATAGTAATATGTTGATTATATCAGTGGTTCAAACATAACTAAGACTATACAGTTTACAGATCAGACTATCACAGCCATAAATATATTCTAGTTCAGTAAATACTTTTAAAAACCTCATATTTCACTTAGGTAAAATTTAATCATGATTTAAAACACAAAATTAACATTGAATGAAAATACATCAAAATACGCAGCTGGGAGAATAGCAATATAATTGGCCTGAAAGAAATAGAGTGTAATGAGGTGGACTGGATAGAACTAGCTCAAGATAAGGATTAGTGTGTAATGAGGTGGACTTGGTAGAACTAGCTCAAGATAAGGATAGGTGGAGCAATTATTTAAGTGTGACAATGAAATTTCGCGTTCCTAATGTTATAGATTAAGTAAGTACTTAGGGTCTAAGTACGTAAGTAATACATAAAACATATTGACAATGATAAATAATGATAGCCCTTGGCTTGTTTCAAAGAAAACCCATTTTTTAGATTTTGTTTAAAAAGGTTAACTTATATAAAAAAACATAACCAAAAAAATCCTGTAAATACGTGTACGCGTAGAATAGGTTGGTAACCACTGTTTTAAAAGAAATGCTATTGAGCAAGCGTCGATAGGAAGTGACAGAAACTCAATGATAAAACACATCTAGAAAACCACCCCCAGTTCAACAGGTCTAGATTCAAACTTTAACCTTCCTGTCACTGGCAATTTCACCTATATAAAACGCCTTGGATCCCGAGACCACCGATACGGGTGTTAAACACGAAAAAATTATTTCCCTAAAAAAATAGTCACTAGAGGAGTCAATAAAGCTAGTATGTAAACTTGGATGTCGAATGGTTCGCGCAATTAGTTAGCTTCTGCTGTGCTATAACCATACACCCCTTCTTCCCCCGAACCTACTCGCTCAATGTCAGAGAGCTTTTCACCCCCCTCGCCCTACTGTATAAGCCACCCCCTTTCCCACCCCCCAGCCACCCGTGAAGCCGCACTTATTGAATCTCGGTGGCCTTGTTTACTATGGGGCGTCCGCGAAGCTTCCACTGCTTGTAACTACTTTAATCAAAGCTCGACTCTGTAGTACTAGACCAGCGTGTATTTTTCATCTACCACGTTTATTAACTTCTTCATCTTTTATTCGGTAGAAAATTGGACTCGGCCAAGGAGAAAGTAAATAAAACAAGAAAGTCGATATATATCGTTTGCGAGAGAGAAGGAAAATACTCGTTGGTTTTAGCACCCCTTCCCCCCTCCCACCCCTTTCCCCACTCCACAAACCAACACATCTATGGGTGTGTTCCTAAAGGATATGTAATAGCCTGTGGATTTATTTTTTGGCCTCACATTTTCCGTCATAGACGTATGAAGGATTAACTCAGTCAACGTCCTGAAAGCGTTTCTATCTAACATCCCATTGAATAAAACAAACTATTAGTTAGGCCTACTCTTTTCTAAAAAAAAAAAAGTACTAGAGTGCATGAAAAGATAAGGAACTTTTGTGTTTATAAAAACCTATATTTGGGGTCACTGTTAACTTGATTTAATTTTGTTTCTAAATCATCGAATTATATATTTTATATAATTGATTCCTTTGAAAAATAAGTGGATTCTTTCTTTTTATTACTCATACATTTTTGGTATATTCCTTTCGTTTTAAATTTAATACCTATGGCATAAAAAATCCTAGTTCTTAGCTATCCAATATATCTCAAATACGTGTTTGTAGGCCATACATTTGTAAAACTGATCCTGCAATCTATTTTTATCCCGTGCTTTGCATCTTACCAGTCATACTGGCCATACGTGTAGGGTGTATACAATAATTGTGTAGGGAGGGAGGAAATGTACCCGCACTGCATGGAGGGAGAGTAGTAAAGTTTTTTTTTTTTCAAAAACTCAGTACGTTAGGCTAGGAATCGAACACTGCTCTATCCGTTACCAGCGGACCAAACAAAATGTGAATGAGACCTTAGACTATAATTGGCGTGTGCCACTAGGTGGCATGAGAACACAATTCGAGTTGTACGCCAACTTGAAAAATATAAAAATTAAATATAATCTTTCCCAACATTTTATAAAAAAAATTTAGTCAATAATATTTAGGGGACCATGTCACTCAATGTTATGTCACAATGATCTTTGGGAAGTGAACGGCTATAAATCGTCCTGGCTCGTACATCTTGTGTGTTGTTGAAGACAACAATGTATCAAGCGAACATACATATATTGGGTAGATAAATACAATAACTTGTTTAAAACTAATTTAGAAAAGCTTATATAAGGTTCCGATTTTAACATGTTAATTGTCAATCTATTGTCTTTTTTCAATGAAGGTGTTACTTTGAATGTTTCTATTTAAATTGATATTGTCTAAAGGCCAGTTCTCCCGTGTCACTTATTCAATGAAAACGAATACAAAATGAACGTTAGAACACTCATTTCATGAGACTGGATCATTATTTAAATATTTTATTAAAAGTTAAAAGGAGTTATACTTTTCTTCAGTTCTAATATAATTATTGAAAAATGAAAACAAAATGAATAGTGAAACATGTACTGTACATACCAACAAGAAATATCGAGTTCGTTTTCTTTTAATGTAAAGATTTAGTTATTGTATTTATTTATTCTTTCATTAATCCATTTGACTTGGATATAATTGTGATGGTACAATATATTTGATTATGGGAGTTATTCGATTTTACAAGATATTTAAATTTATTATTACATTTGACTTAATAATTCATACAATAAAAATATGTTACAAATTATAAAATTTATTATACTAATTTTGACTCTCATTGTTTTTATATCAACGAAATCTTCATACATCTATGTAACATTGTGTATCATCTGATATCATTTTAATTAAGTATCTTGATATGTTTTGGTGCCCCAACCTCCCTCCAGGATAATGTTTATATGTTTTTTCTTAAAAATTGTTAATGGCCATTATTTTCCCTTACAATATATTTGGAGTATAGACGCTATTTTGACAGTTTTAGATTAGATACCTACCAATCATTTTATAAAACAACTCTTTTAAAAAATATTTTTTGACCATTTACAAAATTTTACTCAAAAGACAAATTTATCTAAAAATGTTATTTAAAAGAGTTAATCATGTAAATTATAGTGGGTCAATAGTCATCATTTGTAGTAATTGTAATAAAGGTTTTCGAACAAACTTATAACATTTTAATTCAGTATTATTGTATTATTTGTAATTGTTCACACCCCTTTATGCCAGACTTTAGCCTGATTATTTTAGGTATGCTCTATTTTCACTCGTGCATTTTTGCTCATGTGTACCAGTAAAATGACCTCAACTTCTCTTTATCTTACAGGCCATGTACAAATCTTAATTTCTAAAATATTTGGATGAGAGCTACACGTTTTAAAAATTTTGATTCAATTTAACTTAATCTTGAAGTTAAAAGGTCAAATAATTTGGTCCTGTGCTGTTGTACGCTAGTACGTACGTACGTAAACACTTTTCATATCACCAATTGAAATGAATTATTTATTATTATTTAGCACCTCGTATTACTACCCGTTTGGATTATACGCTTAAGTACTAATTACACTAATGGGTTAGGAATTTTGAGGGTTGAATTTAGAGGAAATTAACCCACAATAGCGTGTTGGGATAGTGGAAAACCGTTTATGAAAAACCACTCCCAGTTCACCCGACCGAGACTCGATTCTTAATCTCCCCGTCCTCTGCCGTCTATCTCAACACGAAACTAGCGCATTAGCCAACTACGTCATCAGGTGGGTTCAAATGAAGTGATCCCGATATGTTTGAGTTCACTTCGTATATTAACTATCAAAATACAAATTAAGTACTAACATCCCGTCAGTTTAGTTGTTTTAAACCATTTTTTTTATTGTATCATAATTTTTGGGTGGCTTTACGTCAAAAATATTATTTCTACTTTTTATGTACGGCCAATCTTTTCAAAGATATATTCTTTTATTTATTGTGAAAGTTATTTACTTTAGGTAAAAAAGTAATCTATCCTCAAGATAATTAAATCGTTTAGTAAATTTGAGGTCGATTGAGAGATACCTTTTGCGTCAACATCCCCCCCTCCTTTTTTTATATTCTCAGGGAACTGCCTCCTTATCAAAATAAAGAGGATGCGGGGTGTGTAGATATCGAATCGATTGTTGGTAAGAAATTTATATTACCTTATGATAAGCCTGTTAAAATTGTTGAATGAATTATAGATTTTTATCCAATTTTGTCACTGTTAGGCAGTTCCATTACATAGGCCCTGTTTAGAATTAAGTAGCCAAGGATCATTATTATACTGCTTACTTTTAAGTTTAAATCCTTTTGGCGAGGTTTCTGGGAAAGTCGAACGGTTTAGAAACTCTACTAGATATTTGGCTTTTCCCGATCATTCTTACATTCGACTTAGCTCACATAGTGATGGACCTTTCCTTCTGAAATACTAATTAATCGTAATTTATTGGTACAATTTCGACATTTCACGGACACAAAGTTGCTACTTGAAAATTGAAATATCAGTTGGGCTCAGCTTATTTCCAAATGTGTCATTAACTAGCGAGCCATTTTTCCATGTTCTCTCAGGCCCTTATATTTTCTTTCAAGCTTGTACATCTTCAGTTTACCGTAATCATTTGAATTATTCAATAATAGCTGGCCTCTTAGTATAGTGGTCAGATATTCTGGCTACTGCCTTAGAAGCCCGGGTTCGATTCCCGATAGTACCGAGGGATTTTCCTCAAAAGAATAATAATTACCATGTTCGCCAAGGTTTGTTAATTAGGCTTAAGGTAGGTTAAGATTGTCACTGACTCCACCCCGTCATATTCACTATCATCATCCCCTCATCAGGACATGGAAGGAACCTCTACAGAAGGGATGTTCTATTAGTATATTCGGTCGTCCCCTGATACGGTAAATTAGTCCTGGCTAATCTTTCCGCAAACTGAGCTACAGATTAATGTAGCCCAAATACGCCCTTTTTATTATTATTTGCCGATAATTGAGGCTACTCTCGATTTCACGTGCATTATTGCTTATCTAGATCATTTTAAACTAATTCAACATTTGATAGTATTAAATACTTGTCTGGACGATTGACATCTTATGAGCATGATGAAAAATTGGTTAATATTAACTGAAGTCATCCCCCAAGAGTAAAACTCATCTCCCGAATAGGTATTAATCACTATAGCATGTTATGCAACAAATGATTGACTGCATAAATTGCATGGCTCAACTCATCCCATATTAGCAATTTGGCCTCTAATAACGGTTGCATCATTCATTGACATCCAAAAGCAATATTTTGTTCCACGCTCAACGTCAAATACATTCTTGTTCAAGCTTTTCTTCCTTGTTTATGTAAGACATATCTTGGATGATTTCCGGAAGGGGAAGTGGAGTTTTTCTCTAGTTAAAGTCTTCCTACTTTCTGCCTTGTAGTATCAGTATGTTTTGTACTGTACATCTAGGTGAGCCAAATGTTTACAATCAAAACATCAGGGAGTATGACTATCGCACTTCCTGGCAAAGTCCTCTGTGAAGATGTCAAATAAAGTTTATACCAGGTCCATAGACTCAGCTGATGAACCAAAACCAATAAATTAAGGCAAATATCTGCCTGAGAGGATATGGAATTTTCACTAAAACAGCTTCTTTCTTTCAATGTATCCTTTCCAGTGGGGCATTAAAAACGCTTGGGCCTCTAGGCCCAATTTGCTCTCCATCCCTCCTGCCCCCCAAAATAACTCCACCAACAACCAACAACTAGGCAGTCACACTGGTCTACTATAATATTCATGGATATCGCAGTAACCATTTAGTTTCAAGGAAAGCTTTTGTTCTATTTTAATAAAGTTTTTTAATATTATGAATTGAAATCAAAATAAATAGTTAAGTTGTTAATTTAAGCTTTAAAAATATGAAACTTTCCTTTGAAACATAGTTTTTGGATGGAAAAAAATCGTTATTTTAAAATATATTTTTATTCTAAATCAGACAAACGAACGATATCATATTTTGATCACTAAAGAAATAAAAATACATAACAGTAGATTTTTTTAAGTTAGGAAAAACTATTTACTTTGAAATTTGAAGTTGATGCGTTAAAAACATGTATTAAAATTATTATAAGATATTTTTAGTCAAACTCAAACAAAAGACAATACATAATTATAATCATATCCATATTATTATAGCAGTATTTTTTTAAGCTATGAATATGATGCGCTAAAAACATTTTAACAAATACATTACACATCAACTTTGCGTGCTTTCATGAAATTAATATAACGCAGCATTTCAGCATTTGCTGCAAAATTGGTTAAGCTCGACAATCGTGAATCTGCGGCTGAGACTTAGTTACATGACAGGAAGGTGCGCGCGCAACGGTCGCCAAGGCCAAGGGCGCCAAGCATTGTAGTCTAGTCTACTGTTTTGACAGCTGGGCTTACAGTCTTGCATATTTATTTACTATGAATAATTTTTGACCCTTATAAATACCTACATTTTATCGCGTAATTAGAAACACAAAAAAATTGCACACATTATAATTAAAATAAAAAAATAAAAAATTACTGAGGTCTAGATATAATTTAATAGATTTAAAAAATATTCCTCTGGTCTGCGGCCCTCTATAGCCGGCGTCCCCTAGGCCCGGCCTAACGGGCCTAATGGATAATCCACCACTGATCCTTCCACACTCTTTCATTTTCAAGATGCCTTTAATTAGAGTGGTCATTGATTTGTTTTAATACATATAAGCAAATCCGTAGTCAGAAGGGGGTTTTGGGGGTTCAAACCCCGCTGAAATTATTGGCTGGCTACGGCTTTGCATATAAGTGCGTAGGTAAGCTTCAATTAAATAAGCATATTGAACGTTACCCGTGTAGCTTTTATTAGCTAAAGAAACCCTTCTTTTTATTTACTCATATGAATACAAAAAACAAACACAAATAAACTATGAAAACAGGTACTAAATATGTCATAATCTGCTATTTATCTTTGGATTTGACATGGGAATTTATATTCTAGTTTCTCCTTGATTTTAAAGTGTCGAAGAATTAAAATAATTCAATAAATCACGTTTATATTTTTATAATTTTGTATTTATCAGTTTTTATGTTTGAAAGTTTTCGCATCTTTAGAGTGTCTCCTCTACAATTTCACCAAATTCTATCTGTACAGATCTACACACTTGTAGATAGGCCTATATATTCTATTTAAAAGATATTGTATACACGTTGTACTTATATTATTTGTTTAAATAAACAAAAGAGTGTTCATTTCTCGGGTTTTTCAAGTTTATATAATTTATTATCACAATTTGGATCCCAGCTTAATTCTCTTTGTGTGTATTGTCTCTCTTGATCCTATTTGCTTTCTTTCTCTCTCATTCTCAGAGTTTACATCACGGTTCCGTGACTTCCATTCACTAATAGCAACCAGCTAGTCCACCGTCTCGAGTGCTTCCCAAATTGTTTGACGAAGAGAAGAAAAAAAAAATAGAATGATTGAAGAAATAGAGTGAATAAGAGAGAGATTAGTCACTTGATTGGGAGGTACGAACTAAGATTCAATAATGAACAATGAAAATAAAAAAAAAGCCTCGATGGGGATAGAAGATCAGAAGGACAAAATGAAAGAGAAAAAACTCAATTGATAAAGACAATATAACATACTGAAGGGATGGGGAGTTTTAAAATTAAACGTTTATTTTTGTTTTAGAGAACATTTGTTTTTCAGACATGAATTATTTGGATTTTTAAATTTGGAATTTATTTGTTTGACATTTATCGCTCGCGAAACGTAAAAATCTCAGTCAATTAAATGTTTAATATTAAATATTTCCTTTGATAGTACTATGATTATTAGATTTCTTTTTGTTGAAAGAAAATACATATTTTCAACAAAAAAAAATCATGTATAGATTGAGTATTGTTTTAGTTGCTATATATTTATTAACATTAATAACACTGATAATCAATTAATTTTACAACCAAACCAAATTGATTATTACATTGATTATTATTTATTTTGTCTATAATTAAACGTTGAAACTTAATTTGAAACAAAATTGTTTTACTTTCTCAACACGTAAAAGTAGATCTGATGTTTTATTGTTTTGTTTATTTGAACAAACATGACGTCAACAATTCTTTTTTATCTTTCCCCTTCCTCCTCCACCCTTGCTTCCCTTACTTTTCCCGTATCTCACCCACACAAATCAACATACACACTACATTTGGTCGTCCCCGACTGGAAGGTTGGGTTTTTATTCCTGAATGGGTGCACAAGAGTTGATTTCTATAGTATGGTTCTGGTAGGAGTAACAGTAGAAGATAGTTACAAAATTACTAAAACAATTTTAATATATTCATAAATCAGGTCGTGTTATCTGCACCTGCAACCTTTAGTAGATTTATTAATACTATAGCATTACAATTATAATATATAAAATGTTATCAATGTGGCCACAAAATATGTTGATTTTATAAAGTCTAAACTGTTTTTCCAACAAAATCAGGGTTACTAGGCAACTAAAAATAATATAAAAGGAGGATACTTTTGTTGAGTGGCTGGTTGTGTTTTCTGCATAATTTCCTGTTCTCAGCCAATAACGATGGTATGATTGCTATCAAATTTCAGGGCTTAAGTCTACTACATATAAGGATATTCCTAACCATGTCCTATTCTTGTATAACAAAAACTGTGCCTCAAACAGATTAAAAAACAAAAAATTAACAAATTAAAAAGAATTAAAAAGCATAAAATAGAACAATTTAAAAATGCTGATGATTCAACAATAATTCGCTTAAGAGTAATCAAACAAGCTCAAGTTTGAGGGGAGCGTGGAAAAAATCGATTACTAGCGTATCATTCATTAATAAGTTGATATACTCCATTCAAACTGAGCAGTTTTACTTTTGAGCGATTACTGAATAAGTTGATTTTTAAAAAAATGTTACATTATTTATCAGTTAAGTGCACCATCGATGGAAATGACACATCCCCACACTATCAAATATCTTAAGGGATGACATATGGAGCTTCAAACCACTATAACAATCATAAATTACTCATATTTTCTTGAGACCCATTTACATGTTTCTAACAATTTTCTTGAATTCATGACACGAGTTTGGCGTAGTAAAACGTCTTTGAATAGAACTATTTGAGTTTATACACTTAATTGACTATAAACACAAAATGTAAGATTTATAATATATTGATACCTTTCTCATAATTATGACATGACGTATATTAAACAAATAACCCCTTATTAATAATTCTTTATTGCTGAAGTCTGCAACGAATCATTCAGCTTCACTAGCGGCCTCCTGTACGGTATAGGACAACTCTGAGCTAAACTGCTCATCATATTACTAATACGAAGTTCTTAGGTGGGTGTATTACAAAGGTAAAAATTACAATGTAATATTTAAGAAGAGATTTTTTTATTGAAAACAATATGATTCGCACCAAAATGGAGGTGGAAGGTAATAACATTTCATAAAGGATTACATTTTAAGCTTTGAAAATAAATAAAGGAATATAAAATTAGTTTATTTTCAATGAATTCACTGCTTCTGAGAGCAAGTAAATTATTAAAAACATGTTCTTGATCTTTCTCAAACAAATAAAATATTTGTTTGACAAAATTATAAAATAATTGATGTTTGATAAGGGCCAGTTTATGACTCTAGATAAATATTAATCTGGTAGATAATATTTCTAATTGGTGGATAAGTTAAAAAAAAAAAGCATCTTATGACTGCCAGATAGCATTTATATGCCAGATAAAATGTATTTACCCATCACATTTTTATCGGGAGGCTTGAGTAACTGATAACTTTTATCTGGAAGTTAAAATGGTTGTTGCCATAGTGACGCGTTGTTTTAATGAGGATTCGCCAATCAGAATCTAATTTTAGGTTAAAATCTTGGTCCGCGTGTTTAGTAAGAAAAGGCCCGTGCTCTTAACTATACAAAGTAAGACCATTTAATTCACACTTTTATATAAACTGACAAGCTATTTGTAGAGTTATATTTATATAAGAACAAATTATCAAAATGTGACTACAATAAATGAAATTTTGTAAACGTTGGATCCAACTATTGACTACATTTTGGCAGACAGCGAAATTAAAACTTGCAAGACAACTTATAGTATGATTTTGGTAAGAAGAACAGTAGAAGTTAGTTACTAAAGTTACTAAAACAGTTTTGATATATTTATACGTCAAGTCATGTTATCTCCAGCTGTCACTTTTGATACATATTATCAATACTTGCAGACTAAAACCAATAATATAGTAAAATGTTTGCAATATTGGCCGCAAATAAATATATTTGAATTTTATATACTACTCTTCCAACCAGACTTACCCCATTACTCGGACGCCGACTGCTGTTGACCTAGCTACGGACTTTATACTCCCCGCCACAACTAATACGCCCGGCCGCGACAACAAGCTACGAGACACTGAGGCGGCGCCGACGCATGTACACAACACAAGAAATTCCAGGCCAAAGAACTTTGGAAGAGAGAAGAGACTCTTTGACCAGTGTCCAGTTAATTCTCAATTATTCTAGAAAAGTGTGGAAGCCTATGTTGCGTGTGGATCCCTCCCCTATTTACTTTCTTTGGTTTGCCTCCCTTCCCCTTGTGATCCCGTCGTTCCATGTTCAGTGAGCTGTGCCAAATCATATATACGACTGGTTGTGCAATTGGAAGAGCACTCTTGGACTGGCTTCGGTAATAGCAGGGCGAAGATAAGGCTTCGGAGATTAGGAATTAAAATGCAAGCAAAACTCTCTTTCGACAAATGATTGTTTTTTTATCTTTTCTAAATTCCTTTTGGCTTAATATTATTTAAGTTTTTTTATAAAACCAAAATTGTAAGACTCTGGTCGGATATGACTAAGCTGAGACTTCAGATAGTTTTCATAATATAGGAATACCAAACTCATTTTTTTTTGGCACACTAAATATTTATCTAACTTTAACATTTGTCGAAGAATATAAACAACATTTGCTTGGTCAAATTTTACGTCTTGGAACTTTTGTTAGGACTTATTTTTGTCTCAGTGTTAAAACTTGGGTGCAAGGTTATGAGATAATAGTTATGGAGTTGAACGCTGATGGTGCAAGTGAAAGAATAGTTGAAAACTCTATATGAACTTAGTTTATTGAACGCTAGTTAGACAATAGCACAGGTGATGATGTTGTTAATAGGAAGTATTTTTGGACTTAGTTTATTGGACGCTAATAGCGCTAGTGACGATATTATTGGAAATCACCATATTTTCTTTCATTATAAAAAAGTAGTAGTTAGACTATGATAATTAAATGTGTACTAATCAACGTTAAGATCAATAGGAAACAATTTTGATATTATTCATGTTTAGGTTAAGCTGATGTAAGGCATATTATTCATTTTGGTATTTAATCGTGTTTGAGAGCTGTAAACAATAATTAAATCGATTTATATTTCATGTAGAAAAATGAGGATTTCAGAGAGATTTAATATAAAAAAAATTGTATTGTACTTTATTGACTAATAATTACTTATTTAACTTACGATATTGTTAACTTAAGTTAATGAAGGTAATCATTATATTTGGCGCATTCTTCAAACGTAACTTTGCTGTAGGGATCACGACATTTTCTGTATGTTTTAGGGATTTTTCCCTGTTATTTATTGTTCATATTATATTGAAATATTTATTAAATGATCCATTTTTATGGAATTCACCTTTGACGCAATATCTCTTTCACTTACATATCCTAAGGTTTAATACTATCCAACTTCTAAGGTTTTTGTTAGGAGGACTTTTTTTTTATTGAGGGTGACCGTGGGGCAGGTTCCGCAATTGGATCAAATTGCGTGTTCTGGGTATATTTTACATACCCAGGTTTTCTTAGTATTAATGACACAACACGCACTCTTATCCACCTATTTTTGTATAATTTTATTTTATTTGGATCCTACTAATTAGGTTTTTGGGTTAGGAATATGGTTCAAGGGTATATCTCCTGCGCCCACGTGACACTATTAGTTTCCTCGCACTCATTTAGTCGCCACTATTTAACAAATGTTGAGCGTTTTTACCCCTCGCTAGTTTGTATCGCTATCAGCAGAGCTTGTACGCCTGCGCGCACCAATAAAAACAGTACCAACCTTTCGTGTTCTGAATAAAAATATATTTATCCTATAGATAGCTATCTGGCAGATAAATTCAGCTTATAAGACGCTTAAAACATTAAAGTGGTTCGGCCCTTAGTGGTTTTGAAGCATCAAAACTGTCATCGTAAAGTCACTATATATTGTGATGCTCTTCTATCCAAAATATTACTGAAACAATGTCTATTAGTTTGTTTATCTTATTTTATGATCGTGTTTAGGTAAATATTGCGTTGTTACTAAACTGCGTTTGTTTGTGCAACCAATTTGTGAACAAGGTAATATTTTGTCTCAAATATTTTATCTATTAATTATCGTGATTGGTTTGTGATTGCCATAGTTATATCAGGATTGTACGTCAAGGAACAATTAAAATGTGGCCAGCCGGATTTCGAACTCTTTAATTTGAAATAGTTTTGATTCTGTTTAACCGTTCTATTACACTTGTCTAAAACCTAGAATGTTTATGTAAATAAACCATTAATAGTTTTATCCGTCCCACCAGATGTCATTGGAAACGAATTATTATGTGTAAGCATAGGCCTCAATTATAATAATTAAAAGTACATTCTATTTCATGAAGTTATAATAAGGACAAGGGAATCGAACAGGGGACATTTATCTTTGTGTGGCAGTTCTTTATGCTATATTTAGTCATATCATATTTTGATGTTATTATTTAAGTAGGTGGCTGAGCCTATATAGGTTACAGCTGTTGAGATTACCGAATTCAGTATAGTTTATAATATTACATAAATAGCCCACATTGTATGAGCTCATTTCATAATATTTGGTAAGAAATCATATATTCATCTAAAAACATACATCTCTCTATTAATATTTTTTATATTTGACTCGAAACACCCAAATAAAATAATATTTAATCAAAATTGTTGCATATTTGGAGGCTACTGGTCATAGGTATTATTAATATCACCTGTAACCTATTACCGTTTACAGATGGGTCCTAATTTAAATCTCACCTGGATACTCTTTTGGTTTTACTAGAAATAGCACATAACTTAAAAAGTTTTTGCTAAAATTAACACAACATGCCAAATGATGAAAAGCGATTTTGTAGTCCCTTTAGTATGTTTATTACAGGGATTACTAATTACTACCTGCATCGGTGGGCACGTGGTCTCCGTGGTGTGATCCCGCAAGCGATCCATACCAACCGAATAGCTCCTCAACTGTCCTCACGAGGCTGAGTTGACTCCGTTCCAGAACCACTACTTCACAGAAAAATTCTGATAGTACCAGGGATCGATCCTAGGACATCTGGATCTATGTTTTTCTATGAAGGTGTCCTTCATTTGCTGAATTTTAATAGTGTCCAACCCAGGGGTTCTCAAACCCTGTTCCACGGTTGAACCATAGAGAATGACTATATATTCTGTGAAATAGCTGTCTTTTATAGCTTAGTAAAGAATTGAGAGTGGGAAATTATCCAAACTCAGTACATCCAGCCGAGATTCGAGTCTTGACCTCCCCGTCACCGACAAACCAGACTAGACAAGCTTGATGTTTAGTTCGTGTGCCTATCGACGAGAGTTGAATAACATTGCTGATAAGTGTGTCTAACTAAGAAATCCCGTGACTGCTCTACATACAATTATTTGACAACTGATTATTTTATTACTAACTGCATCTCTCATACGAAAAATTAGTGAAAAGTGTTGAAATTTTAAAAATAAACATTCTTCATTTATTTAATAACGTTTGAATACATGAACGAGTTCTACCATAAAGTAAAACAGACGGAAGTCAGTCATATCTTCCACATCGGTGGGTGAATGGTCTAGGCCACGGCGTCACCCGCACATTATACTAGACTGATAATTTTGGGGAGATGGGGTTTCGAGTCACATTTGAATGTATTGGAAGTATTTTTTTCCTGAATCGTTCTCCGTTCCCATGCAAATCTTGGTACTTTTCCTCTAAATTGTACCTTCCTTATCCTTAGTAAATTAGCATAATTAGTACATATGCGTATAGCCAGGCTGGTAGTAATACTCGATAACAAAAAAAAAGTCATGTGCTGTACGTAGGTTTAGAAAAATAGAAACACAAATTTAAAACTGAAAGAATATTTTGGTTTTGGTTTCAACTCAAACAAAACTTCTCAATAGCTATAATGTGAGCGGTCTGGCAAAGAGACTGAAGGCTCCTTCTCACTTCTCAATAGCTATAATGTGAGCGGTCTGGCAAAGCGACTGAAGGCTCCTTCTCACTTATCAATAGCTATAATGTGAGCGGTCTGGCAAAGCGACTGAAGGCTCCTTCTCACTTATCAATAGCTATAATGTGAGTGGTCTGGCAAAGCGACTGAAGGCTCCTTCTCACTTATCAATAGCTATAATGTGAGCGGTCTGGCAAAGCGACTGAAGGCTCCTTCTCACTTATCAATAGCTATAATGTGAGTGGTCTGGCAAAGCGACTGAAGGCTCCTTCTCACTTATCAATAGCTATAATGTGAGCGGTCTGGCAAAGCGACTGAAGGCTCCTTCTCACTTATCAATAGCTATAATGTGAGTGGTCTGGCAAAGAGACTGAAGGCTCCTTCTCACTTCTCAATAGCTATAATGTGAGTGGTCTGGCAAAGAGACTGAAGGCTCCTTCTCACTTCTCCCCTCCCCCGTGTACTCCTGCCCAACAAGTTGTTTTTCTTCTGTTCGACATTCTCCCTCCCCCTCCTACCCTCATCGTTACCCATGATGGATGTGCGCTCGGTCAGCCAACACTCGGCAGCAGCATTAGTTAGGCCCAGATATAGATTCTAATTGAATTAATATCTTAAGTTTTAGTGATGTGACCACAGGATTTGATCACGAAATTTTTATCTCACAGCTCAAAGCTAGGAACCTATGGTTTTAATTTAGTCTAGTTCTTTATATTTATTTAGTAAAATGAAGAGGTTTTTTGACAATTGACTAATTTTTTTCTCGTTATTGAAATAAAAAAAAACAATAAAATAAAACCATAAATCCATTGTATTTTTTTCTCTTCAATGTACTCCTATTAATTGCTGGTAAATTAGTTAAATAAGACGCACATGTTTTGGTATATCTTTTGAGAAGTAAGGTGGCCTCTTAACTTACCTTACCTAATGTACGCTAGGGGGTGCGGCGCGGGAGTGGTCACGTGACAAGTGACAACTGACAAGTCACGAATGCTGGATTTAAGCGTCCGGTCGGTAGACTAGTCAGTAGTCAGTGTGGGCCACACATGATCCGTGTTTACTATAGTCTAGTATTACTATCAGATTTATAAGAACTTTCCCTCAAACCATGGCTAATATAATTAATTATTAGATACATAAAAGATAACTGATTAATTTTTGTATGGGACTAATGGTAATAAAACATAATTTTGTCTCTTTTTCAAAGCCAAATATTAAGATGAAGAAGTGATTGATATTTTCATCATACTTTTATTTTGTATTAATATAATTTTTTAACTCAATTTTGGAAATGTATTCTACTTTATTTTATCAACAATAAAAAATGTGACCTGTTATTTAAATAAACCTGATCTTAAATTTAAATGCAACAGAAATTGCATTAAACTTAAAAGTAGGGATTTTTCACAATATATACGATTTCTTTCGGCTTCAGCCAAAAAAATGACCTTCGGTCGAACACTTGTTACTAGGCTCTTGAGAGGTTTGGGGGTCAGAACTGTTCCGTGCAATGCAGGGACTCCCGCACTCGGAATATTCTTCCAGTTTGATCAGGCAACGTGAGGCAACGTGATTTATGCAGGCACTAGGAACCGACCCCATTAACCCAACTTTCCAATCCTCCACCCTCTCAGAGACGATATGCTAAAACTTAGGGTTTATATATCCATCAAATAGGCTTTTCCCCTTCAAAGTCTGACATTATTTTCTAATATTTGCATCGCAAGTTGTCATAACACCGTTTAAACAACAACAAATATTATATAAGCGCGTATCTTCTGATGTAAGACAACTGATTATAGCGGTCATATTTGAACCCTTTTGGTAAAAACAAAAGATACCGAGCTATGATATTACCGGCTCTGACATTCTAGTTTCTGAACACATTTCTAAGAAATTTACAACAATAAATTGTATACTTATTTTAGTCACTCCTACAATAATAAGCCTATTTGCATGAGTGGCAATGTGATGCGACACATTTGGACTTGCTGAAGGTGGCCTGTTAATGACACAATAAAAATCTGTTTTCTCTTGTATTTAACAATATAACAAAACAATAACAAACATTACTAGTCGGCTTAGAATGCTTGCACTGTAAGCAAGGACAGCATTGGAATGTACAGTACTTGTATTCTTTGATTTCTAAATTGATTTGTAAATTAATCATAAATTGCGATTGTACCATTGGCTTCAACCTATTGATTTCTTAACTCAATCTTTGGATCAGTTTTAAAATTAAAATGTGTATAATATTATTCTTTTCATCAATAATTACGTGTTCCAGCTTGAGGATTCTCAGAGCGTTCCATTGTGCTTATAAGATCCTTGATAAATTGTTAACAATTTGAAATCTTTACTTAATAAATCCCAACAAGTAGAATTCCAAATGCTACCTAGATACGCAATAGTTCGGTTATAGAGGGAATAGCTACTAAATTCAATTTACTTACTAACTTAACTTCTAGATTTTTTCACGGCGTACAACCATCCTGAAGATATTCTTCGATTAATAATGTGTTCCAATAATTACTTTTCATTTACACTCAGTATTATCTAGTTTAAGTTTTTTATTTAATAAGTGTAAATCATAGAGTTTAATATACTAAATAAAATGTTTAACTTATTTACCTCCTCCAGGGAAGTAAATATATACATTTTAAAAATGATTTTTAAACTCAAAAATGTGTAAGAAAAACAGTTACTTTTAGTAATTATATTATTCTTACTAGAAAGATTGTGTTTGTGTTCTGATATTTATAAAAGTTTGTCAAATTATTATTGTTTTTTTTTTCTCGATTTGTATGACAAAACAAGAGGTCCCGGGATGAGTTTTACGTCATCTACGATTGAGCTGGATGAGTATCTAAGACTATAAATAATGTAGGATGCCATTGATTTTCTTTAGTGTGTTTAATTTTTATAAATAAATACTTTTTTTTACATATGATCTTTTTGGATTTTAAATATAACTAATCTTTGATAATTATTACAAGTTTGTTAAATACAAGGCTTTACCATTCTCAAGAATTATCCAAATAATCAAAATAGTTCAATCACAAATATAATATATCAAGTATCCAACATATTAATATACATTCTTGTCCCTCATGAATCCATGAGCATTCTGCCTCCGTCCCCAACAGATCAATTACATTAATTAATTCAAACATGGCTGCTAAGAGTTGTGTTCTCCCATTCGAAATACGTCATGCATACGACTTGTTAGAAGCTAGGGAAATGACGTTCCATCCCACCCCCCCTTACAATCTGTTCTTCAATTCCTTTACCGAGAGAGAACGAGATAAATGGAGAACAACTTTCTCTTTCCCTTCAAACAAAAGCTACAACAATGAAAAACTGAGACGGATAGAGAGATACAGTATCAAGAAGAAAAAAAACGTGACTTTGATGATAATATGAATAGAGGGGGGGGGGGGGGGACTTTTACTGTATAGCAACCAAGACATAATATTACCGGAAATGAAGCTATTCAAGACGCACCTACTGATTCGTGGGATAGAGGGAGTTGAAATGTTGCGATTATGGGAGGTATAAAAGAAAAGGCTCAGAGCCCACCCCCCTCCCCTTCACAAAAAAAAATCTTTTATTTCACAAAAGCCTATAATTGTTCACCATCATCTCGTCGAGAGGAGCATACCCAAAATACTACTAAAAGACACCCTCATACACATTACTCCCCACCTTACCCTTCAAACACCCTCTCTCTCCAGCGTCACCATTTCCCCTCTCTTTCCTTCCGGCTTTTCGACCCCTCCGTTCCGAACAATTTGCCACATCCAAAAAGCACCCTGCCTCACCCCCTTTTCCCCTTTTATATGCACTATATATTGACAACACTTTAGAGTAAATTGGTCGTATTGGGTGCGCATTAAGCTTGTCCATTGACACATAAAAGCAAGCGCCCCCTCCTTTTTTTTTTCAAGAGTTGGATCAAGAAAAAATGAGAAAAAGGAAATAATTGCACTTCGGCTTGCCTTCATTATTATATTGAGACTGCTATACATTTTGTAGGCGGAACAGATTTTAGGATCGACTGTTTCGTTCTTCTTGGAAGGGTGTGTGAGTAACAGGGGAAGACATGAAAAAAAAAGTGAAAAATACAGTGCACAAACTTTCTCACAGTTAGCGTGCTTTTGATTCTAAACAACACTCAGTGTTTAAGCTTGAATATTCCTTTTAATTGGGCGATCTTTTTATGACAACACATATTATCAAAAATTAATAAAACTATCAAAAAATTAATGAAATAGGAAAACTTGAATTTTCAACATTTATAAAATAATGGATTGTAATTTTTTCTAGTATTTGACATAAAAATTATACTACTCACCATATTGCCAGTGAACATTAAAAAAAAAATTCAAACCTGTTTATGAAAAAAAAGGTGTGCTTTGATAGGTTATGTTCCCTTATTGTATTTATTAAATATTTTTATGAATATAACTTGTTTCTAAATACCAAAATTGAAATATATTAGCAATGGCATGTATACCTTAGAGAGCAATGTGAGCTTTAATATAAAATATTTAAAAAAAATCATCTGCACGTTTTAATATTTCTTTAAATATATAATGTAATGTACTATAATTATAATATTCTCTTGTGTCTAGTATAAGTGTCTTCTAAATCTTGTTTACATAACAAAAGTTAATGTCAAGATGTATAAAAATTGTGCTGTTTGTTGGGCGCCACTCTAGGATCTAGGAAAAAATAATAATCAAAAAGAAAAACATTTACCTCGGCTAATTCAGACAGTGGCACGACGCTCTCAAAACTCGAGACCACTGGGGAATACTTATAATAAAAATGAACAATTTAAATAAAAAATGGATTGTTAAAAATAAAATATGATTTAGACTACAATAAAAATAAATGTATAAAATAACAATTATTGAAACTTCTGTGGGTTTATTATTGCTTCTTTCTTTACCACATCCCAATCCTACCTATGGAATTCCGTATAGTTATAATTCTAATTTGACAAAATAAAATAGTATTGTTGAAACAAAAAAGAAAATGAGAAACAAAAAAAACAAGATTTAACATAAAATAAATGTTAATTAATTCTCTGAATTAGTCTTTCTGAAAGTTCTTACATGAATTCTGATTTTTGATAGAAGTAAAAAAAAATGTGAATTTAAAGTTGAAGAGTTGTCTTGACCTCACCAATGAATTAGTCCATATTGAAACAACACCAACTTCATGAAATTGGTTTCACTTTAGTTATGCTAATTCTTCCACAATTTAAACAAAAAATAAACAGTCTAGTTCTTGCACAAACACTTAGCTTTCCATTTGCTACTTGTACTTTAATTTACAACCATTAATTCCCTTTAAAAATAATTAAATTAAGAGCTCCACAGATTTGACTCCATGTTAGACCAACACCGAGGAAGAAGACCCAGTCTCCTACAGAAAGTCTTCTAAAATCAAATTTAAAAATGTTCTATTCTTTACTTCCAAGTCCAAAGAGAAAATTAATATATTAAACCAAATGATAAAATGTTGGCTATGGAGTAGGGATGAAAATCAAATATACAATGCAGGTTTATATAAATATTGAAATATATCCCAATGAATGTGAACCATGTTTTCTTAAAGAATTAAATGTTTATTTCTATCTGTCAGAATTGAAAGGCGCGCTAGTTTTGAGTTATTTACATCTAGCCTTGTTTCCTCTTTTTTCTTCTTTTACAATCACGAGACTCACTTGTTTGACAGATCTACGCATGCGTTGAAATCAATCATGGCTGACGTTCATTTTAAATAGGTCAACAAACTTCTTAGAAGGATAATTAATATGTTTAATAAAAGGTAAGTGTTCTTCCTTAAATCAAAATTCCTTATTTAAATTATTTAAAACAATGTTATACGTTGTTCCTTCAGTACTTTTATTTTATTGAATGGATGTAAATAGTATTATTTGTCAGGCCGGCAATACAGCGGCCGAACTTTGAAGTGCTTAATTTCAAACTAAAATAAATTGGAAACTCTTCACAAAAATTAGAAAAATATAGAAAAATACATGGTAGGGTGGCAAATAACGTCACAACGTTATCTTGTGTATGCCTGTCTACATTTTCTTAGGAGACTGAAGAATTTTCTATCTTAATTTGTGCGATTTATTCTTGTTCAAAGTTTAATATTCCACACTTTGATTATTGTGACATATTATACCATGAAGACAATCTGGTAGAACGACTACAAAGACTACAAAACACAAGTCTTCGATAAAGATTTAATCTAAAACGATATGACCATTTGTTATTCATCTTGTGAATGTGTGGAATGCCAGGCCGCCACCGTGGTTCGGATTCCACGTTAAACTGTAGGTCCTCCATTCCATCTCACAATCACCCTACCATTACAGATTAGCGTAAGTGCGTATAACCCGAACGGGTAGTAAGACGCGGTGCTAATAATAATAATAATAATAATAATAATAATAATAATAACATTTGTTATTATTATTTGTCTTACAGATGAACACAGCCACATCACTAGGTCAGACTCCACTATACAGATGTCTATTGTAGTGCATTGATCCCAGATAAATAAATATTCCTTCCTTTACAATCTTTAAAATATTAATCTTAGAAGACATTGGGTAACTCTACTCACCACATGATATCCATAGTTTATTTTAAAAACGCAATCACTCAAACCATTTATACAAATAAACTCAATCGAATTTCTAAAATAATTTTAGTTTTGTGAATGAGTTTCCAAATGAGCGTACAAATAGTTTTTTGTAATTTTTTTATTAATTCTATTACTATTATTACTATTCTGTGATTATATATTTTTCAATAAATGTAATGTGTGCTGTAGCTTATCTCTGGTTAGGCCTAGTAGAAGACTAACGCCTAGCTTCACCAGGACAAGCAGGCCATTATTATTATTATTATTATTATTATTATTATTATTATTATTATTATTATTTATTATTGTTATTATTACTATATTATTATTATTATTATTACCATCATCATCTTGCTATTTTGGTTATACTTGTAATTTAAAGTATAAAATATTAGTGCTATTCTTCAAATATTACATGAAGATAATTTTTAATAACGAAAATTTCCATTTATCTCCAAAAGAACAATTCTTGCATTTTGAGTACAAGTAGCAAGCAAGTGGCATGGGACCAACTTGACCGTTAATCTCGTGACCACAGTTGCACAATATATGATCTTCCTCTACCGGGTCAAAACACTTTTCCCTGCGCGAGGTCATTGACCCTTTAATCGAGTCCAATCCTTACAATTTTTCATCGTTTTTAATCCTTCCCGTTTGTCTTATTTAATTTATTATAGGAAGTGTGTCACATTAGTTCTAATCCCTGGGAGAATACTGATATGGCGTTATTTTATTTGTATGGAGACCCTATTTCAATTTCCTTGGAGGACGTTAGTGCGGGTTTTTTTTTATGGGGAGTGTGCCCCATTTGCTCAAATCCTTGGAATGACTTTGCTGGGTTTTTTATTTGAATCTGCCGTTGTCGTACAGAGCATGTCAGAGATCCTATCGCTTTGGAAGTTGATAATTCCTACCTATAGGATTACAAATTTTAAATAATTACTGGTAGTTCATTAATTTTCATGAAACACATGCAAAGTTGAAATTAACTCAATTCAAACTAAGTTCCATGCACAATGTCGGAGTTATGAGATCAAAGTAAATGACTATAAACAGATCTAACCAATAAATAAATTACAGTATAATAGGGTCACAACAACAAATTCTAAAATAATCGAGAATTGTTTTGAAGTTTCATAACTGCCATTCTTATGTGAAATACCACCGTCTGAGAAGTGACACCAGGTCAACTACAAAGGGTGGAGGGGGGGGGGCGGCGTGGTGATCACCCCTTATGCCGAAAACAAGTAAGCGCTGAGAGGCGCCCCTCATATCCATTTGTGTTAGTAAATCGTTTTAAAAATGTAAAGATTGAATATATTTTCAGGGCATTAGATCAGATTCCAACGGATAATGTTGCCAAATTTTTTAAATACGTATTGTAAACATTGTGTTATAAAACATCATTGTAATCAAATCGGGTTAAATGAAAAGAACAACCGTAGTAAACCGGCAGTACCGCAACGAGATGAATTCATTCAACTGACAGGCCGCGAGTCACAGACCTCGTGATGAATCTTTTCCTTCTCTCCACTGTCTTTTAATAAATTGGCTGATACAGTGAACAGATAAACATTTAGACTGCAAATCAATAAATATGTTGTATTAATTATAATTTATCAAAGTGAGTAGTGAATGACTACGAAGTATTATTATTATTATATTATTAGCACAGCGTCTAACTACCCGTTCGGGTTTATACGCACTTACGCTAATGTGTAATGGTAGGGTGATTGTGAGATTAAATGAAGGACCTACAGTTTAACGTGGAATCCGAACCACGGTGGAGGCCTGGCATTCCCCACATTCACAAGATGTCTTGTCAGTGGTGAAGGAAGGGTTTGGTAATCAGATAAATCTATGCCGGGACCAGGGATTGAACCCCGGCCGCCAGCACAGGGTCCGACACCTTACCCTAGACCACCAGGTCACCCATAGACTACGAAGTAATACTCTGAACATTTCACAACTACAACAATAATTTATTATGTGTTACTTTTGAATTTTCGAATCGTGTGAATAAAATACTGTATTTATATTCAAACATATTTATTTAAACCTGGTATTCAATAATAAAAAATAGGGATGTACTCCTGTGCTGGACATATCAACTATGGTGTCAGGTGATAGGAATGTGTTATGAATTAATTATGAGTATTTGAGCTAAAAACATAATTGAAATGTGCTAAGCATAGCCTTTGGAGGATCTAAAGTGTTTTTTAATTGGTGACACCGAAACCATGCACAATAAAGGTTGCGCCACTTATTTTCTCCATAAAAATAACCCTTGGAATTATTATGTAGATACAAATGTGGTGGTGGTGGGGGGGGGGGTGCTTCTTTCAAGGCTGCCCCGGGCGCTGACTTCACATGTGGTGGTACTAGATGAGGCCATAAATTTTATTCTCTCTTAGAACAAATAATATGCATTTTTGTTCACCATCTCTGTGCAAATAATAATTATATGATAAGAGTCCTTTTTTTAATATTGGGGTATGTATTTTTGGAGAAGTTCAATCCTCCTTAAAGAAGGCCAGTGTGTATGATACGAAACTCTCCCGGAGTCCCGCCATAATCTTACAAAAACGATTTAGATAAGGGAGGATGAACTACCTAATCACATCTAATTTGACTAAAAATTAGCTCGAAACTGACTTTAAAAAGTGTAAAACGCACAAAAGTATAATAGAGGTAATAATTATTACAAAATTATATAAGTTATAAATAATTCATACATAATACTCTTTGATGGAATGAAACATTACTGAGATTAAATATTTTCTTATAAAACGCTATTCTAAATAATTTCTCTAAATTGAACTGTTTTGTTGGATTTTAATCATACATTCAAAACATTTTATTTTATATACACCGCATCTGTCAAGAAATATGAATATAGTTATTTGGTTTGGAAACCGGCCGGCCTTGAATAGTTTGCAGTTATGCACAGTGTGGTGGTTCTTGATGGGACAGGCGTCACTTTCCCCTGATAAGATCAGCCCATCATCTAGCAGTCAACCAGCCATCCATGATTGGATTTAGGTTTGAGTACTTTCAACTGTAAAACATGAAAAGAACAGGACTCCTGTAAATATTTCACTGTCTTGTGCGAGAGCTAACATTCATTACTGTGGTCTTCAAATAGGAACCTAGAGGTGACGCATACTCAAAGGTAGATATTCTCATACTGCTGTTTTTATTATAAGAATAGCCATTTTAAGGATTCGAAACCACTAAAAACTTATCTTGGAACGTTATTTTGTGAGCCCACTACACCATGATTTTATTTGTTTGAGGTTGGTAAAATATATTATTCTAAGAATTCGCTTTGTTCGCAGAACTGTGATTTAAGGGGAAACTTTGCATCAAGAAAGCTAATTTCACATGTTCATTACTATTATTATTATTTTTATTATAAAAATAAAAAGGTACATTTTATATTTTTAACATCAACTTTATTTTGGCATGAACCATATTTTTAAATAGCTTACTAAAAAAACGTGATATTTATGGACTTTTACAACACGTTTCTACATCAGTCATTTACAAAGTAACAATCATTGTCAGAGCACACAACTTAAAATACAATGGTTTTTGCAATTTTCTGATACTACCTCTCTATTCTGTCTAAGCTTATACTCCCTTTCGTCCTTCAGCTACAGACATCCTTTGTTTATGAAAAATAATAAAGAGAGAAAAGAAAACTACAAAATGTCCTATCTCACGGTAGAAAGAAAAGCATTTTTTTTTAGCACCGCGTCCGCTAGTGTTATACGCTTATGTAATTAATACACTAATGATTTTAGGGATGAGGAAGTATATATTTAGAGGAAACTTACCTGAATTTGCGTGGAGGGGAGGTAAAAATCATTTTGAAAAAATCACCCTCAATACACCTAATCGATATTCGAACCCCGATCTCCCTGTCATCAGCACGAGAGTGACGCCTTAGACAGTGTGACCATCAAGGCGGGTAAGAGGAAAGTTCGTTGACAGTTCTCAAATATCTTAAAATTTTCTGTTGCTAGCTTATAAAAAAAATCCTGTTTCATAGGCTTATTTGATAGAGGAAGGTTAAAGATATAAGAACTCTTTGTCATCAAGCCTAGTCTACGCAAATATGCTTAAAAGGTCTATGAAAATGAGCTGATGTCACATTTCCCCACATTTATTTATATTAATCAAACTCAAAATAGGCCAATAGGGGTGTTTAGAAAAAAATAGCTGTGTTGGAATTTTTCGACTTAACTTTGGCGTAAACCATATTTTAAAATAACTCATCTTAGAATTAAATATTGTGTTAGAGCTAAAGTCTGCACGGCAATTTCTCTCTTACCGATGTTGCCTTCTTTTTAAGTTAAACTACGAAAAGCCAGACTAAGGCACATATCTATCATGCTTAGAAATAATGTAAATAAACTTTGAAGGGAGTGGGATAAGGTAATAAACTGTCTTACAGCTGATGGAGAGGTCAAGACAAAGTACGCATATTGGAGGCTCTTTTCCATGCGGGATTTTCTCTTTGCCATTTGCATCCCCTTTTCCTCGTGAATGTGAGTGTATTTACTCTTAGCTACCCACCTCATTCACGTCACTTATATTAAGTTCCTAATAAGTAATAACCCTCGTGTTAATCATAGGAGTTTATTATGAATTAATACTATACTAATGTTTGTTTCCTATTAACAGTTTTTATTTGAAAGTGGGAATGTAGGGAATAAGAGTAAAGGCCAGTGTGTTTTGCAGTTTTTATATTACAACATTTTTTTGGGCCAAAATAAATAGAATATTACTCCAGTTTAATTTTATTCACGTGGTGATAGCAACAATTCTTCAATATATGTAATGATCATAACGGGACTAGATGACAAACTTTTTAAATGAAGAGAAAAGGTGTCACTAAATTCTAGGACATCTTTGACAGCTGTTCAAGAACTGTTAAGGTCATCATGTGAAGAAAATTATATGATATGTTTGTATTGAAGCAATATTTGATTTATTTTGACCAAAAACAATTTGGTATAAGAACTGCAAAATTTCTCATCTTTTCTCACATCCCACCTGAAGGTGCGGCAGAAGGGAGCACGAGTAATTTTACAGTTTTTATAGCATCATATTTTTTATTTTTGACAAAATAAATCAATTATTTCTCCATTAGCAACATAGAGTTTAGTTTTCTGGGTGACCTGGTGGTCTAGGGGTAAGGTGTCGGACTTCTATGCTGGCGGCCGGGGTTCAATCCTCGGTCCCGGCACAGATTTATCTGATTACCAAACCCTTCCTTCACCTCTGACAAGATATCTTGTGAATGTGAGGAATGCCAGGCCTCCACCGTGGTTCGGATTCCACGTTAAACTGTAGGTCCTTCATTTCATCTCACAAACACCCTACCATTACACATTAGCGTAAGTGCGACTAACCCGAACGGGTAGTAAGACGCGGTGCTAATAATAATAATAATTTAGTTTTCTGGACATGCTAATATCAACAGGTCTTGAATATCTGTCAAGGGTGTCCTGGAATTTGGTCAAAACTTTTTCTCTTTCTTCAAAATGTTTTTACAAAATTCCAGGACATCCTTGACAGATATTCAAGATCTGTTGATATTAGCATGTGCAGAAAACTAAACTCTATGTTGCTAATGGAGAAATAATTGATTTATTTTGGCCTAAAAAGTATATTCTATAAAAACTGAAAAATACTTGCACTCTTTTCTGCCGCACCTTAAACTTAATAGTTTAAAAAAAACTACAATATTTTATCTATACCTTGTAAGACTTGACAAGATATTAATATAGTTTGGTAATACAATTTTTTAATTTATTATAGTCAATATTAGATAAACTCCCAGCTCAGAAAATGAGGGAATGGAAGCAAACACCACATTGTTGTTACCGAAAAAAGAAACAAAATATTTCAAACACTCCAGTACTGCAAATAGAAAAGAAAAAAAAACAATTAATAATAAACAAAAAATAATAATACGACTTTATTCAATTACTGTCAAGCATTTTTTTATTGTAGGTTAGCCTTATTGTCTAACACATCAAATCCAAACATGAAGAGTTGAAGTCTCTTTGTATGAGGCGACCACTACGTTGTTTACCACGGGAGGGGGTGGTAAGGGGGCTCAGCACACCACCCCTCATCGCGACCTCATGTACCTTTACAAGATGGCAAGTAAAGTGAAGGGGAAGGGACAGGGTAGACGATTGGGGAACCTGTCAAATGCACCTGCAACGAGGTAATAATCACAGGAAATTGTTTGAAGGGCGCCCCTGAGCTTAATTCATTATTAGGTTGACGTTTGAAACGGGAGGTAAGCCTGCTAGTATGTTTCGTAACTCCTCTCTCTTTCTCTCTCTCTCTCTCGCCAGACCAACTTTCCCCAGTACGTTCCTTATTCCAAAATAAAACCACCACATAATTAACCGTCAAACCCTTAGTTATATCGTTTAGCTCGGATTACCGTAACATTTTTCAATTAGCAGGGTAAAATGGGGTTGGGGTGTTTTACTTGTGTGGTATACCCCTTTTCCCCATGCTGAGTATATTCAATAATCAGTGGAGCTCGTTACTCGATCCACGAACCAATCAGGAACAGCCGGGCCCCCTGAGTCGCACGGTAATTGGCCTGAAGCTTCCCCTCCCCCTGTGACTTACTCACCCTCAGCCCCCCCTTATCAGGACAGCCGCCAAGAGAGTTTAGTTGCGCCTTGTCAAAGAGGAACGAAAAGTGGAAAGGTCGTGGAATCGGCTAGGAGAAGAAGTGGTAGGAGAGAGGGAAGGGTGGGGGTTACTTGACTTGACTGACTGACTGACTGCCTGCCAGTGTCGTGAACTGTGTCACAAGAATTTCTCCATCGGGATTGTCGTGAATTTATCCCCCTTTCCCCCTTTCCTGATCGAGTTGGTTTGACTTGTCACCATGAGGTTAGTTTTTGATAACAATGTTCAGGAAAGGATGGAGGGTACAGGGGTAAGGGGTGTGCTCAATACGTCACCAACATTCCAAGCTTCTAGTTGGCCTTTCTTTTGATAAAAGAATTCTGGGCTGTTAAATGAAATGGCAACGCACATTTATAAATAATGTAAGTTTATTTAATAGAAATACGAGCTAAATAACCGTGTTAGTAAAGTGTTACTTTAGCTTTTGAGGAATAATTTGGAATTAGTTATTAGAGTATTAGAAAATGTATCATCAAAGTAAACCTAAACTATCTCGCAAAGAGTGCCTATCATTAAAATAACATTTTTTGTTTATCAAACCTGGTAAGCCTACCTCAGAGTTAAAATAGTGAACTGCTCAAATACACTCGTATTAATACAACTCTCAGCTGATATAGTCCAATTTTAATATGAAGGAACTTTTAGAAAATATAAATACAGAAGAACTTTCTTAATTAATTTTAATTAAGAACCTCACCCGAAAACTTATTACTAGTTCCCGTCCTTAAACCTATGTTATTACAAACTACATAGTGTTTATACATTGACCAAAGGTCCTTGAAAAACAAAGTTATTTAATGCTAGCCCGACCTTTATATTATTCATAGAACTGATTATTTAATGATTTATCTTTTTAGAGGATGCATACAAAAATTCGTTTTTTTTTTAAACTTGAATGGATGCACCTATATCAATGAACTTTGGCATGCAAGTATGAATGCCAGAACCGCTCCTTATGCTACTATTATTATTATTATTATTAATGTTATTATTAGCACCACGTCTTACTACTCGTTAGAGTTACACGCACTTACGCTAATGTGCCATATCCCCCACTCTTTCACCTCTTAGAGGTCCAAAAACATACCTCCAAACCGTTTAGTACCCTTAGGGATTGAATTTAGAAAATCCCAAATTCTGACCTATTACTTAAAAAAAAACTCTTGCACAGTTTCATATTTCTGGCACAATTGGGTCTGAAGATACGATTATAGCTCTAAAAATATTCCAACCCCCATCTCACCTTCTTGGGAATAGAATTTCACGAAACCTATTCTTATCGGATACTTGTAGCCCCCCAAAATATCAAATATCAACATTCATAGATTTTGGATGACATGAATTTTACCACCCATTTTGGCCCCTCGTCACCTTCTTAAGGATTAAATTTTAGTAATCCTCAAAAATATGTAGCCAAATTGTATAAGGGACCCAGAATGTAAAATTTCAATGCTTTATATCTGTTGGTTCAAAAAATACATTAGTTAATTTGAGCCCTTTAAACCACCCTTTTCACCCTTAGAGGTCTTTATGGAGTGAAAGATGAAAAATACTCGAAAAGGGCTAGCCCAAAGGATTAGATGAATCGCCCCCGATATATTGCGGGTGGATGCTGACGTGGCAGACGCTACGGATGCGGCAGGAACCCAAAGAAATTTCTCGATGAAACAACTTCTGACCCACCTTGGTGGCATAATTACCTAACGCGCTAGTTTCTTGTACAGCTAGACTGCTAATGTCAGGAAGAACGAGGTTCGAATCTCGATCGAGTCATCTGAGGTTGGTTTTTAAAATGGTTTTACACTTTCTCTCCACATAAATTGTTCCGCTAAATTAAACCTTTCCAATTCCTAACCCAATAGCGTAATTAGTACTTAAGCGTATAGCCCGAACGGGTAGTAAGATGTGGTTCTATAATTTAATTTAAATTTAAATAAATTAAGCACCAATTTTAGGATGGGATTGGTTGCCAAGGGACCGTAAGCCACAAAAATTTTAATTTGAGCATCAAACACTTATATCGAAAGGGTTCCTAACAAAAAATATTTTACTGAAAAAACTTTATTTTTATGAGTTTTTGCTGATAAGTTATGATAAGGGGGCAGAATCCCCTCATTTATTTAAAAATCTAATCCAAAAAACTAATATTATGACGTTCAAGAAATACGAGTATTTTCAGGAATAAATAACAACTGCATCAATTTTAGCAGGGTAGTTGTGCCCGGGAAGCATAAGCCTCCCAAAAGTTGAATTTTGATGACAAACACTTTTCTATCGAAAGGGGTGCATATTAAAAAATATTTTATCAAATAAATTCAATTTTTATGATTTTGTGTTGATAAGTTATAACATGTAAGGCAGAAACCCACTTATTTATTATAAAAAAAATCAATCCGGACAACTAAAATTATGTGTCAATTAATATGAGGATTTTAAATTAAGGGGCAAGAGCATCCCCAGAAAAAATCCGTCTAGTGTGAAAGTTAGGAGTTCGCCCCTTGATCATAATGACACTAACCGATGATTTTTACGACCCTCCGTTCAGGCAGGCGAGGGCCAAACTGGCTTTCCATCTTTTACATCATCCCCTTGGTCTGGAAATTTCCGGCCGGGGGTTGGGGGCTTCGGAGTGGGACGGGACCCCAAAATTAGGAAAGATCAAGGTCAAGAATAGGACGTTCTACTATTGAGAACTATCTCCCCTAGGGATTGGCTGATAATAAATTATGCAAAAGTTTTTTTTTCCTGATTAGTGAATAATACCCATGGTAGAAACCTTTATTTTAAATGTCGTATCCCCAATGTTTGTTGATTCAAAAGACACATAAGTTAATTTGAAAATTTTCAACCCCCTACCCCCTTTTCAACCCTCAGGGGTCTAATTTCGCAAAGCCCCGTCTTAACTTTTGCTTACAGTCTAAAAGGAACCTTCACACAAAATTTCAAGTTTCATGGTCCAGGGGTTTGCGGGGGCTGCATTGATGAATGAGTGAATGAGGCAGTCATTCATTCAGTCAGTGAGTGGGTCTTGCCTTATATGTATAAATATGTATATATATTAATAACTCTCCAGAAATAATCAAACAATCCAAGCGGCTCAAGCCTGAAATCTATAATCAAGAAAATGGCCGTGAAAGCCTATGTAATAAACAAGATTATTCTTTAAAAAATATATGTCATTATTATATTACTCGTATTTAAGATTATTTATTAACATTTTTACCTATCACAATTTACAGAAGTATGTAGCTACTAACAAAAATACAAATACCAATTGTTGGGTGGACAAAAGACCAAAGTTCTTCACGCTCTTATCCTAAAGAGAACTTACAATTTGTTTGAAATCATTCATTCTAACCTTCATTAAAAATATCTTAATTGAAGTCCAAAGTTTTTACCTATTGGTGTTCTGATTCTATGTTCAACATCATCGGACATACTTTTTCTGTAGGTGAACCAAAGTGGGAGAGGATTTGTCACGTGAAAAATATTAATATGAAGGAAAGCAAATATCTTATGATTTTTTATAAAGTACTGCTCCAATGTTATTCATCCTCTAATTATAATAATCATTCCAGTATTTTGCAAATTAATTATAAGGGTGCGTGGGCTATGTCATTTACAGTATGTAAATTTTCAAATGAAGTCGGACGTTCTAGTCTGGTCGAGAAACAAAGCTCGTAGATTTTTGAGGAGAGAACATTTTTTATGATTGCAGTCCATTTTTGAGATGTTAAGGATGAAATTTAGCATAGGAACTACTTTTGTAATTTTAGCGTTTGGCCACCATTTTTCAAAATGGCAGATGGTTTTCGATGTATGAAAGTTATTAAACAGAGTAGTTATGGTTGTATTCCATTTAATTGTTATTTCGCATTATTTAGTTTGTACACTAATTCTTCTCTTTTTTCCGTTCCATCAAAATGAACAAAAATACAAGCATTGTTGGTTGCATTGCCACCAGAACCTACCAGCGATAAAACTAAAACTCATACGGAAGATAAATGTGTGATATGTGAGCAATCAACAACGTCCAAAACGAATTTACCACAACAACCAAACCAGGATATCTGGAAAAAACATTTCAGAGAAAGCACAAGAATGGAAGGGTTTGGGGACACGCTATGATGATATTCATAAAGAAAAATACAAGTTGACGCTCTGCCTAGAATATTCACAAATTCTCCAAGATTGAAATAGTTGGCCATAAGCTAACAAGAGCGCAGGATACTGATAGAAAACCTGTCCCTGAAGCAAATATGGGAGAAGCTGCTGGAATTTCTTCTCCCCATGCAAAAGAACAACGTACACGAAGTAGCCATTCAGGCTATGTTCATTTGGCTTGCGTTATTTATAAGGATACCTTGTAAGGGAAAACTGTTATAAATAATCTTGGTGGAAAAAAACTAGTTAAGTATCACAAACTGGAAACGTTGGATGCTTGGAAAACTTTCTCGAAGGTGTCGACTGCGTTGTAGATGAGTAAATCAAGAATAGTTTGTAATCTCTAATTGCATTCTGTGAGAATGATGGAGGGCTACTAAAATCTGCTGAGTTGGATATTCGATATCATATGGATTGTTGTAAGAAATTCTGCATAGCAATGTACAACCAGAACGCGAGTGATACCAAAAAATACCAAAGCTGACAGCAACTAAAATGATGGAAGAGTTATCGAGGATATAACTGTGGCTACAGGTGTTATTGTTGTTGTTGTTGCAGGCAGTGTAAATCAAGCATTATCTGAAAAAACATACAACAGGGCAATGCGTCTGCACAAAATGATATCAGAAGCTTTATTAGGCATGCCGATTCAAAGATGTGTTGAGAATTATCCAGTCCTACTTAATGGTTTAGAACACATGGTATATATCACAACATAACAATAAAAGGAAGACTTTATCATTTAACAAATTCGTGTAGGTGACCTGGTGGTCTAAGGGTAAGGTATCAGACTTCTGTGCTGGCGGCCGGGGTTCAATCCTCGGTCCCGGCACAGATTTATCTGATTACCAAACCCTTCCTTCACCTTTGACAAGACATCTTGTGAATGTGGGGAATGCCAGGCCTCCAACGTGGTTCGGATTCCACGTTAAACTGTAGGTCCTTCATTTCATCTCACAATTACCCTACCATTACACATTAGCGTAAGTGCGTATAACCCGAATGGGTAGTAAGACGCGGTGCTATATAATAATAATAATAATACAAATTCGTGCATGAAATGTTTCATTATAGCTTAGAGGCTTAATAAGATATAGCAAAATTTTCGCTCTCTTACATCGTTAACGTGGGAGTTCTGTTTCAGCCCAAGAAGTGTCTAAGGAGTGGAGTAAGTTTTAAAGAATGTTTAAATAGTTGTCACAGAATGATTCCTATACTAGCGACATTTGGCAATATAGATTATTTGCGCTACCTCTCTCTTTACTACTGGTGAGTGTACACCTTGGCAGAGGACGAGAAAAATAGATATGCCTTCAATATACTCATTCTTGTTGAATGGGAAGAGTTAAATCAAATTGCCTCCCGACCAGGTCATTGAAGTGGCCATGAAAAAACGATCCAAGATCCTGGTGGCTGTGTTGGATCCTCCAAGAATATCTCCGTGATTGCTATTAAAATACTAAGAAGACCTGCTGTGTTGTACTTAAGGGACAAATTGCATCAAGCCATACATCTGAAGAAGCCTCTTTATCACCACCCATAAATGGGTCCATCAAGAATGAACAAAGACTTGCAGGTAGCTCTGAAGTGAAACTTGCTCTGAAGGATTGGATGAGGACTCATGGGACCTAAGTCAACCAAATCTTCACTTACTTTGCACTGAACAGTCAGCGAAGGAACAAATTAGTCAAGAGTCTGCACAAAAACCATGATGAGGGGAATGCCATGGAAGTAGCAATCTTGGACCCACTTTCTTTCGGAACTCAATTGTTGCACGATCCTATCAGCAAAAGGAAAATAAAAACATTTGCGAAAAATATACTGTGTCCACTGCAAAGAGCAAGCAATAACTGAGGATATTGGTGGACCACGCTGCAATGAAGTAAGTCGTCGACCTCTTAACGAGTGGAGAAAAGTCCTACCATAACTTTACTGGATATCATGGAATATAGAATAACAACAGTGTGCTTATTCCTTTTTACAGCTGGCTGTATGTTCCATAAGCTAGTCAAGTAAAAATGCACGACATTATTGATTATCAGACCTAAGATGTTACCACAACTTTACATGCCGTCATAGATGTCGCAATTGCATGGAACAAGGTAAACAGCATGCAAAGCTTGGCGTCGTTATGCCTCCAACCTGTCCAAGTACATACTAAGTCGCTATTCTCAAACAGTAGCGTTTCACTTAGTCAATGAGATTTACAATGAAGACATTTTGATTGATAATACCAAACAATCACAAGAAAAAATATCTTATGCAGTTTTACGGCCTAGTCCCAAACGTTTACCCTGTTGCTGACCAGCAAATAACTACAGGGAGCGTGTGACGTATCTGTTAAAGCCTGTAAAAAACGGAGGCTGCAACACTTCCTTCTTAATGATTGGCAATCCTATGAGCACAATTCTAACTGGTATCACACCAAGGATTTTCTCTACTATGATCTCACATCTGGCAAATGCAATCGTCATTTCTAAGCTTCGTGGTCATGTGACATAAGTGACGTAAGCTTACAACATGATGTTAGGACTTTTGAGAAATAATGAAATTATTTCAAAAAGTGGCAGTGGAATCTTATTTGTGTCAAAGAAGTGGAGGGGAAATAAGTTATTTTCAATTAATTTTTCTCTCTTTATTCCTATCCACCCCCTCCCCCTCCCGTTCCGTTCAGTTATGTTTGAGGTTTGGAAGCTCTAGAAGCTATTTGGAGTTGTCTTCAAGTGGAAAGGGTTTGAAAATTAGACTTTTTTTAAAAATTAAATTTATAGTAGACCTTACCCTATTATATTTTAAATTTGCCAAACCTATAGGTTATTTGAAGTAAAGTCTTCCTTCAGCAAATTGTTAAATAATGGGTGTCTCTAAAAACTATTTTAAGTAGTGCTAACAAGATTTGTTCATAAATTACATTCTCTAGAAGCTATTAATGTGGTCCTCCTCCAGGAAATTTTCAAATATGGATGCTCAAAAATCCTATATAGATGGCTCTTCACCTGATTTTTTTAAATTATAAAATTAGATGTCTCTAGAATCTATTTGAAGTGACTTTCCATAAAATGTTTGAAAATTTGATTCCTTTAGAAGTTAATTGGAATGACTCTCGCTTGGAATTTTTTGAAAATTAAATGCCCTTAGAAGGTATTTGAAGTTTAAAATTATATGTCTTTAAATTAAAGATTATTTTATCTGAAGATTGGATTCCAGAGTCAAGTTAAGATAAATAGTTTTGCAAACTGACTTTTTTAAACACGCTTTTGTTATCAACATTAAAAACTTTTAAAATTTTCGGGGAGATGTGGGTAAGCAGTTGTACGGTATGTTTTTAAACGTATTTTGAATTTACTTTGGAATTATTTGAGGGGGCCTTAAGATAGTCCCAGGCCCCAGAATAAAAACAAGGGGGGCTTAAGCCCCCCGTTCCACTACTGTTCCTTATACACTGTCACTATCTTACTTGAATTAATTTCTAGATCTATGTCTGGATTAATAAAATATGATTGCGTGCTTTAGGGAAGCCCATCCTTGTCCCATTTCTTCCTAAAATTGAATCCAAGATTCATTCTTGAGATTCAATTGATGTTTTTATTATTTATTATTAATCCATTATCTCTGAGTATTCAATAGAATCAATCTATAAATATATTTATTACACATGTAGCTTATGAACATTATTTTAAAAATGTCATGTTGGCTCCACTGAAATAGTTCAATGACGTCATACATTTCAGTTGACGATCGAATGTTTAATGATTCTAAAATCTAAACTCCATGTTAAGTATCGAGTTTATTAGCGAATAATGTTTAGCAAAACTTTAATAATCTGATAACTTTCATCCTTGAGTTAGTCATCTCAGGTAAAACTTTATTTATAATTTATTATACATATTCTTTTAAATTGTCGTTTTAGACTCAGAACAATACATTTTGATGAATATTCTTTTTTGTGTTGGCTAAAGAGAGGTGTTTATTTTTCAAGGATTAGGTTTATGTTTTATTGTGCTTTTTGAATGTATAATATGGACGGATACGCGATTATTTTAACATTGTTCAACTACTTACTTTTCTAGTACTATATTATTTTCTTGTTTACTTTTTAATTTGCTATATTGCTAATGTGAAATGATTATGATTGATTAGGTCCTAGCTATTTGATGTCTTGCATGTTTCACTTGCATGCCACAGCATTAAAGATTTTATCTACATTCTTATTTGCTGTTAAGCTATAGCTGCCCACACCCCCCTTTTTTTTAAAGCACCCCATTCGTGTTATAGGCCTATGAGTATGCATATAGCCCAATTGAGTTGCCTAATTACTTTTTAAAACATTACCAGATGATTACTCAGATTCATATGGGGAGTAATGTTGCTGACAAAATTCATTAAAACAATTTTAATCTATTTACACGTCAAATAATGTAGGCCTACCAAGTCTGCATCTGTCATTTTTGATTGATAGTATTAGTGAGGTCACTTATAAAATAATAGTAACATAATAGGCCTAAAATGTTAATTTTCTAAAAGTTCCTTCTTGCTAAAATTTTACTAGACTAGTATGATAATCTAGGCCTATAGTCTAATAAATGGTTTTGGCTATAGTGCACGCCGAATGTGGGATTTTTTTTTTTTGCTTTGCCAGGAAATTATGATCAATTTAATTTTTTCTAGCACTTATACATGCTACATAAGCAAATTCAAATTTTATCAAAATGTAGTGAAAATATTCTAAATCGTAGAGAAAAAAAACTAGTTGCTCTTTCGAAGCACAGTCCTACAACAGATTTTGATCTAGTCAGTGCTTTTCACACATGAAAGGTTATGCTAAGCTCAGTTGCTGTTTTTGGTTTAAGGAATAAATATTGTGCACCAAAAAATACCATACAACTTAGGCTTAATCAGGTTTTATAAAGTTTGATGATTATGAATAGTTATAAAATTCAAACTAAAATCACAAGAGAAATGAAATATTGACATTATTTTGTGTTGGCTTGTGTTAGCTATATTGTTGATCCATGATTGTTCCCAGTGTATGACAACATATCCTATTGAAATTATTATTTGATCAATACTCTTACAATTGAGGAGTTGGCTTTAAGAAAATCACATTTTGAGATGTCAGGTAAAGGTTTTGGAGGGATGCAATTTTTACTATCAAAGGTTAAAGCGGACTACCATAGATGTTTTTTTTATCTTTCACAGAGAGTGAATAGTTTTGAATAATATCTATAAGCTGTCTTGTAATAATACAAAAATAAAAAGCTTGCTAAGGCCTTACTTCCATCATTGGGCTTAAATATGGGGAACACAAAATTTTGTACTAAAACCGTTTTTCTATCCATGTATAAGTAATTCAAAGTAAATTTAGATCAAATCATAAACTTGCACTTAATAAAGATTTGGTAGTATTTCACAAAATATAATTTGCCTATACAAATATATTTATCTTTTCACGATATCCATTAGCTGTTGTAAACAAAGAATTAATGCAAAAAAAGTGTCCTTCTGGATGTTCATTGAAAGGAATATGATGTCCCTTACAAACTTTAAGTGTGTGTGTTTCTTGTGTGGCTAAATGGTGATCATTTCACACCACAGGATCCTCAAGATGAGTGTTGCTGGACATCTTAAGGATGGTTTCATACCACAAAATGACCTGTTATGAGATGTATTGAAAAAGGTTTTATACATCCTTGGTTGCTTTTAACTTAAGTTTCGGAGTTGATGGCAGTGATTGAATAAAGTTGTCTTCAAATCGTGCTGGTGTGATCATAAACTTGAAAGGCTGATATGCCCCAAAGTAAGACATTGCTTCTAGAACATTCCACTCTAAGTAGGCCCTATAGTTTAATCCACAGTATTTTTGAATTTTAAAAGGTATACTTTTAGTGATGGGCTTTTTAAGGGAAGCATTTTGCAAAGCCTGGATCCAATATTCTATCATGCCTGAGTCACTTACTAGATTAGCTGATCGGCTTAGTACTTCATCATATTCTGAGCCTGTCAATATTTTTGGGACTTTTTTCAATTCTCTCCCCATACACATCAAAGTTTGTCACACTGGAAATATGAGTGGCTTCTCACTGGAAAAATTTGAGTCACTTTTACATGCAAAGTGTTTGCTAAAAAAGATCAAAATGAACACATGTATATATTCTTATTTTGGCCTCCTGCATTATCAGAAAATAAAACAATTTTGTCATAAAGTGAGTTTGCACTAGAATCTAGCTTCTTTTTAACAAAATCATAGAGGAAAGATACTACACTATCCAAATTCTTCTTTGCTTCCGTCTCTGGAAAACATTACAGCATAGTGTCACCATCTATGTGACAACAAACATTGAATACATTGTACCATAGTAGGCGTTTATAAAACTGTGAATTAACATTGAGCTTTGGAAGTGGCAAATTTTGTCCGTAGTCAAATTCAAGGGCTAAGATTATTTTGCTCCCATTGCTTTTCTTTATTATTTATTCTCTTAATGTGTTGTAAGCAGCAACTTTCCTATTGTGTAGCTCCAGAAGGCGTTTAGTCTCAGTTTCACCAGGATTACATTTTAGCTTTGCTGAAAACTTCTCACAAAAATTGCAGATATCAGTACGAGGTTGACGAAATGCATATATCGAATTTGAACAGAAATGATTAGAATATGTGGAATAACTCATCTTCAGATGTGTTTGTTTTCCCTTTAAAGTATTCTTTATAAAGACCAAATAATATATACACATTCAATGCAGGATTTTCAAAGTAAAGTTTGTTACTCTTACTGGCTGAATAGTGAGACTGGGAATGGGGAATGGGCGCCCAATGTCCCTTTATTAAGTCCCATACAGATTGTGATATTTTATGGGGTCTATTGTCATCTTTTCCTCGTGTTTCATCGAATCTGTAACCTCCTTCTTTAACCCTGTTTTGAACAGTACGGACTCTTTTGACTGAGATCTGGTAGAGTGAAACTAAATAATTACGACACTAAATATCTAGACAAAACAACATTTTGGACAATAGGCTTTTACAGTCACATAACGTCTCGTTATACTTTGGAATTTTTGAAAGACTTCTCCCCACTTTTTTTCACATGATTTGCCCAATAAATCGGCATTAACAGACCTTTTTCTACCCAAGTTTAGTCTCCTCTTTGAGGTTAGCTCTAAATCGTAGTCTCTATCAGTAGTTTCTTATTCACTTGAAATCTATGCACTAAAGTCACTTTCATGTCACTCACATATAGTTTTCTCTAAAAAAACTGATAAACAGTAACTATTCACATTAAAGGAATGGATAATATTTATAATTTATAGAGGTAAGTCTAAAACAGAAGATATTTTGTCAATAAAAGACCAACATAGACCCAGAAAAATATTCATAATTTGGTGAAAAATTGAGGTGTTAATATCAAATTTTGTGCACGCTATCTATGGACAACAAGGCCTTTCTTCCAGCCAACGTCTCGATTGTTAATTTACTAATCCATGAAAGGTTAGGTTTAGCTAGTTTGGGTAGGGACCATAATCATTAATGATACTTTATGTATAGGTAAATTATCTAAGGTTTAAAATCCAGGTTTGTGTCCTAATAATTATTTTAAATATTAATTTTAGCTTTAATAGCCTACTTGTAATGTGATCTGACATATGAGCCTGGCAGTACCTACCTAGTGCAGATTTCCTATTTAATTTTGATCTTAGAAGATTCCTTCAAACAAGATAAAAAACATTGTTTCAATTTCAAGGGTTGTTTTTGCTGTGAACAAAGGTGAAATGTGGTTGTCGTAGTCTATTATTGTGTGTTTCTAAAAACCATTACTATTCGGAGTAGGCTAGCCTATAGTGTGAGGTGTATTATACATTCACTACAGGTAGACCTATTTTGTAACCGTTTCATACTTTTCAAACAAGCTCTTGATGCAACAATAGGATCATAATCAACTAAATGTTCACTTGATGTTCATGTAACATAAAAAAAATTGATCAGGATTCATGTACAGTAACATAAAAACTATAGTAAAACACCATACAATTGTTAGATTGTTTTGTTAACAAATTGTTCCCTAAAATAGAACTCCACTATCTGGGCCTAGTGCTGATTAGGCTACAAGTTGCCTACTTGCTTTATAACAGAAGCTTACTGGAGCGACAGAATAAAGTGAAAGAAGAAATTAGGAAATGTTTTGTTTATGAGACAAACCATATCAAATTGTCTGCACAACATAAACAAACAAATGAACTACCATACTAAATAGCCACAAGTTATTAGATCAGAACTAACCATCATCGATATCAATACATATTCTGTATTTGTGATTTCTTTTTTTTAAAATTAAAATTCTTATGATTTTCATTGGGGGTCTGTAACTATAAAAAGATTAGAAAAAAAAGTTTAGGTCTAAAGCTTCACTCTCACAATAAACTCTACTGATGATGGAGAGGTTATGGTTTTAATTCTGGTTTTATGTAATGGGGCTATTTAACAAAAAATTGTTTTCCACTTTCTACATGAAAATATTGATCACTTCCTCTAAATTAAACATAAATGGGTAGTAAGACAGCTCTAAAAAATAAACCAAAAAGCCGGGTTAACATTGCTCTCAACATGATTGTCTGACGGGAACATATAGGGAATTTCATGCAACATAGCAAGTTATCTGGTGAAAATTGCGTCAACATTAAGCAAAGTGTATCCTCATGTATTCTATTTAGAAACACAAGGAGAACCATTATGTTTGATTGGTAGGCCTAAGGCCTATCCCTAGCATGAACCAATATGAGTCCTAGTTATTTTTGTATAAAACCCAAGACACATAGTTAAAATACAATTTTAAAACTAAAATAAGCTATAGAGCATAACTAGGGCTATTTCATTCACACATGTGAACAAAAAAAAACCATTACACCACAGTCGATTATACTATGTCGAGTCAATAATTATCCGCAACAGGTTTATAAAATGTAGTCTTATTACAACAACAATTGAGACCCTTTTCTCCACACTTGGTTAAGTGTTTCACAAGCTGATTATGCCATCAAAAAAAAAAAAATATATATATATATATACACACAGACTGAGAAACTTCTCATTCATGCACCGCTTCCTTCACTTCTTGGTCACTAGAAAATTGACAGCCTCTTATGGCATCTTTGAGTGGACCATACAAATGATAGTCCAAAGGGACGAGTTCGAGACTATACACAGGGTGTTCCAATACCTCAAAGTTCATTTTCTGGAGTGTTTCAACAGTATAGGTAGCAGTATGAGTATGGGCATTGTCATGCAACAACAAAACTCCATTTGACAGTAGTTCTTGACATTTGTTTGGGTTTTTGAAGTGTGATCTTTGTCTTGTTGCTCAGCATCTCACTGTTAATGAGCACTGTTTACTCTTATGAAAAAGTGTGCCCCTCGTTACTATAGCATTCTAAAAGGTGTTAATATATTTCCAAACGACTCAGATTTTATGAAAACTAAGTTTTCTGTGGATGATTTCATAAGTCTGTACAACCATGCCTATTTTGAATATGACCTGACACTCCATCAATAGTCATCCGTCTGTTTGCCAGAACCATGGAAAGGGACTCGTTCATTGCTGTAATCAGCGGTAGATATAGACGGGCGGCCTGCTCCTTCTTCATGTGTTACACGTGTATGACCATTTTCAAACTTGACAATCCATTTGTAGACATTCCATTGTTGCAAAACACTGTTCACATTTTGTGCTGAAAGCCTTCGATGAATATCAGCCCCTGATACACCTGTCTACATTAAGGAGATCACTGATCCTTGCTCTTGTTTGGTGCATATGGAAAGTGAAGCGGCCATACTAAGAGCCCAACAACAATACAATAACTGACCGATCAAGGTAAAACTTACACCATAGTGACGAAAGAGATACCACGTCTACACATGCTTGCACAAAAAATAGTGCAGCCAACCGAAAATAAATTAAAACTACATTACAAATAATTATTTACTTACCCTCCTAATAAATAATATGTCCAAAAAAACATGATAATCTATCATACACAATGACTTTCAAAGTATGAGTTTCTGTTTGTTTTTAATTCGGCAGTGTATTTTTTCATATTTCTCATAAACTGTAAAGTTATTGTTCAGGAAAAGTTTATCTTTCTTTAAAATTCTTCAAAATTCAATTTCAGGTGTTTGAATTATTTTTTTGATCTTCACTATTTTTATAATTTGACTTCAATACAGCTATCACAGAATTTGGAAAAAAAAAAACTTTTATGCATATTGTTTTTATCTCTTAACCAAATGTATTGTAAATTAATTAAATAGCTTACATTTGATTATGCCCTATGTATAAAAATACAATCAATTATGTCTGACCCGCCTCGGTGGCATAATTGGCTAACACACTTGTCGTGTTGAGCTCGACTGCTGAGGACGGGGAGATCGAGGTTCGAATCTCGGTCGGGTGAACTGGGGGTGGTTTTTCCTGTATGATTTTCCTCTCTCCCTCCACACAAATGCGGGTTCACTTCCTCTAATTCAACCTTCCCAATTCCTAAATCCATTAACGAAATTAGTACTTAAAGCGTATAACCCGAACGAGTAGTAAGACACGGTGCTAAATATTATTATTATTAATTATATCTGCATGACTTATAGGCTGTAAGAGATAGTGAAAAATAACATTGGGAATAGTAAGGGGAAGATGATAAAATTATTTATTATATTCGTTGTAAATCAAGTATTTTGCTAACATTTTAGATTATTTTTTATCTTAAAACTTATTGCAGATCCATTTATGAAAGAGTAAAAGTTTGAAGTAATCTGATGGATAAGTTACAAGGTTTCCGCATGGCAAGTGTGGGACGGAACACAAACCTAAGGCATGAAGATAAACGTCAGGTAAGATACACATAGGTCTACTTCCTTCACCTAAAAATATAAATAACACAAACCTTAAATTAATGAACCTCTTAAACCATATATTAAAGTTATTAAACCATTCAAAACAATTCCTAGCCTATATAAGCTAAAGAAGAATAATGTAATTTATGATTTTAAATCACCTTGATGTAAACATGTTAAACTTACTAAAAAATCTCAGGCTAAATTTGTTTAACTGGATTGACTCCTAGTCGAATCTCATACTTAAAATATTGTCGGGGATATTTTATTTTAAAAATTGGTTTATATCTGAATCAAATAATTTATTGTATGCTTACTATGATAGTGTTTCAAATCGAATCTTTTTTAATATTCTACTATGTTACGTTTCCTAATCTAATCCAACTATAAAACATTTCAAAAATTGTTGATAAACACTTTAGAACACATTTTATGTTTATTAAAAAAAGTATTAAATAACACTAATCTCAAAAGATGAAATAGAAAATAAAGATCACACCACTTTTTTAATCATACTGTAAAGGTTGATTAATATCTACTAAAAGGTGGGCTTAACTCATTTTTTAAATTTTCTCTGTCGCAAACAACTGTTGCTGAAGTCACAACTTGGAACTCGGTTAACTTTTCTGCTCACTATACTTTGCAACTGGTTTCTAGTTTGACTATATTAATTTGTTGAGTAAGTATAAGTTACAAATTCACATTTTGAGTTAAACCCATCAAATCTGAATCTAGGATTTATTAGATATGAAATTTAGAATCGAATCTAAATTTTACAATATCAAGATTCAAATTTTGAATCTAATTTCAAATCTTAATAAGATTCAATTTCAAATGTTCGCAGAGGATTAATGTTTATCCTTCTCAATTCCTTTTGATTGAGGCTATGTCCTCAAACATTTTACTGTAGACTCTTCTTTTTTAAGCAGGAACCTAACATGTCCAACCAGTTAGGGTGAATCTGATTGTAAACAAGCCATCAACAAAAACTCATAATGGAAACATATATTTTATTTCTAGGTGGGGGTGGTCTAGGGGTAAGGTGTCAGACTTCTGTGCTGGGGGTCCGGGTTTCAATCCTTGGTCCGGGCACAGATTTATCTGATTGCCAAACCCTTCCTTCACCTCTGACAAGACTGTATTAATCACAACTTGTGAATGTGGGAATACCAAGTCTCCACCGTGGTTCGAATTCAACATTAAACTGTTGTCTTTCATTTCATTACACAATCACTCTACCATTACACATTAGCGTAAGTGTGTATAACTCGAATGGGTAGTAAGATGCGGTGCTAATAATAATAATAATAATAATTTCTAGGTGGAACGCCCAAATGATGGGAAAAGGTTGGAGCCTAATGAACCGGATATCAACTACGACAATGTTCAGATGGACATGAGTGAGGTAGGACAGATACTGAGTTATGTAAGGGCTCTGTCAATGCGTAAAAACAGTTTTAGGGGGCCATGTCAAACAAAGCCATTTAACTTGCTGGAAGAAATTTGCAAAATAAATCTTTTGGTAGATGTTTCCTCTATAGGCCCTTGTAAAACTTTTTTTGTATCTATTGGACATATATAAATACTCACAGTCACAACTTTGCCCATAAATGGCACTGAATCCTCTAACAGGGTGAGTAGGACCATTGGGAGCGAGGCAAGAAGGATGAAAGAGAGAGAGGGAAGGCAGATAGATGGCTTATGACCCCAAGTCCGATGGTTTTGAACCACATACCAATCCACTGCACCACTTTTTCTTTTAGTATTGATAAAGCCACAGCTGCACCTGAGAATTGCATACTCCAACAGTTCATTCATGTATCATGTAGAAAGTCCCAAGTCTAGAAAGGTGGTCATTGGCCCGCGAACCAGGCCCACATCACTAGCATGCCGAAAGTTAAGCTAGACACAAATAGTGTTGTAGTAATTAAAAAATAATCACTACATATTATAAAGCACTGAATGAAGGTGTATTGAATACATAAGATACGACTTTATATTCAAACGTTATATTTCTATACACCTATACACATTTAAAGTACCCCTAAAATTCCCATCATAGATAAGTATCAAAATAATAGCTTTGATACATTTTTTTACCCTTCTTCCTTCCCCTTTAAGTATGCTATGCTACATAGTACATTAGAATAAAATGCTATCCTGAATAGACAACTTACCTTATATTCGGTACAAATTATCCTGTTTCAGACTAAGCAAATAATACTGTGTGGAAGGTAAACTATACCTCACTTTCCTTACAAATAGCCTTTTGTTGCACCTAAAATAAATATGTAATAGTAAACATTGATTTAAAGTCAACTCTTCTAGAAATAATGTTTATCTGCTCTTTAAAGTCATATACAGTAGCCCCATGGCTTATTTGGTGCTGAGTGACAGCTTTGAAAAGTTACCAGACCAAATTATGTATCCCTACGCTAAACCATAAAAACATGTGTTTAGCAGCTGTCACTTCTTATAGTCAACATTTAAGTATATACTTAAATGTTGACTGTCAGAAGTCAGCTGTTTGCTGTCAGTCAGCACCAAAGAAGCCACAGGGCTACTGTAGTTAGGCTAATAGTTATCCAAAGCTTCTAATAATACTGGCTTATAGATTATTGTAAACAAAGGAAAAATGGCGCCAAACATTAATTTTAAACTAAACATTAAAAAGAGGATAGAAAGGCCAGGCCTACACACTTATCAGAAAACTGTAGGCCTCAATGTTTACAATTAAACACACAAAACACAATTGTGAAATTTCAGCCATGCTGCTATAATCCAGTTGATTTGGAAGAAGGTACTTGAAAGGTAGATAGAAAACATAAAAGAGAACAAAAATGTTCTATCCACCTTTCCTGTAACTTATTTCAAATATAGCAAAATACCTCAGAAAGAAGCTTTTCTTAAAGAGAAAATATCAGTTTCCAAATAAAATTAAAATATCTTGCAAATAAATGAGGTATATTGTCATAATCAACCACCTTCAATTGTCTGGTTTGCAATCTTTATTTAAAAAGTGAAAGCAACCTCTTAAAAGAAGCAACAAACACCGCTACCACAAAAAAAGAAACATTCAAATGGTTATTTTCATAAATTAATATTTCAATGATATAAAAATGCTTGAAAGAAAAAAATTATAAAAACAAATTATAGGTTGTGGAAGTTTTGACTAAAAAGTAACAGCAGCTCAACATATAGGCTTGCAGATATTTATGGTTTGTAAATTGGATACATGAAAGTAGATTTGTTTTACTTTTTCTACTGTCCAACTCCTTTAGAACTAGTTAATGTATATTAATTAATAACAAATTGACTGGTAACCTGTCGGTCTAGGGGTAAGGTGTTGGACTTCTGTGCTGGGGGTCCGAGGTTCAATCCTCGTCCGGCACAGATTTATCTGATTGCCAAACCCTTCCTTCACCTCTGACACGACGTGTATTAATCACAACTTGTAAATTTGTGGAATGCAAGGCCTCCACCGTGGTTCGAATTCCACATTAAACTGTAGGTCCTCCATTTCATCTCACAATCACTTTATTTATTACACATTAGCGTAAGTGTGTATAACCGAACGGGTAGTAAGACACGGTGCTAATAATAATAAAAATGTACTGCAATAAAATACTCAAATACAGATGACTTCCATCAAAGCTTCTTTGGCATTGTGAATTTATATTTTAATAAATTTGTCATTCAAAATTACAAATATTAATTAGTCCATAAAAATATAAAATTAAAATGATATATTTATCATATATTGTTATACTATTATAAGTTTTTATTTGGGAGCCGGTGTCAGTACATTTTTTCCGACTCCATCCTAAACTGCTTCCATTTCACTGATGCAGCGCAGCAATGCTATCAGATAAGGCAATTCACACGGAAATCAGGGTTTAAATTTTTACCTTACAAATATTTTCTGGAAACAATCTTAAACTATTATTGCATTGACTAAGATGTGATATCTTATTGGCAAGGTTATCGAATTATACTCTATTGTGTTTCCAAACAAGACATAATTTTAGCTTACATGACACACATTGCAGTTTTTTAATTCATATAATTTTATTTATAATAGAATTCAATTTTCAGTAAAATTGTACAAATTGTGTTAATTTAACATGAAAAACATAGATATATAATGTAATGTGATAATAATATAGGCACTATAATTTGATTCATATATGAAAAATTTGTAATAATGATTACAAGTTATGAAATATTATAGTAAAAAAATTAGTTAAAATCAATGAAATTATAAAAAACATTTAAAAGTCTCTAGTAGACTTTTGAGTAAAATTACATTAAAACTGTGTGTTGTTAAGCAAGGATGATGTGATCATGCATAAATTACATGTCTTTGTAATATATTGAGAATTTAAACCAAATTGTTTGTGAGAATTGAGAAAATACAAAATATAAAAAAAAATTAATTTCTTTCTTATCTGTAATTCCCTGTTCCTGAAAATTCAATTTTTACATATTATTTATATTATGTAATTTCTCAATTCTTACAAATAATTTAGTTTAAATTCTCAATATATTACAAAGAATGTAATATATGCATGATCGCATCATCCTTGCTTAACAAACTTAGTTTTAATGTAATTTTACTCAAAGTCTACTAAAAATTTCTAAAATGTATTGAACTTTTTAGATGTTTGTTATAATTTCGATGATTTTAATCAAATTTTTTATTATAATATTTCATAACTTGTAATCATTATTACCAATTTTTCATATATGAATCAAATTATAGTGCCTATATTATTATCACATTACATTAAATATATATGTCTTTCATGTTAAATTAACACAATTTGTACAATTTTACTGAAAATTGAATTCTGTTATAAATAATTATAAACGTTCCTTATTAAACTATTAAAAATGTTTTTCAATAATGTAATTTTGTTTTAGTTCTGATCTACAGTATGTTGTATACTATCAACCAAGTCATTACAAGTTTAGGGATCTTTATCAACCTCGTTTTATTTCTGGTGACTTTTCTAGTTTTACCAATAGATTACAGAAGTATGTACGGTACTGTAAACATGTTCTTAACTTTTAATAACTGAGATATGTTAACTAAGGCCTTATTATTTTTCAATAATAATGTTCTTGAATTAAACAGGCCTATAACATTATTTTGCAAACTTCTTTTAGCAAATTAAAAACTAAACAATGTCCCATTTGGTGAATGGTTCATTGTTTCATAATATTTTAATATCTAGCCTACATTAAAGTTGTTCTTTATTGTCAATCTGGTGGTTCACTAAATGAAGAAAAGTGTTTTACATTGGTTTATCTGCTAACTAATAGCTTACTTTTGGTCTTTTTAATGGGTCTTATTTGTATGGGATAGTCATGTTGTTCATACTGAATCTTATATGGAAACATAAAGAGAGACTGATATGGATAGTAAAAAACATATTAGTCTTTTTTTTAAAGGAATTTAATATGACGTGCAAAAAAAAACTATACCTATAGAAATTAAAATTTTCAAAGATCGAAAAATATTAACATGCTCTGTTAAATATACTACCATGTACATGGACAGTGGTGCCAAAGCCATTGCAATCACAAGATGACAATCGTGTAAATCACCACTGCTCAGATCATCGTACCAACTCGACACTCGCACAATAGTGAGGGTGAGTACCAGGAGGTGCGGTAACTATGTAACTTTTTATCATACCAAGTAAGTGATCAGTTTTATTTTTCTACTTCAGATATCTTATCATATTAGACAAACTCACATTTGTAAATAAATGTGTTATGTAAGTTGTAATAATCGTGTTTTAAGTACCGCATAGCATTGTGGTAAGAAATCAATTTTACTTTGTGTACACTGTTCAAAAAATCTTAGAATCCTTAGAACTTGACAGATGTGTGGTAACTCTGAATTTCTCAATTACATAATAACCTTACACTTATAAATTACCTGCCTCGGTGGCCACATTGTCTCACTCCCATAATGGACTGCTCTGCTGATGATGGGGAGATTGGGGTTCGAATCACAATTGGTGTACTGAGGGTGGTTTTCCACTCTCCCTCCAACAAATGGTGATACACTTACTCTAAATTCAACCTTTATCATCCCTAATACATTAGTATAATTAGTACATATGCATTTAACTCTAACGGGTATTAAGACGCGGTGCTAAAGAAAGCGTATAAAATGATTAATAACTATATTTGTTTAGTGCCAATATTTGCAATATTTTATCAAGGGGTCTAATTAATGTCAGAACAAAGTGAGTATCTTGGTAAAGCAAAAAAAAAAAAACTTCAACTAGTTTTTGTTTTTGAATGATCTCATCTGTACTAATGGCTCTGATGACAAGCTCATTTGATAATACTTGCCATTACTTAATTTGATTATCTTTAGATTTTTTAGTCTCAAAGTTGAGTTATTTATTGGGAATGGAGTTTTGACGAACATAAATGAAAATAGAAACAACATTTAATTATTTTAAAAGTGTGCATGGACTGGTTTTCAATAAGAAGCCTAATAATCTTAATAGGAAAACCTCCTTAAAACTCATTGAAAATATATTTCATTACAAACAAGCTGAATATTTTCTTATTGTTTTATGTATATGTTTATATATAATTTTAAAACTGATCTATACATTTTTTACTCTCCATGATAGAGGAGAAAACCTGAGGAATAAATGGCACAATAAGTTGAACACTATTATGCACTAAACTATTTTTATTATTAATGTTGTATAGCCTTACTTTTACTAACTTTGGCCAAAGTCTTAACATTATACTCCAATGAAAAACTGGACTGGTTGGGAGAGGTTGGTATACTATTTTGCACACTTGAGCTTGACACAAGATTCTCAGACTCAAGTTTGGTTTGCTGAATTCAAGTGGCTTTTCCTGTAGTGTTGCTCTAACCTCATTCTAAGCAAACGTGGGCTCTATTCTTTATTCTCAAATTAGCTAAGTAAACTATAAATAGGCTATATAACATTTAGATCACAAGAAAAAAAAATCCTTTTAAAACAGAATTTAGTCCTTATATTGTATTAAATCTGATACCATACAAGCGACTTGGGTCTCACTATAAGTATTGCCCCAAGTACAAATAACTAGGGTCACCGAAATATCGTGAAATGTGTTTTCATGAACTTTTACTTAGCATTAACAATAGATTATTAGATTCTTAAAGTTCGCTGTATCAGTTTTGACTGTATTATACTTGCGCGAAATGGAACAAATTTAATAATTTGCTAAATTGATTACATAGCCTTTTACATGCAAATACTGGTTACTTATTTTGATCTTAATGAGAATAATATACAAACTATACACATTTTTATTTAATAGTAGACGATATTGTTCTTATGAAATTGCCAGAAAAAATAGTACCAATTGCACAATTTTAATTTTCTTCTTAATATTCCTATAGCAAATTGAACCAGCTTAAGATAAAGTTAGGTGGCATTTTTTTTTTTCATAATAACAAACTAAGAACAACAGAAGAGTTGTGAATGACAAACACTGCTGACTATCTCCAGAACGAATGAAAGAGAGTGAAAAAAGAGTTGTGAATGACGACAACTCTGTAAGCTCAGTGAATATGGGGGGCTGAAAATAGTGCAGAAGTGATGTGGGGATAGCCCAGATTAGAGAAATCAAACTGAACATTGATGAAAACTCAAAGTCGAGTAGACAGAGATAATGATAGCGTATGAGTGAAAAGAATAGATGTAAAGAAACATCAAACTAATGCACTATGTCTCCCGTAAAGTGTCACATGAACACAAAGTAATGAACAGAGGGGAAAGGGGAGTGGTCCTTGATGCATCCTGGCGATAGGGCCTAATACTTAGAGTAATAGGTCTATTTAATTTCATTGATATAAGTTCTTGATTTAAATGTACAACTGACATACATACGTTTATTTTTTACAAGTAATAATATAAATGTGTAGTAAAAAGTGTTGGCCTATTGGTCAATGTATCTTCGTTCACAGCTCTCGTTCAAGAATTGTCCAATTTGAATGACCCGCTCACGAGTGACGCATCAATACCCAACTAGTTTTATCCAGTTTGAATCTCAGCTACATGCAGAGTGGTTTTCCACATTAAATTTTCACTGGTTTTCCCACTTTTTAAATGAAAGCGGCAATATTTTACTAAAATGCACCTACTTTATTTGTCCTCAGATAAGTGTCATTTGTTAAGAGCCCATAAGTCATACAATTCAACCCACTTATTTTTAAAGGAAATTTGAATATCACTTAAAATTGTATATTGTTTGCTTGAAAAATTCTTATCTTATCTTTTTCCTGACTACAAGCTTGGATTCAATAAATGAATTTAGTTCTTTAGCCTTGAATTAAGACATTATTTAATGCTCATGCATTTAGCTCAAATTTATGTGTGACTAATTTTTTTTTAAATAACTACAACAAAAACCCGCCTAGGTGGCGTAGTTGGCTAACGCGCTTGTCGTGTTGAGCTCGACTGCTGAGGACGGGGAGATCGAGGTTCGAATCTCGGTCGGGTGAACTGGGAGTGGTTTTTACTAAATGGTTTTCCACTCTCCACGCAAATGTGGGTTCACTTTCTCTAATTCAACCTTCCTAATTCATTAGTGTAATTAGTACTTAAAGCGTATAACCCGAACGGGTAGTAAGACGCGGTGCTAAATATTAACTACCTCAGCTTTGAGCGTGTGAATTTCTACTTAGTTAATTATTACCTTTATTTAACCATAACATTTGTTTCTGGACTTTGGGGATTTGTGAAAGTAAAATAATAAAATAGATATGATAAATCTTTGTATGAAATGTTTTATTTTCTATTATGTTATTAAAAAATATAACGAAATGTGACATGGCTATTAAGAATGAAATCTAATCTAGTACATGGTAAATGTTTGATTTGTTTTAAAACCCACTTGGTGGGCACACCGACTAAACGCCAAGCTTTTCTAGTTTGGTTTACCAGTGAAAGGGAGGTCATGGTCCACATTTCAGCTGATTGTATAAAAGAGGGTTTTTCCGAAATAATTTCATTCACATAAAATCAGCTTTCTTCCTCATCTCAATCCCATTAATTTAAAAGTGTGTGTACTCTGAACAGGTAGTAATATGCAATGCACACATACCCAAAATTATATTTTTGAGCTCTATTTAAAAAACATAATTTTGCATTTAAAAATCAGGTCTCTTTCAATTAATTTTTTTTTATCACATTGGTTTACTACCCGTTTGAGTTATATGCCAACAAGAAAATTTAGCTTAATTTAAAGTTGCCCAAACTAAATTTATTAGTGTACGATATCTTAATCTGATCTCACTATCAATGTTTTTTCATCACCTCTTAAAACTAATTTTTGTTATCCCATTTTTCATTGAAGAGGTAAGGAAATAGAGATGAGGAAGGTCAAATTTATAGGAAATGTATCCACTTTTGCTCATTTAAGGAAAATGTAAAAAAAATCTAGCAAAAACCATCCTCGATACACTTGGTGAGGATTAGAATCCTGACCACCCCTTTTCCAGTGAACTATGCTAGTTAAACTTTTCATTTAATCCTCACGCAAATCACTGAAATTTAAAAGTTAATGTAATTATTTATATAACATTTATTTCTTAAATTTGTGAAGAAAAAAAAAATCTTTCAAAAGCCTTTGCATTAAAAATGTTACTTCAAAATGTAAATTCAAATTTAAGGCGGGATTGTACGGAACCGAGGAAAAATGTTTGGCAAAATAAATCAAATATTGCTTCAGTATAGATATAGTTTAATTTTCTTCTCTTGATGATATCAACATTTTATGGATATTTCTCATTAGCATATTATCTAACATTATCTAACAAACTTTTTAAATGAATAGAAAAATTCGTCATTAAATTCCAGGATACCCATGACAGGTATTAAACTGCTGAGGTCATCATGAGAAGAAAACTAAACTCTGTTTGTACTAAAGCAATATTTGATTTATTTTGACAAAAAAAGTTTTGATATGAAAACTAAAAAAAAAGTTAACTTTTCTCCGGTACCCTACATCCCCACCTTAATAGCATTATTTGACCCATTTCTAACTATAATTTGTAGTATTATTTAGTGTCACGGAAGGTGACTTGATAGGCTATTATTGAATCTAGCTTTGCAGTTAACAAACCTGTTCTCTCAATATTTACAATGATTTAACTTCACGACCAGAGTTGGAGATTATCGACAAAACCTTTCTTTTCCCATTTTACTAACATGTTTGTATGCTTTATTGAGGGTTATGCTAACTGCTAACAGCTGGGGGAATCCCGATTAATAATGCCTTAGTAGGAATTTAACCCAGGAATCTAAATCAGCAGGCAGAATCATTACCGACTGAGCTATGGAGTTGAACCGTTTATCTTTCTTTACTAAAACATTTTTACAAATATAAAGAGAATACATACTAATATTCACCACACAGCTCATAGTTTTTTTTAATATTTCCCACAATCTTTTAATATCACAACTCTCGTATTACAAACCTACAACGATTTAACTGTTTACCTAGATGATAAACTGATGTAGGTAATTGAATTGGTTATCAAAGTATAGTTTGTTTTAAAACTCATTTCTAAGATTTAGTAGGCTGAATACTAGTACAAGGGAATATGGTTTATTCCCTGGGAGTACCTATTATGTATTGATGTTTAAAATGGATTTAACATATTACTAGATAATTTTATGTTATTCATGGGGTTTTGTGTTAACGTGGTGTCCTAAATACATTTTTGTCTGTGATTAATGTGCTGACTCAAGCCTCTTAGTTAAACGTCTGCATATTAATTACCACTATTCAACATGGATGCAAATTTATTTTAACTTCTTTTCTTTAAAAGTAATAGCTCTTTAAAGTAGTAAAAAAAAACCATAAGCTGACATCCAATATGAGAATCTATATCATAAATCTAACTTTGTATATAACTGAATCAGTGAGTACGTGGACTAAACGTCAAGACCTTCTAGTCCAGTTTGCCGGTGACAAGGTCAAGCTTTGAATCTTGGTCCAGTGTTCTTAGGTTGGTTTTTCTTAAAAGCGCTCTCATGACCTCTCTTCACAAATGTGGGTACATTTCCTCTAAACTCTTCCTTCCTAATCTCTATTTTGTTTATATAAGTATAAAAGAATTTAAATATATACATACAATGAAATGAATAAATTTGATAAAAATTGTTCATTATTTTCAACACAAATTCTTTTTGATGTTCATGTTTACTGGCCAGACCTGATAACAAATTTGATTACCACATATTACACCAAGCTAAAAACCATAAAAATCAAATGGTTTTAAACGATTTTGTGGGATAGGTGGAATATAAAACCAAAATTAGATAACTTTAAATTTTGGAAATGACCAATCACTATATATTTTTTATCTTATCCATAATAATGGACTAATATAGTTCACTTTGGTATTTTATCACTAGGGGCCGGTTTTAAGACTACCGGATAAATATTGCTATCAGAAGGTTAAAGTTAGCGACCAGATTAAGGTTTATCATCCACGTTAATATTTTATGTGTATTATGAACTGAATTTATCTGCTTGATAGCTATCTGTAGGATAAATATATTTTTATGTAGTAACGCAAGGTTGGTACGGTTTTTACTGATATGCGCATGTGTATTAACCCAGCAAGTGGTGACAATGCTCAACATTTGTTAAATAATGGCGGCTAAACGAGTGCAAGGAAACAGATGGTTTCAGGTGGGTGCAGAAACTAATTTGGCAAGTACTAATTTCTGTGTATGCCAAAATGGAGGCAATAGTTGGGTACAACATTTAAAAAATTTCATTTATCGTACTCGCATTTAAATAATTTGTTATTATATAACTCTACCAATGGCTTGTCAGTTTTGTAAAAGTGTGAATTAAATGTTATAACTTTATATATAGTTAGAACCTGGGCCTCTGCTTACTAAACATGCGAACCAAGATTTTAACCTAAAAACAGATTTTGATGGGTGAAACCTCATGAAAAAAAACACTCTGGCAAAGCCAATTTTAACTTTTAGATACAAGCTATCAGGTACTTAAAATTCTCGATAAAAAAGTGATGGATAATATATACATTTTATCTGGCAGATAAATGCTATCTGGCTCATAAGACACACTTTTAACTTATCGACCAGATAAAAATATTTAATAGCCAGTTTCATATCAAATTTTATCCAGGAGTCAAGATTAAGTGAACTATTATTGTATTTTAATATATGAAAGAAAAAAATACCCTTAAATGGTTTACATAATCATACACAACATTTCTCATTGGGGGTTGGTCAAACTTTGAGGCTTTAAACAATTTCCAACTCTGGTTATGATATATCATTTGTAGGTACAATTCGAAATTTATTTTGTCTTCGGGAGATGAGTGTAATTTATTGTTTCTCTTTTGCTATTAGGAGTCAGACAAAAATCACACAAACTCCAGTGATGACGAGGACAAAAAGTCCTTGCTATCATCGCCAACGTCATCTTCATCAGTGCGGTCTACTTCAAAGTCACCTTTGAGGTCTAAATCCCCTCACAAGGGCCCGTCAAGACCCAGATTGAGATCACCTCGAAAGTCTTCATCCGTGTCATCCAGGAGTTCCAAGTCAAGTTCGTCGATCGGTGGTAGTTCTTCAAGCAGCGAAGATGAAGACCGGCGGGCTGGAAATAGAGACGGGCAGACACGGGACACCAAGGCACTGAACAGGAGAACAGGGAGAGATTCTACGGATCGTCATCTTAGGTAGAGTGTGTTTTATCTTAGAAGGGAAATAGAGACGGGCAGACACGGGACACCAAGGCACCGAAAAGGAGGACAGGGAGAGATTCTACGGATCGTCATCTTAGGTAGAGTGTGTTTTATCTTAGAAGGGAAATAGAGACGGGCAGACACGGGACACCAAGGCACCGAAAAGGAGGACAGGGAGAGATTCTACGGATCGTCATCTTAGGTAGTGTGTTTTATCTTAGAAGGGAAATAGAGACGGGCAGACACGGGACACCAAGGCACCGAAAAGGAGGACAGGGAGAGATTCTACGGATCGTCATCTTAGGTAGAGTGTGTTTTATCTTAGAAGGGAAATAGAGACGGGCAGACACGGGACACCAAGGCACCGAAAAGGAGGACAGGGAGAGATTCTACGGATCGTCATCTTAGGTAGAGTGTGTTTTATCTTAGAAGGGAAATAGAGACGGGCAGACACGGGACACCAAGGCACCGAAAAGGAGGACAGGGAGAGATTCTACGGATCGTCATCTTAGGTAGAGTGTGTTTTATCTTACAAGGGAAATAGAGACGGGCACACATGGGACACCAAGGCACCGAAAAGGAGGACAGGGAGAGATTCTACGGATCGTCATCTTAGGTAGAGTGTGTTTTATGTTAGAAGGGAAATAGAGACGGGCACACATGGGACACCAAGGCACCGAAAAGGACAGGGAGAGATTCTACGGATCGTCATCTTAGGTAGAGTGTGTTTTATGTTAGAAGGGAAATAGAGACGGGCACACATGGGACACCAAGGCACCGAAAAGGAGGACAGGGAGAGATTCTACGGATCGTCATCTTAGGTAGAGTGTGTTTTATCTTACAAGGGAAATAGAGACGGGCACACATGGGACACCAAGGCACCGAAAAGGACAGGGAGAGATTCTACGGATCGTCATCTTAGGTAGAGTGTGTTTTATCTTAGAAGGGAAATAGAGACGGGCACACATGGGACACCAAGGCACCGAAAAGGAGGACAGGGAGAGATTCTACGGATCGTCATCTTAGGTAGGTGTGTTTTATCTTACAAGGGAAATAGAGACGGGCACACATGGGACACCAAGGCACCGAAAAGGAGGACAGGGAGAGATTCTACGGATCGTCATCTTAGGTAGAGTGTGTTTTATGTTAGAAGGGAAATAGAGACGGGCACACATGGGACACCAAGGCACCGAAAAGGACAGGGAGAGATTCTACGGATCGTCATCTTAGGTAGAGTGTGTTTTATGTTAGAAGGGAAATAGAGACGGGCACACATGGGACACCAAGGCACCGAAAAGGACAGGGAGAGATTCTACGGATCGTCATCTTAGGTAGAGTGTGTTTTATCTTAGAAGGGAAATAGAGACGGGCACACATGGGACACCAAGGCACCGAAAAGGAGGACAGGGAGAGATTCTACGGATCGTCATCTTAGGTAGAGTGTGTTTTATGTTAGAAGGGAAATAGAGACGGGCACACATGGGACACCAAGGCACCGAAAAGGAGGACAGGGAGAGATTCTACGGATCGTCATCTTAGGTAGAGTGTGTTTTATCTTGGAAGGGAAATAGAGACAGGCAGACACGGGACACCAAGGCACTGAACAGGAGGACAGGGAGAGATTCTACGGATCGTCATCTTAGGTAGAGTGTGTTTTATCTTGGAAGGGAAATAGAGACGGGCAGACACGGGACTCCAAGGCACTGAACAGGAGGACAGGGAGAGATTCTACGGATCGTCATCTTAGGTAGAGTGTGTTTTATCTTAGAAGGGAAATAGAGACGGGCAGACTGGGGACACCAAGGCACTGAAAAGGAGGACAGGGAGAGATTCTACGGATCGTCATCTTAGGTAGAGTGTGTTTTATCTTAGAAGGGAAATAGAGACGGGCAGACACGGGACTCCAAGGCACCGAAAAGGAGGACAGGGAGAGATTCTACGGATCGTCATCTTAGGTAGAGTGTGTTTTATCTTACAAGGGAAATAGAGACGGGCAGACTGGGGACACCAAGGCACCGAAAAGGAGGACAGGGAGAGATTCTACGGATCGTCATCTTAGGTGGAGTGTGTTTTATCTTAGAAGGGAAATTGAGACGGGCACACATGGGACACCAAGGCACCGAAAAGGAGAACAGGGAGAGATTCTACGGATCGTCATCTTAGGTAGAGTGTGTTTTATCTTACAAGGGAAATAGAGACGGGCAGACTGGGACACCAAGGCACCGAAAAGGAGGACAGGGAGAGATTCTACGGATCGTCATCTTAGGTAGAGTGTGTTTTATCTTACAAGGGAAATTGAGACAATGAATTTAATAATTATTCTAATGACTTATGAATAGTCACACTAGTTTTGTTAGCTGAACAATTTTGTAAAATAAAAATATAGGTTCAAACGGTTGTCAGACAAGGTCATTTATAAATAAGTTTGTTTGGTGATAAAACACCAAATCAATTAATAAGAATGTGTTAAGTATAGAGAAGCAAAATTGATTATTTGATACACTTGTTTCTTAATGGTATCAAAAAAATCTAGAATTAATTTTAATATCACAATTTTCATCACTTAAATTTTTAGATATAACTATAGATGGGTCGAATTCACTATTTCTCGAATACAAATATACATTTTATTTTCGAATCCGAATCCTAGCAAATTGTTAGAAATTTTAGTTATTTACAAATATACCTACCACAAGCAACAATGGGACAGCTGACCCACTGGAGATCTTTATGTTTTGTGAATTGCTGGGGAGGGTGAAATGAACTCCTTCAATGTCATTTTTTCCTGATCTTGGTTGAACTGTTATTCTTAAAGAATTTATTGTAGCCTCAGGTTCCTGCATAGGTAATGACATATTTCACCAAAGTGAAGAAAGTTGGTTGACTGAAAATATTAGGCCTTTGAATAAAATATCAATTTCAGTTGAGCTAAGTGATTGTTCGGACAGGTTCATAACTTGGTTGTTTTGGCTATGTTCTATTGTATGTATTGGAGGAGGACTGGGTGAAGCAGGCTTGAGATGAGAGGGAGTGGTTAAGCCAAAAGTTGAGGGGGGGAGCGGGTTTTTTATCCTATGAATAGTGGTTGCTTAATGAGTACGGGTGTGGGGGCAGGTAGTGAGTGGCGACCCATGCCTAATGCTTTGATGCAGCGTGCGTACAGTTTCTTCAGTAGATTCTTGGTCATATTGTTCAATGAGTGGCCGATGCAGAGTGCGTAAAATTTCTTCGGTAGATTCTTGGTCATATTGTTCATTTTCTTTGTTGAATGATTTGTGATACTGTCAATTATAGGAATGAGTCTGGGAGATGAAAAAGAGATGATTTTACAAAATGAAATACTGTAATGACCCGAAAATAAGCCGCACTTTTTCTACAGTAACAGCCTTAATTTAATCTTAATGATGGCAATAATCACACTCTTAGATAATAAGTATCAATTTTTGTACTTTTAAGATGTGCATATAGTAATATCTATCTTAACTATGTTTTTCCTCTGAAAGTGTTTGCAAATTTGGAGTGCAGCTTATATTCGGGGCGACCTATTTTTGGGTCAACACAGTAAGTTATGAATGATGGTGTAGCTAATTGGCAGTATTTATATTTTACTTGGGATGTCAAAACCGTAAATGATTAACATTGCTTATGGGATTTTCTACCAAGCCCACAGTTTATATTGTTTTTTTCTCTTGTTTTTGTTTTGGGATGAAACATTGTCACTTAAAAAAAACTTTTACTCAACATAAAAATACTTTTTAATAGGGGTCTGCGTGCTTGGATTTTTTCATTCGAGTCGAGTATTTCTAAAAGCTCCCGAATTCGAGAATATTCATAATTTTAAAATGTTTAAAAGTATACTAAAATACTTATTCTTAAAATATGAATGATACTATTTTTTATAAATAGTGAATACTTTAGAAGAAAAAAAGTTTCATAATAGAAATATCAGTTTTTAAATTTAAAATAACATCGATGAAACACAATTTAAAAATAAGAACACTCAAATAAAAATCTAATAAAAAATAATTAAAATAGTGGAAAGTATATAAGTGTAGAAATAAAATAGAGAAGTGCCATTTGTTTATATCTAAGCCTAACCTAACTATCCTTTCAGGTTGGCTTCCTCAACTATCACTTCACATTATTGAAGTGTGTTTCTAAACTGTTATGATAAAAAGTTAATAAAATCAACTTTTTAATAAACTAATATTTCCCCAAAATAAGCTTCAGTAACTTAATTTACCGTATAAGAAAACTTAAGAATCATAAACAATTAGAAATTTTTCGTATTTCGTTTATTATTCCTTAGTGTAATCGTAATATGACTAAAATAATATTTCTAGCAAACAAAATGAAATACTAAATGCATTTTTAATATAGATGTGGTTAGTATAATAATATGTATTGCAATAAATAATATCATCATTGATTTTAAACAGGTTAACCAACATAGTTCTATAACTAAATAGTAACTAAACTAGAGCTAGTTTTATAGCATAGTATTAATTAATGTGCATTTTAAATATCTTAAGTTTGAAAACATTTAATATAATAATATATTCTTGATTTACATTTTTAATTTAACATAAATTATCATCTTAGAAAGGGACCAGGTAAAAATAATAAAAATAATCATTCATTTATTTAGTAATCGTCTTAGCTATTTTTATTTTCATTACTTTGTCATGTCAATACAAGTAAACAACTTCAAACAAGTATAATTCAAAAAATTTGCCGGTCGAAAGTTGTTTTAAAGCTCTATTACGTTATAAATTTGAAAATTGAAATTAATTTTTAACAATTTGTTAAGTAACCGAATGATTTATACGTGGAAATGGTGATATTATCTCAATTAAATAGACTATGCCTAGGCCTACTATTGCGTTTTAAAAATTGATTACTAAGTACATCAAGTGGAAGCTTGAAAATGACGAGCCCATAAAATTTTCGATCATGAGCTTAAACGACTAGCTTAGCTCGAAGCTCGGAATACGAATAATTCCAGAGCCCTACTTTACAGTACCATATTGTGTTATTTCTTTGATTATTGCAAATAAACTCATGTTGCATTCAAAGTTTCTTAGAATTATAGTTGCTAATTGTAACTATGGGGAAAATTCTTGTCATAACATTAATAAAAGCTATTTAAAACTATTTTATCCTTTTATTGAATGTTGGTAGATATGTTTTTCTTGTTACATTTGAAAGTTGGCATATCTTTGGGGTGGTTTGGATGTAAGAAAGTTCATTTTCTTAATTCATATTTTATTACATTTATCTCATCTAATTTTTTTAAATTATTATCTCACTCTTAAAAAAAGCTATCTTATTTATCCCAAATTTATTATTGGATATGTAAATTGACACACCTATTATTATTTATTTTTACCATTTTAGGGATGAAATTAAAGAGAAGAGTATAGAGAAGCAAGAGGATCGAAGCATCAGGAAGACTGAGATAGATTATGTTGAGAAAAAACTCAGGTAAATTCTCTTTTACACATTCTGCATCTGTATTTGTTTTTAGAGGTTTTAGATTTTTAAATGTTTTGCTAATTACTGTATTTATTTTAAAATATACCACATTTGTTTTACCCAAAAGCACTTTTTGTAAAACCATAATAAAATAACTATTAATACCTTTGAGAAGTTCACCTAGACATTTTAATATAGAGTAAAAATTTGATGACTCTGCTTTCGCTTATCCAGACTAAAGTTCCATTTTTTTTTTTTTTACTTATTATTATATTATTACCAGCAAATTTGAAATCTGGAAATATCAAGCATCAAACAGCTAATTTTCTAAAAATGCATAAAAAATTATAATGCTAAGTTCCCCCTCTAAACCCCAATGTTCAGTGATAACTACAGTTCCTAGAAATAAACCACAATTGCGTTGTGACTCACTACTAAGATTCAAAAACTCTATATAATTGTTCTAGATTAGACTATGTTGTAATGTTAGACTTCTTTGTATTTTTGTATTTTTTATTATTGCATCTCACTATTCATTCAGACTTTATACATATCTGGGTTATGCAAGTACTCGGATTTCGAGCATCTAGCTGAGCTCTCAATTAAGGCTTTGGATCAAGATTGAAAGTTTTGTAGGCTCGTCATTTTCGAGCTTCCTCTTGATGTACATACAAATTAATTTTTAAATCTCAATGGTAAGAATAGGCTATTTAATTTAAATGATGTTGCCAGTTTCACTTATAAATCATTTGGTAAATTAACAAATTGCCTAAATCAATATCAAATTTCACATTAAAACATAATATAGCTCTAAAATTAATTATACTTCTGGACTTGTTTTAGTGTTTTGATTTATTTAACTGAATTGATTGTCGATCCAGATTCAAGTAAATCCATATGGTTAACATAATTTGTATTTCAAAAAACTTTTCCATGAGTTTTTCTGCAGGTTTTTTTGCACTTGGAATTTTGTTCATTTGGGAACCTTTATGGTGAGGCTCCATTGAGCTTTCAAAATGTTGAACTTACATTTCATCTCTCATTAAAAAAGTTGTGGGGAAGCCACTATCTTCATTCTAACTGCACTAACAGATGCTGACAAATCTCTGGCTTATTAACTCTCATCACTACATGGAGATTGTGGGGTACTCATTTTAAAAAACAACTTCTTTTATACAAGGTTATCAATTAGAGATGTCACAACACCTGTTTTTCTCGATTTTGATTCTAAGTTCAACCTCGATTCTCGATTTGATTCTAAGTTCAACCTCGATTCTCGATTTTGATTCTTAAGTTAAACCTCGTTTCTTGAATATTTCCTTTTTCATCATTTTCCCAAGCATTATTGCATACAAAATATGACGTGCTTGATACCCTACTCCCCCCTCAATGTGAAACTTGGAATCACCATTACAACACATGATTGCTTGAAACTTTAATCTCACAATCTTATAGATATTTACTAAACACACTAAGAGACATCAAAAATAAAAATTCAAATAAACTTAAAATTAATTCAATAAATTGCAGATTTTACAACAGAAAGAACATATTTCCCAAGTTAAAAAAATTTCAAGTCATCCACCATAACTGATTCGACGCACAATAGCTCGCCAGAAATTAGTGATGAAGTTTTGGCAATGATGTAATGATAATTTATTGAATTAAAATAAATATAACATTTTATTGCTTCATTTTTATTAACTACGTCAATTTTGGTTCTATTTTTAGTAAACTCATCTTATTCAAAGAGCTAAATAAAACATTAAAAATTGAAATGCGACAGAGAATATAATTACAAGAGAGCGACCATTTTAATTTGATAGGAACATCGTAGCTTTCGATATACACATTGTGATATATCAATTAATGATATATATATTAATATATTACAGAAAAATGTCATCCATAGTCTACGTATTATATATCAATTGTTTGTTTAGAATAGATTAATATATTCTGACAGTCACACTTAACTTTTACTTTAAAAAAAATGTGTATCAAAGTTGTAAAGTTTTTACCTCTTGATACTGTGATAATGTATTATATTAGAGACCATTTATTTTTCATGTAGAACACCTCAAAATGTTACGGTCTTATTATATTCGGTATCATACTATATTCAGGCCATTACGGTATATTTACAATTTGCCAGCATTTAAGTGAAGTGGCAACTAAATTAAAATGAGATATAATCAATTGTTAGCTATTTCAATTATTGCCGTTTTGTTTAGTTGCCAGTTTTATTGAAAGCTAAGAATCGAGTGTGCTCATGTTTGTTTGAAGGGTGTGGGAAACTATTAGTAAAAATCCACCCTCTGTACACTTGGCTGGGATTCAAACCCATAGTTTCCTGTTGCTGTCACACCTGAAGAGCTTATATTCTTTTATAGTTGTGGTAGCAGATAATATTATATGTTTATGGATAATAAGTACTATGCATGTTCTTAAATGTACATTGAGTTTGAGTGTGTAGTTTCTGCCTCTTCTAGAGGATGCATCACCATCTTAATGCAAATCAAGAACAGGATAAAAGTATAATTTAGAAAATAATTTAACTAGTCTGTGTACTTTTGTTTATTATTTATTTTTTGAATAGAATAGTAGTATGTATAATCTTGGATGGGGATTACTTTTTTTATTTCGGGACATGAACGGGACGGAAAATGAGTCGAAATATTGGGACTTGAGACAGGAATAGAAATTTTTTAAATCACGCCTTAGAATAATTTGAGATTAAAAATATATTGATTTCTAATTTAATATGGTTAGACTTTTAAAAGTTATAATATCATTAAAACGGCTTCGATGGCCGCATGATATAAGGCATTACGCACGCAGTATATTAGACTGCTGATGATGGGAAGATTGTAGTTCAATCCTGGCAAGTGTACTAAGGGGGGTGATTTTCTAAATGGTTTTCCACTCTATCCATGCTAATGTGGGCACAAATCTTTTGAATTCAATCTTTCTCATTCCTAACACACTAGTCACTAGGTGTGTAACTGGAACAGGTTATGAATGCGGGCCTAAAAAAATGGTTAAAAATATTATAAATAACAATAAAATAAATAGAGGTTTGCAAAAAGCATTTTTTATTAAATTTTGTATGCAAATTATTTTTACTAGTTAATTTATTTTGAAAATTGTGTTTTATATTTAATTATTTGCATATCACAAAAAATACTACAAAACATAATGTTTGTCACCTCTTCAATGTGCTCTAAGTATGAAACTGCAAAATATTATTTAGGTTTGAAACCTCTTAAAAGTTCTTAGGTATATTATAATCGCTTAGATGTTATTTAGGTTTAAAAACCCTCTCTCTCTGTTTGACATCCCTTAAAGATGCTTGTTTAACATCCCTTATACTAAACTCCTTGGCTGGTTCGCCAACAATAGACACGTTGATCCCTCATAAATGGTTGACCTTGACAGGCTACTTCCTCCCTCCCCCCTTCCCTACCTCTCATTTCCAAACCCCAAAGATAGAATATATCTCTGTCTTTATCTAAATTTTTCAAGCGCTTTCACTTGATGAACCTAACAAATAACTGTTGATAACCATGGCTTTCACTTGATGAATCTAACACATAACTGTTGATAACCATAGCGCAATAAGTCATGTACCTCCCCATCTTGCTTGTCTCTTTACAAGTGGTAAAATAACTCTCTCCCCATCCCAGCCACCAAGTTTGTTAAAGAACAAAGAAGAAGGTTGTCTACCAAAGAGATTAACGTGATGAGTAAGCAGTAACTGCTAGAACATAAGCGCCGCCCTTCCAGCCCGAAAACTTTTACTTTTCGGGAAAGGGGCATTCCCAGACAAACATGAATTGATAAATTCCCGACCTTTTCCCGAGACTGACCTTTTCTTGAGACTTCGAGATCCCGGCTACCCCTAATAATCATACACGTTGTTGTGAATTGTCACCATTACATACTTTGAACACTGTAATTAATAAAGAAATTGGTTTCGCCACACGCAACACATGTGTTCATATTGAGTTTGTTCAATCCAAGTGGAAGAGCAAATGCCCGTTACTGTTGTGCTTTGTACTATGCTTATTCAATCATTCAAAGACTTTCTTAAAAGGGAATCGCCTGAGTGTATGGAAATTTCATACAATAGTGCAGCGTTAGTGGCTGCTCATATAAACCAAGAGTTTAGAGAAGTAGAAAGATGGACGAGATTTTCTGGTTGCTATTAAAGTAAGATAAAAATGTGGGCCTCACTTTTCATTCACTCTCAAAGAGTCAAACAATTAACATTAATTTATTAATTTAAAACAAAGGGGTGGAAATTAACTGACATTACAAACTTAATATCTAGTTTTGTACCCACTGGTGCATATTATGTCTGTTTAATTTTTACCTTTCCCTAAGTTTGTTCAACATTCACTCTTTATATTGATTTAACAGGTAGATCAAGGTTTGAATTTCAGCAAGGTATACTGAGTATGTTTTTCCTTAAGGTGGGATGAAACGTGAGAAAAGGCCATTGTCCTAGCAGTTTTTATGGCAAAACATTTTTTAGGCCAAAACAAATAAAATAGTTCTCCAGTACAAACATGGAGTTTAATTTTCTTCAACTGGTGGTATCAACCGTTCGTGAATATCTGTCATAAGCATGGTGGCATTAGATTACAAACTTTTTAAATTAAGAGAAAAAGTGGTCATTAAATTCCAGAACATCCTTGACTTGAGCTCAACTGCTGAGGACGGGGAGATCGCGGTTCGAATCTCGGTCAGGTGAACTGGGGGTGGTTTTTCCTGATGGTTTTCCACTCTCCCTCCACGCAAATGCGGGCTCACTTCCTCTAATTCAACCTTCCCAATTCCTAATCCATTAACGTAATTAGTACTTAAAGCGTATAACCCGAACGGGTAGTAAGATACGGTGCTAAATATTATTATTATTAACTACAATGCTTGAGAAAATCGAGATAATCTTAATTTTAAAATTATTTTTTTAACTCTTGCTCATATTATATACACTATATTTATGTTTGTTGCAGAACAAGATCTAGGAGCAATGACAGAAGAGATCGGTCTCAAAACCATGACATTAGAAGTTCAAAGAGGCACTCTCACAGTCGCAGTCCTAGTAGAATTGTAAATCAACGGTCTCAAAGTCCTTTGTCTAAAACCCTAAAAAAACTGTCACCAAGCCCTCCCATCAAAGATGGGAAGAAACACAGCTACACCTCGGAAAAAGCATATTCAAGGGAGCGAACACACAGTCCTTCAAGCAAGAATGCTTGGAAGCGATCTCACAGTCCTCTTAGCAGAGATGCCAAGAAACGATCTTGCAGTCCTTATAAAAAGGATGCAAAAAAGAGATCCCAGAGTCCTTTAGATAAGGAAAGTAAGAAACGCTCTCATAGTCCAACTGATATAATCCCAAAGAAATTTTCTCAGTTTAAATCTGTGAAAAAAACGTCGCCAAGTCCACTAGATAAAGGTTTACAGAAAAGATCTCATAGCCCAAGCGCAAGAAAAAAGTCTGTCAGCCCAACAAATCGAAGATCAAGAAAGTTATCACGCAGTCCAAGTAGAAGGAGAAAATCAATAAGTCCAGCAAATAAAGTATCAAAAAGATTATCACGCAGTCCAAGTGGAAGGAAAAGGTCAATAAGTCCATCAAAAAGAGGCTTAAGAAAATTATCTCGCAGTCCAAGTGGAAGAAAAAGTTCAATAAGTCCAACAAATAGAGATATGAAAAAATCATTAAGCCCAACAAATAGAGGGTTGAGAAAACCATCACGCAGTCCAAGTAAAAGAAAAAGATCAATAAGCCCACCAAATAGAAGCTTGAGAAAGTTATCACGCAGTCCGAACAGAAGGAAAAAATCATTGAGTCCATTAAATAGAGGCTTAAGGAAACTGTCCCGCAGTCCAAATGGAAGGAAAAAATCAGTAAGTCCGCCAGACAAAGTCTTGCGAAAACATTCCCCAAGTCCCAGTGCAAAGAAGAAATCACTTAGTCTCTGGATCGGGATTAAAGAAACGATCTCAAAGTCCATGGATCGTGGCTTAAAAAAACGATCTCAAAGCAGAGATGTTAAAAGGAAATCTCGCAGTCCCAACAATAGCAAAGATGTCAAGAGGCGAGTTCACAGTCCACCAGAAAGAGATGGGAAGAAACATACAAGTCCAGTGGATCCTCACAGACGTTCATCATCTCATCATAGGTCCAAGTCGTCACACCACAGACATTTGTCTCGCAGTAAGGATCGTGGACGGCGTTCCCGCAGCGGTGACAGAGACAGGAACAAGAGATCACTCAAATAAGAGGATATGAAAAAAAACCAAGTAAACTTTCTGGTGAGTGACAGTTTAGTTAATTAGCCTACAGTGTATTTTCTAGGGATTTATAGTTCTGGCTCTAAACAAAACGGGAAAATTCAGAAATTGGAATATATTTTTTTATCTATTCATAGTTATTTTGTCATTTAATTTCATTGCCAGCATTTAATATACTCAACATGACCTTTGCGTTTTACTGATCTTGCTTAGATCAAATATGACCAATTTGTTTGGGTGTTTTTGTTTTCAAAATTTGATTTTTTGTTATTGTTATATGATAGAGATGAAACTACAACAGGACTAGCAAGGCAGTGGTGGATAATATATAATTTGAATAAAATACTTATTCAGGCCTAAGGCTGGAAACCGAAATGGATGTAAACATTAATATGTAATAGATATATAATTATTTCATTGGGAGGTCGAATGTATGGGAAAAGATTTAAATTTTGAGGAATTAGAATCGTGAATTGAAAATTTTAAGTAAACATTTAAGAATCAGAATCAAGAATTGAAAAATTGAGGTAAAAAAAAATTAAGAATCAGAACAGAGATTTGGAATTGATAAAAATAGTTAGTTTTTCCCCCAAGCTAAATTTGCAAGACACATTAATTTGTAATTAATGGAGATGGGCTGAATCCTCATTTTACCAATAAACCTCTAATATGAATTGGGTGGGTTTTATTTTTCTTGAATTTTGATTTTGTTCACATTAATGATTTAGTTTAACCAGAAATAGTAACTAAATGAAGATAGTGAATTCACATTATAGCAAAAACTATCAGTGGGGAATGGGTAACCTGGAAAAGTTTGATAATTCTTAGATGTCAAGGAAAACGGGTAAATAAATATCAAGGAATTTAACTAAAATAAGAAAAAGTCAGGGATAAAAAAATCTTGACTAATTCTCCACCTAAACATATAATACAGATGGGAGAGATTTTGTTTTTCAATGTTCACAAAATGAATTTCCTAGATGTGTTAGTCTTAATATGAGGTAGTCATATAGGTTTGGTTTTTTTTAACACATTTACAGGGGGCGCATTTACTACCTGATTAAATACTAGTAAATGAACAAAAACATATAAGAATGTTGATGTTTGGTAGCTTAAGATTTTTTGAAAATATGTGATCAATGTAATAAACAAATATATATATATATTATCCATTCACCAAGAAAAACTTTAAAAAGGTTAGTTTTCAAATTTTTTTCAATCTATATGGAAAAGTCTTGGAATAGAATGTTTTGTAACCACCCTGCTCTTGTTGCTAGGTTTATCATCATCGTCATCATCATATCCCAACTTCAGTTTTCTGGGTGTGGTTAGTGACTGCTCTACATCTCATCTTGTTTTTGTACAGTTCACTCTCATGGATAGTATCTCAATCTTTTCCCTGTTCTTCACTACTGCTATCCATTGCACACTTGGTCTTCCAACTGGTCTTGCCTTCCTTCTGTTTGTTTATTGATGATGTCCGTATCACTTTAGTCGAGCTATACATATTGTTTCTAGCACATTCCTTATCCTGTCTCTTTAAGTTTGTCTTAACATATACTTATGAACTTCATTTTGGAGGTCTGATATCGATTGTTGTCTCTTTTGGTGATGGTACAGGTCGAGGGTGTACGTCAATATAGGAATGTCTTGAAGAGTCAAGTGTCAATTTATCACTCTGCGTTTCTTTACTACACTACAGCAGGCTCTCACTTGTTTATAGAATGGTGCTGCCTTCTGGGTTTGGTTCGTCTCTTCACTTTTACTGGAGCTTTATAATAAATCTCATTCTAAGTTTGTGAGAGGAAAAAAAAATTAATCTTCAATCTGAAATTTTTTCAAATCCTCATCTTTATATTGATAAAATGAAGATTTTTTTGTCTGTCTGTCATGATCATTGTGCAATATCCACCACATGCAGAGGGCTGAAATTTAAAAATTAGTGGCCCAAACATGTACACCTTGAATTCCGAATTTTAAATTTTTGTATACATTTTTTTTAATTCATTAAAAACTGGCTCACTAGAACTAAAATGAAGAGGTTTTTTTTTTCTGTCTGAAGCAAAGTTAAGTGTTGCCCTAAGGTAACCACGCAATTCATTGCACGGCTAGTGCCGGGTGTTTCTGGTAGTCTCATAAATACCCAACGCTATGAGGAGCCATTCCTATAAGTAATATTCAATAAATATTGATCCGCTATGAGGGTTCACAAAGTTCACAAGTAAATATGAACTTTTGAACATACAATTTTTTTGATTTTCTTAAAATTCTATTAATTTAACCATTTGGGAAATGTGAATTTTATTGCTGAAACGTGCACTGGTGGTTGCAAGGCTTAAGGTGTCACTATTGCATTATAATGGGTTTTGCGTGACAGGAAGATCAGGGTTTGAATTCTGGTTGAATGTACTTAAACTGATTTTACTAAATAGTTTCCTCATTCCTACCCCATTGGAGTAAAAATTCAGATAATTCAAACCAGTAGTAAGACACGATGCACAAAAAACTGCCAAAACTCATTATTATTATTTATTATTATTAGCACCGCGTCTTATTACCCGTTCGGGTTATACGTACTTACGCTAATGTGTAATGGTAGGGTGATTGTGAGATGAAATGAAGGACCTACAGTTTAACGTGGAATTCGAACCACGGTGGAGGCCTGGAATTCCCCACATTCACAAGATGTCTTGTCAGAGGTGAAGGAAGGGTTTGGAAATCAGATAAATCTGTGCCGGACCGAGGATTGAACCCCGGCCGCCAGCACAGAAGTCTGACACCTTACCCCTAGACCGCCAGGTCACCGACGCCAAAACTCATTAAATTATGCTAATTATTATTATTTTTTTTTTATTTTTTTTAGTGACCACATGGTATTATATATTTTTCTCTGTCCCTCTTTAAATTCGTACATGTTGTGTTTGCAAAGCTATGAGAGGAAACCATGTGCTGTAACTTATTATTATTCTGGAAAAATTAACATAAGTATGTAACTATTTGTAGGCTTAATTCTCTCTGGCTATGGTCACCCTGATAGGGTAGAATGTTGATTGTTTATTCAATGTTGAATGGTCAGCTTAAAGATTAGGATTGAAATTAAAGAATACACAATTCCAGTTTTTCTCTATTCCAATTCATCAATATTTACAATCTCAATTCCTTTTCATACATGCAACCTTATCACATATTATATTTATTTACAAACTGCTGCTATACAGCAATGGGGTTGAAAATAAACTCAAATGTGTAGTAAAATAATACTTAGCTTAAATGGCCATTTCACTAGAACACAAAGCTCATGTTGAGCACATTTACAATTTTTTTATACTAGAGGGAAGTGGCAAACTAAATAATACAGGGCACAAGGTAAAAATCTTGATTTTTAATATTCTTTAAATGCTAGAACTTTCATTTACTGAGATTTGATAGCCAAGAATCACTATTGATTTTTTATTCTTTCTGTACCATTAAGAATTAATCAAGTTTGACATCCTTATTAAAAAGAGCAAATAGAGAAAAATAAAAAAGCCATACCTGATCTTCGCAAGATCACTAGAACACAATGATTATGTTGAGTATGTCTATAATTTACCAGAATTAATTCAAACCGGGAAATATAATTATTGGACTCACTGAAAAAATACACAAAATTTACCTTTTTGTTTCATTGTTAAATCTTTAACTATTTGATTTAATTGTAAAGCTAAGAATCATGGTATCCCTTAAATCTTTAAGGATATTTGAGATTTGAAAAAACTCAGATTCAAAATTCAAATCCTTAAAAAATAAATTGTCTAATTTTTTCAATTAAAATTTGTTTTAGATCTCTACTACTGCTTTTTAATGGCTCAGAACCAAACATAATTATAGGATGAATTTAACAACCAGAGCCAAGACCAGTAATTTAACACTAAACTGAATGTTACAGTGAATGGATTATAAGAAAGATTGTTAACATCCAGTTAACTATTTGTATTTTTATTATTCCATTATATTTTCATCTTATGATCATAATCTTTTCCTAGATTAAATTCAAATCTTAGATTTGGGATTCGAAGGTAAATTTGAGACTCAGATTCAAATTCGTAAACCAGTGGATTCAACCAACTTTCTAACAAGTTTGACATCCCTTACTATTTTAGTGTCTGTTTTTCCCAGTTCTGGAGAGGCTAGGCATTGAGCTGCGTCCGATAGTAACACCGCCCGCCGTCACGCCACAGGACCTTCTCCAAAAGACATTAGAGCAACAAGTTCAACTAGTCAAGTCAAGCACGGGCATTGAGTTGCCCAGCTACTACAACCCGTCTGCCATGAATCCAGCCCGATATGCACAACAAGTGCAGAAGAAGAAACTGCTCTGGGGAACAAGGTTGGTGTCTGGGGACTGTTGGGTACTCCTGAACAAGGTTGTGTCTGATTGACTTTGAATTAAGTGGGTCAGAGCTGTGTATATCCATAGAAAAGCTTTTATTAAATGTTTGATTTTGAATAGAGTTTGTCATGATATCCTGTTTTTTTCTCTCTCTTCTATTTCTGATTTAAGAATCTTAATTTTTAAATTCTGATTCCTCATAATTTACAATTTTCAATTCTTTTCCATGCATATGCTGGTATCTTCTCTGCTGCTCTCTTTTGCCTCAATCACACTACCCAGATACTTCTCACTCTTTGCTTCTTTCACATCTACTCTATCCAGTTCTATCTTGTAATGGTGGGAGGGCACTTCCCTGCTTGACTCCATTTGTTTAAATTGGAACCACTCGTCCACCCTCTTTCTGGATTTACACAACCACATTCTCAACAATCCCTACTCATACATATTCCCTACTCACATTGTCACTCCTCTTTCTACTCCAGCCTCCGTCATTGCTTTCCACACTTTCTTTCTATCCACACTATCATAGGCCTTTTTCTATGTCCATAAATTGATTCCTATTCACTCAAATTTCCATAGGATTCTTAATTGTTAAATTACTGGGCTGGGGAGAGCACTAGGCTAAATTATGGTTTAAATTAGCATACTCATCTTGGTGATACTGGAGTAAAATTGTTTAGATGGAACATTTTTAAGGACATGCTGTCACTGTCACAGCTTCATGGTAAAGAGAGTAACTGATGCTCTTGGCGGAACTGCAAGGTTGACTGTTCACAGCTGGCTGTTTTACAGTTATGATTTCACTGTATAGATGGTAGCACTTTGAATAAATATCTATATACATAGATAGAAAAATTAAATATTGTGTTATATACTATATGAGTGTGACATTGAATGTAATAATAAGTGTGCTGGTAGGAAAGAGAGGAATTAACTAAGGCTTTGTTTAGGGGCACTGTCTAGATTTGGTAATATATTGATGGACCAGTTCCCATATCCTTAGTTGTGAAGGGTTACATATTGATATATTGATATGTTCAGGGATTTGACCACCTTGGTTGTATAACCGTGATTAAAGTCCAGATTGTAGGTTTCGGCATGTAATGCTACAGGCTTATCTTTACTTTTCATTCTTGGATTCATGTCACTGACCATTCATTCTTTTGCTTAGTGTTTCTGTTGTTAAACCAATGTATTATGCTTGGCACTGGTTGCATTTCATTTGGTAGATGCGGTTTTCAGTATCATAAGAATGGTGGCCTTTTATAAGGTAATATATCTTAGTTATGTTGGTTTATGTAGGCTGCAGGTCTTGCAGGGGGTGTGGTTGCAGGGAAATTAACCTGATTTTGTTTGGGTTGTGTTTAATAGTGGGGTCTGGCAGTTTGGGTTTTACAAGCAAGTCTCGTAGATTGGCTGGCTTGTTTATAGGTTACACTCTGAGGCTCCTTGGAGATATTCTGTGTAGTGGCAGAGATTTCAATATGGGGAAACCTATTTTCAAGATAGTATTGAGTTTCGGAGTCCAGGGTGGAATATGGTGACCAGAGGGTTGACAATGTGTGTTCCTGTTGATGTTCTGGGCCCGCTATTTTGAGCTCTGTCTATTGACTACACACCAGTGCTTTGGGGTAGCCTCTAATCATAAAAGTATGTTGCAGGATTTTATTTATTATATTGTAAATTGTATTGTAAAAAGTAATCGTGACGGAGAAATAATTTTGGCTCTAATGGCTATGCTAAGTGGAAGTGATCTCTTTGCTCATTGGGTGGCAGCTGTCATAAAGGTACTGTTGCGGGTTGGTTTCCTTGGTGTGCATAGTTGTTTTTAGGTGTCCCTGATGGAGTGTCATGTTCACATCCAGAAAAGTAATGCTGGAAATGGATATTTTCCAGGTAAATCTTAATGGTCAAAATTGGTTGAGGTCTGCCAGGAAGGACTCGAGTTCCAGAGTGATGACAAGCTTGGCTTGAAGCTTGAATTTCGAATACTCACAGTGCCCTATTAGGAATACAATTTTCCTCTAAAACATTAAAATAATTATGTTTTTGTAAATTTTATTAGGGCGAAACAACAACAAAAAACTGAAAAATGTATTTGAAAAATATAATTTGTTTAAAAATAAACTGTAAAACAGTGTTTTTTTAAAATATATATAAAGTATATTTAAATTGTCTCTTGACTTGCTGATTGACTGTGTCACAGGGTAAGGAGGTCAAACCAGAAGTCACGGTAGCTGAACCATTGCCAGCAGCTGGTTCTAACACTTGGGCTGGGACGACCTTTGCTCAGGATGATGACGGCAAGATGACCGCCAAGTTCAAGAGGCTCATGGGCATCAAAGAATCTGGGGACAGTAAGTACAACATTATCTTTTTTTGACTAGAATTAAAGTAGGCAAGGCTGTGCTACCTAAAAAAGTGTGTGAGCGAGAAAGCTAGCCAAGGGAAGGTTTATTTCTAAAAAAGAAAAAATGTTATTGAGGTAGAATATAATTTTATTAAGAAAAACAATCAATACAAACCTATACTGTAGGGGTGTGCGAAGTTTCAAAAACATAGAATTGGCTTTTAAAAAAGTTAGCTTTTACTTTACTCCGAAAAAAAATTCCAACTTTGATAATTTCAAAGCTTCGCCCAATAAAAATATAGACAGTTCATTTAGGAATAGTCAACATACTTAGCTAATGGTTACTTTAGTAGAAATCAGAAATCATGAAGAAGCTGTTTGTGTCAGTGAAAGCCTGTCCTTATATATGTATTTGTGTTATTTTTGTGTTTTGTCTAAACAATTTCTTCTCCATTATCACTAAGGTAAGTGTTCTGGTTACCCCTTCAAATTCAAACTATAACTTAACCTAATGCTTTATTCCAAATAGTGTGCCTTTCAAAAAGAGAGGGTTTTAGGATTGTCTAACTTGGTTTTTTTAAGGTATTACTCCACATCAAGCAGTCTTTTTTTTTTTTTTTTTTCAATGCTAAGCATACTAGCGATTATATTAGATTGATACTAAAAAGATTCAATGCGAAAATTGAGTTAAATGATAAGTGAATAAATGAACACGTGAACATATCATATCGATCCTTGTTTAGTGTACTTTGGGTGGTTTTTTCAAAATGGTTTCTCACTCTTGCCTTCCATCATAGCTTCCTCATCCCAAGCCCATTAGTATAATTAGTACATAAGCATAAAGCCCGAGTGAGTAGTAAGACGTATTGCTATAAAAGAACTAATAAAATAGTAAATGCTATCAATGTTAACCTCAAAAAAGTATGATTATATTTCACAAAAGGTTCTTTCAACCAAAATTATATTATAGATACGCCGGATATTCCTGCTACTTTGAACCATAATTTTGTTCATCGCTCTATTCTAAATAATTTTAGATAAAAGGAAATTAATTAATTTCCATTTATTGACACAGGTGAAGCAGCGACCAGCCAGGCCGGAGGAGAGTGCAGCGAGATCATCAAGAAGCAGGAGGAACTCTTCACCTCAATGGAGATGCAGTACGAGGTGGCACGAGTGGCAACTCACACCCACAGGGGAGTAGGCCTCGGGTTCGGCACGTTCCAGTACCCGCGATAGCATGCCTCATGTTCACATACGAGCTCTTTCACTTGGTGTGCCCATGAACCTCTTACTAGGGAATTGTGTGATAGTGATGGTATGGGTTTGTGTTTCACATCTTAAAAATGTGGTGATCACACAAGACTACCATGATATTGTATTAGTGTTTTGTTTTTGTCAGTAAATATATATGAAAACCATTAACATAATGTATTAAAATTTATATTTATTAGTTAATGCTGTCACATTTTATTTCTAACAAAATTTGTGTATTTAGGTAAAACATGTGGCATTATATTGTGCTTAAAAAATCAATTTAGTCAAGTGACACATTAAGATCTAGTTTTACTTAATTGTGAAAACTAATACATAAAATAAAAATATTTTAGAACCATGATTTTTGCTTTCTATTCATACAATGTTTTATCAAGACAAGTTATCTGAATATCTGAAAAAATAAAAAGATCTGTGTGAAAAGGTCACTAATATATATATATATATATATAAAAAGATTTGAATGGGCTTCGAGGTATCTTAACATATATCTTTACCTAGTTGAAATTTAATTTTATTCCTTCTTATACTATTTTTTGTTCTTGTCATATACTGTATTTTAATTTTGCTACTTTAATAATTATATTTGTGGTCCTATTTTACCTTTTGTTTTATAACTATCTTTAAATTCATGTAATGCCAATTTTTTGAATGTATAGATAAGTGAAAAACTAATATACAACATATTAGTGAAGTTGACTGTGAATGCTAAGTTTTTCCCAAATACATAGTCTCTCTTGCGTTTACTTATTTTTCTTTTGAGTAGTTCAACTGACACAACTTTATGCTTACATAGATTCTAATACAGAGACAACAATTTAATGTGTATGAAATAAACTGCATTACACAAAATATAATATAAAATAAATAAAATGATAGAATTTAGTAAGATTTACTACAACTACTTCCTGAGGGAGATGCAATAAGAGCATTAAAATATTAAAGCGTGTGTAAATGTGTGCTAGTGTTTTTAATTTTATTTGTGCTTTGTTTTTTACATTTTTATCATTTTATTTATTTTTCATTATATAGAGACAATTGGCGTTCCAGTTATCAATAAATTAACAATTTTGGTAGGAAATAAAATGTGGATACTATGATTAATCAAATTTAATCAGGTGAATAAAAGGAGTGTGAAGAGGAGTGAATTGGACCGGCGTGAAGGAAGAAAGATGGGGCATTCCATGTTGAATCCACTATTTCTCAAATTCAAATATACATTTTATTTTCAAACCTTGAATCCAAATCTTAGCAAATTGCTAGAAATTTTAATGATTTACAAATAGACCTACATTACACAATATAGGCCTGATTTATTTCAATCACGCTTTTAATTTTAATCAACCCCACCACCCGTCACAAAATACAGGTTAAAATCCATCCAAATTAAATAATCTAGATTCATATTATTGTTTAAGAACAAATCAATCAAAATTTGAGGGTTTTTTAGTTATTTTTAAAAGTTGTTAGAATGAGTAGGTTTCTAAAAAAAATGCGAAATAAACAGATTAGGCCTAGTTATCCTTTGATCAACTTTAATCATCATTGAAGGATTATAATTTACTTTATTAAGATAATAAAAATACAAAAGGATATTTTTAATAAAGACTAATAAAACAACATGCTTAACAATTAAACATACATTAGAAATAGTGAACTTAATAATTCCTAAGTATATTTTATTATTTTATTATATATCCATTATCTATTTTCGTGTATAAAACAAGAAATATATTTGATTCTTGCAATGTATCGATTTCTGAGAATACATTCTATTTAAAACAGGAACATATTTTCGACTACAATATGTTCATTCCCATTTTATAAAGCAGGACTACGTTTGAATATTTTTACTATTACTTCAATAACATATTTAAAAAAAATAAACTTTTTAAGTTAATCAATTTAAAAACAAATAATGAATTAGTAAGTCGTTATTTGATTCTTAAAACTCGAAAGCACTTACTAAGTGATCATATTACCTGAATCGATTTTAAACAAACAATCGAAATACAATACATAGGTCGGTAGGCATAAATAAACAGTTTTATCGGTGTCTGATGGTTGACAGTATTTATTTTTCATGAAACTCAACAAAATGTATAACTTAAGGATTGTATGCAATAAATTGAGGTTCTTTCCATAGTCTTAGATAATTAAAACGAGTTGGGCAGTAAGAATTAACAGTATCTTTATTTTAATCATCACTCAGGCTAGTAAACATAATAGATGTCATGGTGGCCGACTTTGTATTGTGTGTAATGGCGGCTGACTCTGTATCATGCATAATGTGTTTTTATTTGTTAAAAAAAAAGCTGTAATTTGTTTTATTTATTTCGAGTTTATTTGTAATTCTAGTATTGATTTTCAGTTTTTGAAGAGTTTTAATGTGTTCATTAAAATATTTACAAGATTGTTTGTGAGGTGAAAGTTTTGGAAGTGAACATGTGCCGAAATGGTCGAGTCCAAGTTTCCCTTAGAGGTGGGAGGGTAGGGTACTAGGGACGTAAGCTTTTCTACACCCAACAATGATTTTTTTTAATGATTTTATTCATGTTAATCTCTTTTGTCTGACAAACTAAATATTATAGTTGTGCTTTTCAAGTAGGCCTAGGTAATTTTTGAATTCAAAATAATACGCTTTATTTATGGGGTGAAAGATTCGACCATCGAATCCAGTAAAACACCGAATTCTCGAATACTTGTCAGGATTTGGTGGATTTGAAGATTCGAGTGGCTCATCTTTAGTTTCAACCTTACATTTTTTGATAATTTTTTTTTAATTCAGCATACTGAAAGAAACACTTGAGATATGCGACTATGAAAAATTTCAGGTCAATATATTTTTTATTTGTGAAGTTATAGGGTACAAAATTTGCGATTTCGACCAATTTTGTCACCATTTTGATTTTAACTTGGAATATTTCAGTAACCTGGGCACCTATAGAAGTGATTCGAGTGTTTTTGGAAAGGTCTTGAATAGCTCTTTCATATGAGATTTTAATTGGTTGTATTAAAAAAACAAGGATATGAAAAAATTGTAATCAATATTTTGGTGGCAATTTTCTCCAAAATGTTTTTTTTTTCGTTAAAAAATATATTTTGTGTGTATACTATTGCTTAATAACTATTAAACATTTGAAGATGGGATGCAAATGGGTTCAGGAAATATATTAGATTCAGTAAAAAAGGGTTCTACCTACCTTTCCACTGTGATACGCTATTCCCAATGCCTCGTCAAAAGTATCTTCCCAGGGCCACATCAGATTTCTCCCTCCTTTGCCTAGTTCATGTCATACTGCATACGTTCCCAAAGCCATGCCTTACACATCCCTTAAATGTTCTCCAGGCTTCAAATCCCTTAAATGTTCTCTAGGCTTCAAACACATTAAATGTTATCCAGGCTTTAAACACCTGAAGTGTTAACAAGCTACTCACTCTCCCTAATCCTCATTCCGTGCAGCATAAAGGATGGTATTGTATTTAGAATCTCTATCCCTAAATTAGCTGAACATAACAAATAACTGTAGATAGCACAAAGACAATGAGTCACTCACTGGCTCCCAATGTTTCAGCTTAAAGCCCCTCTCCACTTTTCCCCTTAGGTGAGTAGCAAATATGTGTGTGATTGCTTGGCACTGGAATTCCTCCCTGTCCCTCTAATACAGTGCAAAGGACACAGAAAAATGAGTAAATTTTCTTGTGTGTGTTGTAATCCATTGAGTAGTAAGGACATATAGCCATAGCTATTATTTATGCTTTTTCGGTGAGGATTACTCCATCTAAATATCATATTCTGAAAATTGAAAAGTGATACCTGGACACGAGAATCGAACCCGGGACCTTTGGCTTAGTATGGCAATGCTCTAACCACTAAGCTATCCAGGAATCGTCCTGTGCTCAGGGTAATTCTTCACTCATATTTTAATGCAAAGTCTATAATGGACGTGTGGAAATTGTCTGCTACAAATGTGTGATTTTATTAAGATCACGAGCTATCAGATGTGTGCTATTGACTCTTAAATATGCAATCCCTTACAATTATAATAATTGTACAAATGGCGGTAATAAGCCAACTACCGAGTCGAAGGAGGCTGTATTAGCTGATAGCTCGTGATCTTAATAGTATCAGACAATTGTAGCTGACGATTTCCGCACGTCCATCATAGAGACTGCCTTAAAATATGGGTGACAATTCCTGGATAGCTCAGTGGTTAAAGCATTGGCGTACTAAGCCAAAAGTCCTGGGTTTGATTCCCGTGTCCAGGTGTCATTTTTCAATTTTCAGAATATGAATATATCCCACCTGAAGAAAACACCGATTTTTCAGAAGACAGTTGTGATGTTCTAGCATTTACTAAACATATACCTATTAAATCATTAAATGATAGTTTATTTACTTTGTGCGGTACGCCAATCAAGAAGAAACGTCTTTCGGAAACTAATTACTGTACAAAGAAACTGCAGAAAGTGAATGAAACTATTAAGAATACAACCCGCCTCGGTGGCGTAGTTGGCTAACGCGCTTGTTGTGTTGAGCTCGACCGCCGAGGACGGGGAGATCAAGGCTCGAATCTCGGTCGGGTGAACTGGGAGGGGGTTCCTAAATGGTTTTCCACTCTCCCTCCACATAAATGCGGGTTCACTTCCTCTAATTCAACCTTCCCAATTCCTAATCCATTAGCGTAATTAGTACTTAAAGCGTATAACCCGAATGGGTAGTAAGACGCAGTGCTAAATATTATTATTATTAAGAATACAATTTTTACACAAGTGAGTCCAAGTGAAGAATCTTCAATATCAGTCAGTGTCAGTGCAGAGAGTGAGATGATAAGCCAACTGAAAGAAAAGTTTATATCAACATCAGATAGAAATATTAAGGTCCAGATACTAACAGTGTTACCGGAGTTTGGGTAAAATTCAGCAGGCGTTTGGAGTAACAAATTACATGGCAAGAAAGGCAAGAGAGCTTGTGAAAGAAAAAGGTGTTATGTCATCACCTAATCCAAAACCAGGAAAAAGCTTACTTAGAGAAAATGTGAACATTATTGAACAATTTTATTGTGATGATGCTGTTAGCAGAATTATGCCTGGGAGAAAAGACGGTTTCAATGAAAATAGATGTGAACATGTGTCATGTTCAAAAACGACTCCTAAAGAGGCTTACATGCTGTTCAAAAATAATCATCCAGAAATTACCATAGGATTCTCCAAATTTGCTGATCTAAGAGCTGTGTATTCCCAGGATCAAGTGGTTCACACAATATGTGTGTATGTACACATCACCAGAATGTGAAGCTTATGATCAGTGTTTGCAGGATCAAGGAAATGACTGCAAAAGAAGCTATGCCAATTTATTATTACAAAGATTGTTTATCCAGAGTAATTTTCAATCTGCCTTTACCAAAGTGTTACTTCGGAAACTGTGAATATTGTCCAGGGTATAGTGAATTATGCAAAAAGTTTGAAAATATCTATGACCGTAAATTTGTTGACATGATAACATACAAGCAGTGGGTCACAGTGGACCTTTCAAACTTGGAAACTGTTTCAAAACTGTTGGGTGAATGCTTGGATTCTCTATTTGAAAAACTTAGTCTTCCTAGTCATTATTTCATTGCTAAAGAGCAAGCTAATTTCTTTTCTGAGAAGAAAAAATCTCTGTAAGAGCTTAAGTATTTAGTCGTTTGTTCTTCAAGACTCAGTAGAAGGGTTCCATTAGAACAATCCACAATTCATCCATTTGTTATTGATTATTTAAACTCATCAGAAGAACCACACACTGTTAAACATGCAAGTTTTGTGATAATCTCAGAGTGCCTTCAGCATGATACAACAGCAGATTATACATTTCAGAGAAAGCTAATCAAATTCCTTAACAATACTTTTTCGCCACCGAAAAAAATCACATATCTTTCAGATGGGGCAACATCACAGTATAAAAATCGCAAGAACTTTACAAATTTGAGTTTACATCACCAAGACTTTGGATGCAAAGCAGAGTGGCACTTCTTTGCCACATCACACGGTAAAAATGCTTGTGATGGTGTAGGGGGAACTGTAAAGCATTTTGTTGCTAGAGCCAATTTACAGAAGCCCTATGCAGAGCAAATAATGACACCAAGACATTTATATGAATGGGAAAGTCACAATATATAAGGAATGACATTCATGTTTGTGACAATAGAAGAATATGAAAATGTACAGATATTTTTGCAGGAGAGATTTGCAAACTCTAGATAGGGTACATTCCTGGAACACATACGCTTCGCTGTGTCATTCCGTTGCAATAAGGAAAACTGATGTCAAAGGACAGCTAGAAATGGATGAAATATGTGTATTTGTTACTTGTGCATATGATGGACACTGCTGGTTGGGATGTGGTATCTCTGTAAATGAAAACAATGAAGAACTCGAAATCAGTTTTCTACATTCATATGGACCAGCTCTATCATTTGTGTACCCACAAGTTCTTGACATTTTAGTAGTGCATGTGTCATCAGTTCTTACAAAGGTTGACCCCTGATCACAACTGGTAGGACATATGTTTGGACGAAACAGAAAGTTTCAGCTGTTCACAGTCAACTGGATACATATAAAAGGAATAACTATTATGCCTATGTGTTTAAAAGTGTAAGAATTTCAGGTATGTTTATTATTCTTAGTACTGGTAATATATTTGTAGATTTAATTAATATTACATTTAAATAACATTTTAGCTTTCTAGTCAACTAACTTCAAGGAACAATGGAGCAAACTTGTGTGACGTAAGGAAATTAATGTAAATGGAAATTCCTGTTTTACTGAATTTAACATAGCTCCTGAACCCATTTGCATCCCATCTTCAAATTTTACATAGATAATAAGTAATAATAGGCATTACAACACATATTTTTTGAAAGGGGAAAAGAAAAAAACTCTCTCTTATATATATATATATATATATATATATATTATATATATTATATATATATATATATTATATCTCACACAAGCCATCCTTCTAACGGTACAGTATAGTTATTTGTTGTAGGCTATTCTTTGTATGTGTGTGATAATGTTGTTTAGCAAACGTAAACATGTTTTAACAATAGAACAAAAATTAGAATTTATTGAAATGTTAAATAATGGTTGTGCAGTGAAACAAGTTTCATTAACTTACGGGATCAGTGAACAAACTGTACGTGATATTATGAAGAAGAATCTTTACAAGCACATTCACTGATGTTAGACTTCAGACTTCTTTCATTGATTAAGTGAGTAAATAAATATACACAAAATTGCTTTTTTTTTATTCTTGATTTTAATATTGGTGTTTCTCCTCCCCTCCATTACCCCGAAAAATTGAGAGAGTACTGTAAAAGCTCTGCATACCCCTGGTACATTTCCTTTATATTCTATTCTACCTTCCTCCTCCCTTTCCAAGAAGTTTAATTAAATGTGATAACCTTGATGGTAAGTAAAATACTGCCAAAAAAATCTTATATTTATCTCTCTTTTAAAGAGCCCTCATAGCATTTTTAGGGAAATAATATACAACCTCTATACCAAAAATGCTATACTCACTATATAACACAAACCAACTACAATTAAAAGAGTTTTAAATACTTTAACATCAACACCAGAAAACTGTTCAGCTGTTTCTTCACTGGTAATATCCAAGTCTTGAATCTTTAAGCGCTTCAATAAGCCATATTCTCGTAGTCTTAATAAGCTAGAACAAGAATATAAAGTTTATTTTAATAATATTGTGGGCAAAATCTTAACTTGAATTGTTTAGACTCTTTGTTTTGGAAATCAAGATAGATGACCTCATTAGAATAATAATAACATGCATTTCCCGAATGTATTCTTTTCCTTATTTCCACTATAATCTAAACCTATTTCCATACTAGCCTATGGTAAAATTTCTGAAATTCAAGCAAAACTTCCTTACCTAACAAACTGTCTTCCCTTCTCTCTTGCATTAAAAGCATACTCTGAGGCTAGATTACAATTTAATGGGAATGTGCATCTTTTTGTTTCAACCCTTTATGTATTTCGAAAGTAGTACCTGTACCCTACCTGTATACTACTAAAAAATTCAAGTTCAGAGTAGAGTTTTAATAGCTGCTTAAAATTTACCTGGAAGATTTTTACAAAACTCAAAAATTCTGAGTACTCAAAATTGTCTACCTCTTTCTCTAAAATTCCTTGCTTAATTAATTTTATTCAATTTTAAGATACAATTTCATAGAATAGTCTCTCAATATTTTCTTTGTCTAGTTAAAAAAAAATTTATGGTTATATTACATTTATTTGAAAATTTGAATTTGTCTGATTTTAAATTTTTTCACAAAAAAAATTTATTTATGGTTTATGTACAGTTACAAATATTGCTCTATACCACTCAAACTCAACTCATGAAAAATGCCTACTCCCACATCCCTATTTTTTTTGTCTTTCCCAAACTTAACTATAAATCCTGGTGAGGTGACCTGGCGGCCTAGGTGTAAGGTGTCAGACTTTTGTGCTGGGGGCCCGAGGTTTAATCCTCAATCCTTCAGAATCACCGATTTGGCAGATTATTTCTGTTCAAACACGTTTCACAATTGCCTGATGCATTCTGGGATGCCACTGTCCAGCCAACCAGAAAGCAGAGAACTAAGTGCCAACTCTTGTCATTGGCCCAGATAATTACATGATGTTAAAGGAGTATCTGATGTGAACTACGAGCGGAGGTTTCGATGTGCTCGGAAAAACCACACCCAGGAGGTTTCCAATCAGACACATTTAGATTCAACAATTAGTGAGACATATAATTTACGTCTTACAAATTATGTATAATTTGTACTTCTCTTTTATTAACAAGGTGTTTTAAATTGAGTGAGACTAAAATATAAGCGCAAGTAATATTTGGAATAAATTAATTCTTCACATCTCATCCAATAAAATGGATTTACAACCTTGTGTGTGGTGAGATGAATAATTTGATAAGTACGTATGTAAGAGTGCATTGCAGGGTAAGTATAACCGTGTGGGTTATATCAATTGGAATCCAACGTGGGAAACGCAAGCTGTATCAATTGGCAGCCCAAGCGCACGGCTATATCAATCGACGCCCACCGCGTCACAAGCTTACCATGATTAGGCAATCTCTCCATATATAACTTTGGAGGTTATATCAATGGCATCCCAAGTGCAGGGCTGTATCAACTGTAACACACCGTGGGGAGAGAACATCGGGCATTCTAGCGATTGGAGCCCACCGAGGGGCAAGAACCATGTGTACTGTGACAACTGGAACCCACCATGGGGAGAAAACATTGCGGGTTATTTCAAGTACTGGAAAGGAGAATAATAAATAAAATAAAAGAAAGGTGGAGAGAGGAACAACACGAATTTATAGAACATATGTCTACAATAGACTTGATCTTTGCAATATGTCAGCTGATTAAAAGAAGGTAAGAATTTGGGAAGGACTTGGTAGTGGTATTTATGGATGTGGAAAAGGCATATGAAAGCGTGGATAGAAATAAAGTTTGGAAAGGGGGGGTTGAAAGAAGCCTAAATGGAAAGAGGAGTTGTAATAGGATTGAAAAGATGTATAGGATAACAGGAATTGTGTTAAGATGGAGAGTGGTAAGACGGAGTGGTTCCAAATAAAATATTGAATGAAGTAGAGGAGTGGCCTCTCATAACTACTATTTGTAATGTTTATGAAAATGGCCATGATTAAAGAGACAGGAAAAATCTGGGAGTAAATATTAAAGCCATGATGTTTGCTAATGACTTTATGGTATGGGGAGAGAAAGCGGAAGTGAAATAGTGTGGAATGAAATTTAGTATTGAAAAGTTTAAATTGGTGGGGAGGGAGAAAGTCAAGTATAGCTGGGAAAAGAACAGAATGTAAAATATATTTTAAGTGTGATTAAGGTGAAGGGTGAGAGTAGAGAGAGACCTAATACGAAGAGGGCCGCAGGAGGGGGAGTTAAATATGCTTGTAAGAGACCTGTTAAGGAGAAAAAGGATAGGAAATGAAATTATCTGAGAAAGAGTGGGGATACACGGCGTACATTAGATAGTAGAGGAAGAAAGCACAGATGGTATGGTAATGTAATGAGGAAAGGAGAGCATACCAAAGGAATGATGAAGATAAAGAGTATAGGAAAAAGACTGCAAAGGAGACCAAGAAAGAGCTGAGAAGAGCAAATACTCTAAAATATGCAAGGGAGTGAAAAAAGAATGGTGGAAGGTTAGAAGAAGATAGAGGCATTTTACTAAACTGACCTGGCCACAGGTTGGAAACAAATGCTCAATTAAATCAATTTTTTCTCAAAACTGAATCTCAATTTTACCTACAAATCTCGAATCTTCGAAAACACAAGAATTAGAGGTTAACTTTCCCACACTGATATGGTCTGATTGCTAAGTTGTTTACAATTATATTGGTTTAAACTGCTAATAATAAATCTAAATATAACAATATAAATTTTATTTATTTTAAAATTTCTTTGAAAATTTTTACATTTTTATAATCCTCTTAATTTATAATTTTCTTGAGGTTTTAAAGGGCCCATTCCTAATATATAGTTTTATTTAGAAATATTTAATAAGCACATTTTGAACCAAATCATATTGTAATACTACTTTAGAGCTCATTTAACTCGATTAATCAGGAATTATTTAAACCCTTACACTCAAATCATTTATTGAAGTTATTTGTTTTTGCATTCCAAGCTTGACAATAGCAAAATTAAGATAAATCTCTTATTAATGTGAAAAATGACCTTAAAGAACTCGGGATTGAGGACCTGACGAAGAGAGTAAATGACCACAGGACCTGGAGGATTATAGTGGGATAGGCAAAAATTAATTTTGGATCAGTAAGCCCTATATAAATAGATAGATATGAATAAGACAGAAAACCGCACCACATTGCAACTTCTGGTTCAAGTTGTATCAACTACCTTAGGTACCATGGTAGAAACGGCTCTTAACAAACTAGCATAATGCTGGCAAAGTTTCAACACTTCACTGCCATTCATCCATAGTAGTTTTTACTGTCTCTCTATCTTACAGGTAGAGAAAGTAATGCGATCGTCAAAAAAATTGAACTCGAGATTTTCATAAATTTGACGTTTCATGATCCCCAAATCCGATAAAGTAGTTTTTGAATTTCCATCTGTTTGTCTGTCTGTACCTCCAACTAGAGCATAAACTATTTTACCGATTGGGCTAAAACCTGGTATTTAGGGTTTTCATAGGGTTGCCCCGAGGGATTTTGGAATTTGATATCTAACCCTAAAAATAAGAGTAGTTGACTGAAGGGCAAAAAGAGGAAAAGTCCATTTTGATTAAATTTAATTTCAAAACATTTATAAATATTACAAACAAAATGGATACTCTCAATATTTAGGTAAAATGACATTAATGGCTCCAGTCTGTTGGGTAAATTATCAATTTTGATCATACCTTCGCAACTCTTTTGAGATATGAAATTTACTTATCATTACAAATATGTAGATGTACTTATAATAGGCAAGTATTTTATTTGAAGCAGATTTTTATAAAACTAATAACTTTCAAGCTATACGCAAATATACATATATTTCTTAACTTTTTGAACACTAAAGGTAAAGTATTGCGACGTATTAAAAAAAATCTAAGGTAAAATGTTGATGGACGTCGAAGTCTCATGAACCCTCCCCCCTTGAACCCTAAAAAGTGGTATTTGCAATGCCGTCTGTCTGTGTGTCTGTTTAAACTTATTATTAAGAGTAGCAAAGGGCGAAAAGGGAAAAAAAATCAATTTTCTCTAAATTGGCTCTACCGATTTTGATTAAAATTCGTATCTAGGCGTTGATTAAGATTATAAATAAACTGGCTATTTTCATTTTCCCATAAAAATGACTTTTTAGAGTACCTTACAGAAGCTGAAATTTCCGTATCTCCGCAACTATTTGAGATACTAATTAACTTATTGTTTCAAAATTGTAGTACTATTAAAAATAAAACACTTTTATATGAAATATATTTTTATAAGACCAACAGTTTCAGAGATATTGGCAAATATATTAATACAATTTTGTGAGCTTTAGTTGTAAAGAGATACTCCATAAGTTTTAACGCATTAACCCTCCACTGCCATAAAGTAATTAAATATAAGTAAGTTCTCTCAAAAAGTTTTTGTTATTTTTCCTTAAGCCTCTTAGGTGAAATGTTTGTACAACAATGATCTATCTCCATTTTGGACTCAAAAGTCAATATTTACATTTTTATTGGTAAAAATATATAAATGAGGAATTTAATAGCAATGCGATGGCATGAAGATTTGCAACACCTAATAAAATATAGAGAATTTTAACCGGAAGTTGAAATGTTAATGCGAAGTATTGACCCTTGTGGACCCAATATTAATCTTTTTTATTCGGTCCAAACATACAAATGAGGACATTAATTCTTTAAAAACAAAATTATAAAATTTAAAACCGGGACTAAAAAAAAAGTTTTACATAAGTATAGTGTAATTTATGCTTGGGTTTGCTAGTGTATATTATTTCGTTTCACATATATTACGAGTTTTGGGTAAATATCTCAAGTTTTAAACAAATAAAGTGAGAAAGTCCGCGAAGAGTTCCATACCATTTATGTTTTATCATGCTAGGACATCTAGCGCAAGCGCAGTAGACAGTCATATTATTAAATGAGGGAAGGTGTCAGATAAGTATATCTACTATTTTTTACACAGGTTTGTCCATCTAGGCATATTGCGGATAACCCGGATGAGTAGTAAGTAAAGAACACAAAAAGAGGGCATATTTTTTATATTCCATGCATTGTTTTTAGATATCTGTTAATTCTTATCTGATTTAGTTTGAAATTCATATACTCATATAGCCATATGTTTATAAAGTGCTCACTTTTTTTTTTTTTTTAGCGTTTTCTACTAGCCATACAAGCTATATACTTACAAATTTGAATGGATGGATAATGGAAAATCATTTAAGAAAAACTACCCTCATTACACCCAACCAGCATTCAAACTCCAATCTCCTCATCCCAGTCTTTTGCGATAGTGACGCCTTAGACCATTCGGCCACCAAATCAAGCCAGTGCACATGTTGAATACCCAGAAAAATAATACAAAGTACTACTTACTGGTAACGAAAATACTCTTGAAGGGATGACCTTTCTCTTAGTCCAAAACTCAGTTCTGTGGTATACAGAAATCCCTCCAATGGGACCATTTCACATTGTTGTTGAGTTTTCTGTGCCTTTAAATAATCTGACATGATCACTAATGCAAATTGGGAGTTACACACCTCATTCAAAGCTTCTGTCATGTTGTCGTGGATCTCAACATTGGGAATCTCCATTAAATAGCGCTTTTTACATTTCAGTGCTCCTTTTCTAAGTTTTAATATATCTGGTACATCACTATCCTAAAACAGATTCATATAAATACATTCAACCAGAAAACACAAGAACTTATCCACAAAATTATAAGATTAGTGTAGAATTCAGATAATATTCTACATAAGTGAGGTGCGAAATTAACTTATATTATTTTAATCTAAGCTGAATGAACTATATTAAAATATTCTCAAATAAATTGAAGTTTTAACCATTTTGGATTCAGAAAGAAATCTTAAGACACCGAATATGGTTTTAAAAATGCTTATTTTCAAAGAATCTAGTAAGTTTGTTATTGTTACTATTACAGCATGTAATTCAAATTCTAAATACCTTTTAAATGTAAATATCATTAAAATTAGTGGGGCTAGCCAGTAAGCTTACCTGAATGGTGACGAATAGAAATTGTTGAAATAAAACACTAATACACACAAAATCATATTTTAAATATAAACTTTCACTGACACAAGCCGCTTCTTCAAGTAGATGGCTGGCAGTCTTGTTAATGAATGTTCTTGGTTGGATTGCAATTCAACAGCTTTTCCCTTGTCCTGATTTTAGTTACAGTATATAGATAGCATTTGTTTGGATATAATTTTATGCCCAGTAAACCCTCACTAATCTAGTTACAGTTAATCTGGATCAAAATATAAAAAATAAAAATCTGTTCATGGTTGAATACTATAATAGAGAGAGATGATACATCGGATTAAGGAGAACTCTGGATAATATCAAGTCTGCCATCTTCAACTGGGCCAATATATTAAGGAACCCTAAAAAGTAAACTTTTAGTGAAAGGCTGGAAAAAATTCTTACTAAATATAGATGTTGATATTGACTTTGAGCGGTTATAACCACAAGAGTTTCAGACTATTGAGGGGATCTAGAGAAAGTGAAACAACGCAAGAAAATATCCATGAATAGCTTGAAAGTGGATGAAGGAAATCCTATATTTCATCTTCTGACTGAAGAAGAAATAATTGTAGCCTATTTTATTAACACTCTCATGTGTACATCTTTAGTGGTCTACTTGTGAAGTGCACTGAAGTGTGTGCAATGTCATCAGTCATCAGTAATTTTCAATGCACTTACAGGCTTGAACCATTGCACTACAGAAATTAAGTCACCCTTAGGAAGGGCTTCAGTAAACGATAAAAGTCATACTTGAGAGGTTAAAGAATCTCCTATGGCAAAAGAATCAGATAATGACCTAGATGAACTACAAGAATTTACAATTAAAAAGAAACTCGTTAGCTCAAGCAAGAGATGGTATTGATCAAGTAATCATTTATGTTGACTCTTCAACCAATCAAAAATTGTAGGTATATTATTAATAACTAAGACCTGTAAGGGAGAGCATAGTTAAAAAACAGCAGTAGAGGTCTGTTCGAAAGGGGCAGGGAATCTAAGGGAGGATGAATGAAAGCCATGATGTTTGCTGATGACTTGATGGCATGGGGGGGAGGGAGGGCAAGAGGCAGTACAGAAACAACTACAAGAATGGAATGAGGAAGTGAAAAAGTGTGTAATGAAATTTAGCAAGGTAAAGTGTGAAGGTATGGTAATGACAAGGAAGAGTGTAAGGCCTAGTAAAGGTATAAGGTTGGGTGGAGTAGAGCTGAGAAAAGTACAGAACGTAAAATATCCTGGAAGCGTAATTCAGGATAAAGGTGGAAGTAAAGAGGATTTAATGAGAAGAGAACAGCAGAAAGAGTTATTCTATATGTGCGTAAGAGACCTGCTTTGCAGAAAGGAAGTCCCCTTGAAGTGTAAGTATTTACAGAACGTACTTTGTACCTATTGTCACATATGCAGCAGAAACATGGACAATGAATGTAAGAGAAATTAGGAAAGTGGTGGCCATGGGAATGAAGTTGTCAGGAGCATGTTAGCTGTCACGAGGAGAAACAAGATTAGGAATGAAATTATCAGGGAAAATAATAGTGGTACGGGGAGTACATGAGATAGCAGAGGAAGCAAAACTGAGATGGTATGGACATGTATTGAGGATGGAAAAAGAGAGGACGCCAAAGATAATGTTGGCAATCAAGTATGTAGGAAAAGACCTCAAAGCAGGCCAAGAAAGAGATGGATAAGCAGATAACCAAAAGTGTTTGAGTGAAAGGAGAAGAATCGAAGGAATTAAAGGAAAAAGAGTGGTGGAAGGCTAGAGGAAGATGGAAGTATTTTACTAAACTGATCCAGCCACAGGCTGGAAACTGTTGATGATGTATGTTCAGACAAAACTTGACAATGCCTTCAAACCTGCATTATTACGTTCATAAACAAGCATAACTATTGAGTCTTCTGTTGATGAATAAACATATTGTCCTTTTATAGTTTTCAAATAAATCCTCTACTCTGGCTACACTGATATTTTTTACGTTTATTATTTATGAATATTTTATTGGCACTTGTATATCATTACATTTTCCATTTATTTGAGTTCTAACTCTTCCTTCTTAGGGCTATCTTTTAATTCACTAATCTGTATTTTCACTTAATATGCATGACTTCCCCCAATTAATACTGATTAGCGTGTTTTTTTAAAAAATATAATTGTTAGATTAATACCGATAGAAATTAGAAGTGTGCTGGTTCCAAAGAATAACATACATTTTAATATAGAATGACAAATCTAAAATAAACTGGTATTTTAACTGTAAATATTTGATTGGCAAAATTTCAAATATCACAAAGACAATATTTTTTCAAATGAAGTCAAAGTTCAAGGTAAACTAGGAGTAAGCTTTGCACATTTCAACAGTAAGAAATGTGCATGTTAAACTGAAAGGTCATAAGTTCTTTGTATATGCATGTCATGCATGTTTATTTGAACCAGTCAATATTTTATAACATACCTGTAATAAGTCAAACTCTGAAGATCGTTTGACCACCCCAACCCTGTAAGAGGAATTTTTCTTGAACATTTCATCTATACTCTTGATTGTAAACACGTTTTTCCTGACAGTGAGAAAAGCAATTAGATTTGAAGAGTAGGCCGTAAAAACAATGACAGCTAGTAAGGTGGGATGATAAACACAAAACGAGTTGCTACTCGAGTCGGTGTAGAGCTTGCACCTATGAAAACAAATTGTATTACTTGTTAATTTAATGTTCACCCCTATACCATCCTTCTTTCTCCTAACTTCAAACTCAAGATGGTGTATTTTAATATTTCATAGCCAGGACATCTGTGCATCTGATTTTTTAATTTTATTATTTATCATTACTTTATCCCCTGAAGCTTAGACTGTAACTCAGGACCTATGTTACATTGTTTATCTACCTTCGCTAATTACTAGTTTATCCAATTTACAATCATATTACTTAATTTTATTATAGCTCCTAATCAAAGTGTCCCTATTTCCCCATCTAATTTTATCCTACTAGGTGGTCCGCCCCCGGTACCCTGCCCCACTGGGTGTCCCACCACTTCCACATCTAATAGTCCCAGGATCGTTGCGAGCCCCAGGGCGGGGAGTGGGGGGCGAGCACACCTCTATCCATCACCTTGGGAGGTGCCCTGCAGAAATTTCGTTCCACCTACTTCCAGCTAAGACCACTACCTTGGACCTAAAACTAAACATGAGACAACATTAGAAAATATAAACTAAAACTAACTTAACCTAATACATATCTTGCGACTCGGTGGCCGAAGAACACCTTAATATTATTCCGTGTCTCTTCATCTACTGATAACAGTTAATAAAGAAACCTTGACGGACAGGAAGCTCCACCACCCCAGCTCAGCACCTCACTTGTTGCCAAGTGGGCCAGACCATGCGAGTTTTGAGGGTTTTCTTCCTCTTTCTCTTGATGTTATTCGATTCCTCTAATTCCCAGCTGGTAGCTCGGCTGCCTCTGGTCCTCAGCAGTTTCCACTACTGGCATCCTAATTGAGCCTTCCTCAGCTGGGCTCTGGATGACCTGGAGTTCCTCGTCCCATTCCACTCTGTCAGCCGGTAAGATCTATGTTTTGTCTCACCTAAGTTTTGTTTCCAGTTTAAAATTATGTCTTCTGATTCTGTCTCTTATGTCGAGTCGCCACCTTCTGTAGTGTCACTGTAATCACTGATCTCATTACCTTGTCTGTCTTCCGTTTGTTCGTCTTGTCTAACCTGTCTCCTAATCTTCGTGTTTGCTATATATACATTATATGTCCTTTTCTCTATTTGACACGTCGTTTGCGATTGTATCTAAGAGACCTCACCTATCCACGTCACGCAATATATGATAAATTGCGCTGGCCTGTAATGGAACTTGCATTGTTTCCCTCTCTTTTACCGTTAGTTGACATTCCAGTACAACATTTTCGGGAGTAGCCTCCCCTCCGCATTTGCATAGCCTGTCTTCTGTCAAGCATCTTAGGTAAATAACAGCCCTGTACGGCCCATGGCCAGTGATAAAGTGAACTACCCAGGGGAAGGCTGTAAAAAATTTAGTTTTAAGCGATATCTGACATCAGGAAAGAGTTGGTAAGTTCTCCTTAAAGTTGTACCTTGGTTCCATTCTGTCTGCCACCCGTCCAACAATGCTTCCCTCACCTGTATACTATTTATTACTCCTTCCCTTGTCAGTTTAGCAACCTTGTATAGCTTCCATTTCCGTAGCCAGTACATAGCCGCTCTCCTCCTTATTTCTAGGTCTAGTGGCCAGATACCTAGGGCCACACACAATGCATTTGTCGCAACTGTTCTATAGGCTCCGGATAGCCTTAGAGAATACTTCTCTGTAGGCTTCGGATCTTACATTTAACCCGTACCAGTCTGAGCCGGTGTGCCCAAGCACTGTCCCCATAACCCACGATGGAGACTAATAAGGCTTAATGGTAAAGTCGTATACAAAGCCCGGGCAGTCTAAACCGACTCTACCCTATGCTAATAATCTTGTTCATTAGTCTTAAGGCTCTTACCACATATATTCTCCACGTGTATCATGAAGCCGTGCTTTTCATCCAACGTAACTCCTAGATATCTGGTATTTACACTTCGTCTAATCACTTGTCTGTCAATCCTTATCGAAGGATCTCTCTTCAGCGCTCCCTTGAACAGCACATACGTTGTCTTCGCCGGTGTCAAACTAAATTTCACTTTCTAGCACCAAGAATTCAACCCAGAGAGAACCGCATTACTCTTGATCTCAAGTTCCAATCTTGACTTGACTTCAACAATTATCAGCAAGTCATCTTCAAAGGCGACCACTCCCGCCGTACCTGGGAGCGCTTCTATTTCCAACAAACCGGGGTTATGTCATACGTCCCAAAAGATTGATCCACAGACCGATCCCTGGGGACAGCCTTTCCTAAGTTTCTTACTTATTGATATTCCTGGACATCTCAGGGTTGCATATCTGTCCCTACAATAGTCCATAAAAACTCTATAGAGATGCCCCGGACATTCTAGTTCCCTTAACCATTTGAACAGTGATGACCACCACAAATTATCGAATACTCCCGATATGTCCACGAATATCCCAATAACATATTTCCTCCTTGCCCTATCAACAAGGTTCATGCATCACAGACAGTGTCCTCCATATATCTGCCTCTCCTAAAGCCGTACTGCTGCTGGTGCATGCCAGAAATCTAACGATGCTTCCTCGATCTGTTGCACAATATCTTCTCTTGAAGTTTCCCACATACATTTAATAAACAGATTGGCCTGTACGACTTAGGGAGCTGCGGAGCCTTGTCCTCGCCCTTACTAAGAATGACTACCTCACTTTGTTTCCATACATTAGGCACCCGGCTCTCATCCATGCATTCATTCATTAAACTAGTTAAGAAGGGCGCTATCTGTTGCTGAGTCTCTGAAGGACTTCAACTCTGATTCCATCAGGTCCAGGTGCCTTCTTACTCTTCATTTTGGCCACCAACCTTATCATCTCTTCGTGTGTTATTGGATCGGTCTCTGTTTTGTTGTCGCAGTTCCTCGTCATTCCATTCTTGCAGTTTCTTGTTCCTCGTAGTCTTCCACATTATCGTCTGGAAGCAGTGTTTCAAGCAACAACCTTGCCGATTTTTCCCAGCAAGAAGTCGTGTCGCCCCCCTGAGTCTTCAGCGTCGATATCACAGCCGGGGGTCCCGGTCACTATCTGAAATGGTGTGCCCTACGCATTATTTCTCAGCTCCTCCTGAACGTATCGCTCCCAACTTTCCCTCTTAGCCAGCCTCAGGGTAGATTCATACTCTTCTTTCTTACGTCTATAGATATCCAGCAACATGCCACGACTCCATGGATCATGACAGTTCTGATATCTCCTCCTCGCTGCTCTCATTTCCTTCCAATTTTTCCCGAGTCTCTCATTCCAGGGTTTATTACTTACCCTTAATTTTTTCTTTGAATATTGGGATGGTCATTCTCATCGCCCTTTGTACAGCTTTCGTAAACTCCTTCGTTTTCCCCTTTACATTTCCTCCTTTATCTATCTCTGTTGGTGGGCTCCAATTCTCTCTTTAATCTCTCCCAATCAGCTTAGCGGATGTTGAATTTAGGTCTTATTCCCACTTCATCCGTAGCCCTAGATCTCCTTCAATCTCAAAAGTGATCAAGTTATAGTCACTAATTGTCAACCCGTCCAGTACTTTCCAGTTCTTAACGATCCCATTCGCTTCCTGGTTGCATAGCGTAACGTCTATATTTGAGCTAGCTCACGCTCTCCCCGCATAGGTGGGTGAATTCTCTATCATATTCAGCACTTCTAGCCTTCTCGCCACTATTATTTCTTCTAACTTCTCTCCTCTTTCATATGCCCTACATCCACCTCTCCTTCCATCCGGCCTTCTCAACACATCGCTGAACCACAGGGTGACTTCGCATTTGCATCTGCGAGGAATACCACCGGGACACCTTTATATACGTAATCTATAACTTCTATTTGCTCCAGGTATTTTTCAATGGCTTCCCTGTATTGGAAGTACATGTTGATCAGGATGAATTGCGCCTTTTTATTTGTGCTTATCTCGATGCAAGTGACCTTCTCGTTGCAGTATTAATCTACTCTTATAACCGTTATATGTGTATTGAAGATTACTATCGCACTCATGGGCGACGAACCACTAGTGATAATTCTCGCCTTTGTTGGCATCTGCAGAATTTTTCCACTTACCGTACTGTACGGCTGTCGCACACAATTTATGTCCAAACTCAAGTCCTCAGCCACTTTTCTAATCTCTTCCATAACGGTCTTACTCCGCATAGCATTCAACTGCCCAATTTTTATTTTACTATTGCTTTCGTCGTTCATTATAGGTTGTGAGTAAACACATAACATCTGGGCCAAGCTTCCTTCTAGTCGAATGCTATCCGACCGTTTGCCTTCACAAAGTGTTGGTAGAGTTCCTCGACGTTGAGCTTCTCCTTCCTCCTTTCGAAGACTTTATGAACTTTTGCAAGAAGTGGTTTTACCTCCGTCGGCAGATTCATTGACCTTAGTTGTATCCTAGCCTGGACATGTCAAATTATATCTTTATTCAAATCGTTAATTAATTTACATAGCATCATATACATAAAAGGAATTGAACTCATAAGAAAAACTTGCCGTAAACACAGGGCTGAGGAGTCGGTATCCTAGGCCTTCGACTCAGACGCCTTCATAAGTGGCTAATATGTATTAATAAATAATAACAAATTCACTGCAGTAAAATGCTACAATACTTATTACTCCACGTGAAGCTTTTATTTGGATAAATCTATCAATCAAAATTACAAATATTGGTCACAATAAAGATCAATAAATTATAAAATTAATTTACATATTTACCACATAGTGCTATAATATTATAAGATTTTATATTGAAGCCAAAGTCGGTGTCTGTACATTTTTGCCGACTCCAACTGCACCCAAAATTTTTTCCTACTCCACAGCCCTGCGTAAATGCATTCCTGGTTCGTAACAAACCTTGCCTCTTCAAAGGGGTGAGAAATGCTATTACCGTATTGACCTGAAAATAGGCCCCACTTTTCCCCAAAAAATATCCTTTGTATTACTTTTGGATTGCCTATAATCACACCCTTAGATATTACGTAGCAAATGTTGAACCTTTTTAGGGCTGCATGTAGTTAGATCAAAATAGTCATAATTGCCAGAGTATAATCTTTTTGTTTGTAAGAAACCACTCCATTATAGTTAAATGTGGCCCATCAGTGATGATCACACAAATAACAATACATCTACTAGGCCAAGGAGCTAGGACGAGGGACGTCCAACCGGACACCTCAGCTGAGGTTACGGCCTATCCTAGATAGACGGCCAATATTGATCAAATTCAACGTTGAATAAGGTGAATATTCTACAAAACCTGACTTTAACTTGAAAATACATTTACTGAAACAAAGAGACATACTAAAAACACAAATTTAACATAAATTACGCAAAGTGTTGTCAGCCCAATTCAGGGCCAACAACTTACATAATGGACAAACCTACGCAAAATGACCTCATTCACCAAAAGAGGCATTTGACACAGGACTGGTCCAGGGATCTGGACGAGGACGTTGATATAGAAAAACTAGACGAGGAAGGGGGAGACAGTGAATTCGTTGCAGCAACGGTTCTCAAGAGAAAATTACTATTCAAAGCCGCATAGGACAAACCTCCTAAGGCGGTCAAAGTTTCCAATCAATACGAGACTCTCTTAGACAACGTAGAACAAATGGAAACTACAAACGTACCAAATACAAGCTCTAGCGGAACCAGCAACACTGGAACACAAAATTCCAAGACTAGACTACCACCCATTGTAATTGCAGGGACAGCGAACTACACTAATATTGTCAAGACCATGAGAACAGACATGATAGGGCCCTTTAAGGTGTTCTATATTAAAGATGGACTGAAAGTGCATACGACCACCCTTGAAGACTTTAAAGGACTACAAGCCCTTCTCAGAAATCTGGACAGGAATACCACACTTATACTCTGCCACGTGACAAACCCCTCAAGGTTGTAATTAAGGGACTACCACCTAACATGCCGGTAGAAGATATAAAAGAGGAGATACTGGTGCTAGGTTATACAACAACTGAAGTGCGACAATTTACCGCAAGGTCGCAGACAGAACACAACTCACAGGATAACGTAAAGCTACTTCCAATCTTTGTCTGTACACTGACGAGGACAGACAAGAACTACAAAATATTCCAAGAGAATGCCATAAAGAATACAAGGGTTAAGGTTGAACATTACGTTCAGACACAAAACCACATACTCCAGTGCCACAGGTGTCAGAAGTTTGGTCACACTAAGAATAACTGCGCAAACAATCCGAGATGTGTCAAATGTATACTACCCCATTTGACCTCGGATTGTCTGAAGAAAGACAATACTACGACTGCGAACTGTGTAAACTGTGGGGGCAGGCATACAGCCAACTACTCCAAGTGCCCAGAATACTTAAAGATGGTCGAAAGAAAGATTGAACAAAGACAACAGAAACAAGACAAACTAATTACTTCGACGCGAACGGAGACTGTATCTGGGATCTCCTTTCCTCCCCTGCTAACAAATCGATACCGACTATCAACATTAACGCTACACCAAGGTCATACAGAGATACACTAATGAACAAAAGGATCATCACACAACTGACAAAGGAGCCGGAACATTCCACTACATCCACTTCATCCACCCCGTTTGATTTCAAAGAAGTTATATCCTTATTCAAAGAAATGAACATTTGTGGTCTGATTAAACACTTCAAACCCTACTTGCTCAGAATCAAACACGCAGAGGACACGGCGACCAAACTCATGATCATAATCGAAGCGCCACCGACTTCTACTTTAATGACAACGATAATAAAATAACTAACCAGCTCAGGATCCTCATTTGGAATGCAAATGGTCTGTTGCAACAAAAGCATGAACTAGAAGACATACTAAGCACATATGGGGTCGACCTGGCGCTCATATGCGAACAAACCTAAAACCTGACAAACTACTTAACATTACAAGCTACAATGTGTATCGTACAGACAGGCAGCACGCTAAGGGGGGTGGGACAGCTGTCCTAGTCAAAGAACATCTACCGCACTACAGACCAGCTATCGACGATACAGAAAACCTTGAGGCCACGACAATAACATTGAACACCAGATCCGGTTACATAAATTTTGTGGCGGCATACAACCCGCCGTCCAAAATACTCCTGAAACAGGACTTAGAAATTGTCACGTCATCTGAAAACTACTTCATTGGAGGCGATCTAAATAGCAAAAACAGGCTATGGAACAGTAGGTTAACAAACAGAAATGGACGGATCCTGGAGGACCATGCAAGCGAGATTGACTACAACGTGCTGGCGCCAGATACTCACACATACTACCCTGCAAACTACCTCAATAGACCAGATGTACTAGATATTATACTAACCAACTTGAAAATAAGGCCGGACACATTAACAGTTCTCCCAGAGCTCGACTCGGACCACAATCCTATTCTGTGTGAATGGGATGTCGACTTAGACCACCAAAACAACTGGCGAAGACCAAAAATATCCACAACCAACTGGGAAAAATACACAACGGCCTCCAAGAAATCATACCGAGGAACTTAGACCTACACTCGGAGCAAGACATTGACGCGACCATAGAACTTTTTATCACGACACTGAATGAAACCTACAAACTTAACACCACGCAAACACAAAAACCCCAAGACTATACAATTGACCACCCGGAACTCAACTATCTGCTAGCCCAAAAGAGGGAGGCAAGAAGGGATTGGCAGAGGTTGAGAACTCCCACGGAACGTGTTAGATACAATCGTCTAAAGGCGATTGTAAGGAGAACTGTAAACATGATTAGAAACACAAATGTAATACTTTTGTGACCGAAACAGCTGTCAACATGCAGGGGACCTGGACCTTAACAAAGGTGCTAAAAGGTAACTCAAAAAAAAACAAGCATACCGGCCATCCACGGACAACGGGGGATGGCCTTCACCAGTATAGATAAAGCAAATGCCTTAGCACTTTCACTTGAAGACCAGTTCAAACCAAATCCAGTACACGACAGAAATTTCTATAGGGACGTCACAAGAACAGTTTACAACTTTATCCAGAGACCAATAACAGACTTGCCAGCCCCCGTCACGGAGCAGGAACTTTGAACCGACATAAAAAACCTAAAACTGAACAAGGCACCCGGACTTGATGGAGTACAAAACGAGTTGCTAAAGAACATGCCTGAAGTAGCGATATCTCATCTCACACAGATCTTTAATGCGGCCCTCAGTATTGTTTACTTTCCAATGGCCTGGAAAGAGGCCAAGGTGGTATCTATACCGAAGCTGGGCAAGAACCCCATCTTTCCTCAACGCACAAAGGACTGACACAAAGCTTATAACATACTCAGAGAAAAACGTTATGAACAACACTAATACCGGACTTCCAATTTGGTTTCAAAAATCAACACTCAACTATCCACCCACTTCTGAACTTCGTCGAAGATGCCACAGACAGCTTTAACAACAAACAATATCTATTAGCAATATTCTTGGATATTGAAAAAGCTTTTGATAGGGTGTGGCATCTCGGCCTTATCCAAAAACTGATAACACTCAACTTTCCTCAGGGTATTATACATTTAATATACAGCTACCTGCGCGATAGGAATTTCGAGTCTCAGTCTCAGGGTTGTAGATAGACTATTCGCGAACAAATAGCGCTTAGAAAAGTCACTCTATGACCAAGCCGATTTAACCCAAAGTATATACTTTCAATTTCTACGATTTTTCTCCTATCACGTTGAGAAAGTGTATGGTTAATTTATTTTAAGAAATGAATGTTTTTCCGCTATCTTACCTGGACTAAAGCTGAGATTGTGTCAATATCGTTTAGTCTTGTTCATCAGTGACTAGGGGTGACCTGGTGGTCTAGGGTAAGGTGTCAGACTTCTATGCTGGCGGCCGGGGTTCAATCCTCGGTCCCGGCACAGATTTATCTGATTGCCAAACCCTTCCTTCACCTCTAACAAGACATCTTGTGAATGTGGGGAATGCCAGGTCCCACCGTGGTTCGGATTCCACGTTAAACTGTAGGTCCTTCATTTCATCTCACAATCACCCTACCATTGTACATTAGCGTAAGTGCGTATAACCCGAACGGGTAGTAAGACGTGGTGCTAATAATAATAATAATAATAAGATTATAAATAAACTAGCTATTTTCACTTTCCCATGAAAATGAATTTTAGGGTACTTTACTGAAGCAGAAACTTCCGTATCTCCGCAACTATTTGAGATACTAAATAACTTAGCATTGCAAAATTGTAGTACTATTAAAAACAAAAAACTTTTATATAAAATATATTTTTATAAGTCCAACAGTTTCTGAGATATTGGCAAATATATTAATACAATTTTGTGAGCTTTAGTTGTAAGAGATACTATTTAAGTTTTAACAATAATTCTCCAATGCCAAGAGTAATTAAATATAAGTTAGTTCTAAAAGTTGTTGTTTTTCCTTAAACCTTTAGGATAAATGTTTGTACAACAATGATCTATATCCATTTTAGAATCAATATCAATATTTACATTTTTTATTGGTCAAAATTTATAAATGAGGAATTTAATAGCAATGCAATGACATGAAGATTTGCAACACCTAATAAAATGTAGAAAATTTTAACCGGAAGTTGAAATGTTAATACGAAGTGTTGACCCTTGTGGATCCAACATTCATCTTATTTTATCGGCCCAAACATACAAATGAGGACATTAATTCTTTAAAAATAAAACTGTAAAATTTAAAACCGAGACTAAAAAAAAAGTTTTACATAAGTATAGTGCAATTTATGCTTGGGGTTGCTAGTGTATATTATTTCGTTTCACATATATTACGAGTTTTGAGTAACTAGCTCCATTTTCAAACAATAGAGAGAGAAAGTCTGTACAGAGTTCCGTACCATTTATTTGAATTCTAATTAAATGTATCTGTTTCCAATGTCTGCAATATAATATAGTTTTGTGATGAATCAAGTAATATAATCCGGGTATGTTAATCTTACTCAAGTTGTATCCTGAATACGTTAATCCCAATAGCTATAACTTAAGATTAAGCTTGAATAGGGCCATGCAGCCAATTAGCATGTATTCTCATGTTAAGTTGTGTATAGAGAAAGAGATAAGGGGGTCTATAGTTATTCAAATTAGAAGCGAGTCTGGGTAAACATATGAAAATAATAGTTTTAACCCCATAAGTGAGCATGCAGACTAAATGTCAAAACTCGTCTAGTTTTAACTTGTCAGTGATGAGATGGACAGGATTTCAATTCCCAGACAGATATACTGAAGATAATTTTTCATCATGGTTTTCCACATTCCCTCACGCAATTGTAAATGCATTTCATCTAAAGTTTTAACTTCCTCATGTATGCCCTCTTAGTGTAGTTAAATTCAGATACATTAGACAGGTAAAGCGGATAAAACAAACACTATATATCCACACATGAAAAATGTCTACATTTTGCCACTGAAGTTGTGTTTACCTTGGGCACAAAATAATCCCCCGATTGTAAAAAATGTGTCATAGAAACGTTCTTGGTTTGTTGATTTGAATTCTTGTAATACGAGACCATGCTGAAAAAGCGCTAAAGTAGCGCTGAGGATGAACACAGCCACTACGGTTGCTCCCCACATAGAAGGCTCAAACGGAGCAGACACTTTTCCTGGAGTTTTGTCTACAAGACCTGGATGTTTGATGTATACTCGTGATCTGAAACATATCTGTTTGTTACACTGCAAGCATGTGAACAGATCTTATAGTAACAAAGCTGATAGCCAGATGGGAGGGAAAATAAAATGTAACAATAGCTTGGTCTTTGTTGACCTTCAGATAGATAGTTTTTAGTTTGTTTTTCATTACGTATTAGTACCCATCAGTGGCATCCTTATTTAAGTGCACTAATGAGGTAGGGATGATGTAGTAGTATTTTATAGGACGTGTACCTGCATTTGGATGAATGAAGGGAGAGAAACTAATTAGGTAAAAATACCCTCGATGCACTCGGCCAGGATTTGAACCTCAATCTCCCTGTCACTGGCAAACTAAAATATTATTATCTTGTCACTTTTGTTCTGTGTGCTCATTAAGGCAGGTACCTTCAGTTAGTGACCAACTGACGTGTTTGAATCCTGCCTGTGACAGAGTTATTCACAAGTTATGAAAGTAAGTAACACACTTGCGATATGAAGCTCACAATTCAATTCAGTGCTGATGCTAGCAGTCTTAGTTCTATCAAAGTAGTTGTACTGTCCTGAGACCCTACACAAAATAGGACCTATTATAAACAAGAAAATCAAATAATATTAATTTTTTATTAATGCTCTAATGGAATAGAACACGTCCTACAAAATATAAACCTATGAATGAATTATTTATTTGAGGTATCTAATATGTACTTTCAATACCAATATCAGTACATGACTTACAAACTTAACTCTAAAATAGTTTTACTACGCCAGGACCACCGAACATTGATTAATCATTGATATTTTTTTTCAGTCATAGCAGAAAAAAATTGGGGATACTTATCTCAATAAACAAATGGAATAACAACCAGAAAATAAGAATTAATCTCTTCAAAAGTATTTGTAAACGTACAGCCATATAAAACACAAAACTAAAGTTAGACTAAAGAATTTCACTCACTTATCTTTTCCTCTGATAGTATTTTGCTATGACCCATCAATGATGAACATATGTATAAGTTAAGTTACTGACTGATTAATTATATCACTTTAGCTCTAATTACACTTTCAATACTAGGGAAATGAATGAGGTTTTTTTTTTACACATAAGTAGTTAAAACCAAGCCTACTTACTCGCTTGTGAAGATTGCCAAAGGAATATGAATCCCGTAAAAGAACTCATTTAGTCCTTGAAAAGTGTTAGTTGGTATATCGAATAGAAGCACATCTGTGAAGTGACTAAAGTTATTATATGAACTCTCCACTTGTGTGTATTCACTCATGGTCAAGTAAAAGCCAAACCTTGATTCATCCACGAGAGCAACTCTTGTCCTATTGACAAAAAAAACACAAAAAAACTACAGTATATAGAATCGCAAAGAGTACCATAAGAGCTAAGAAAACTTCCAGTAATTGCTAAGCAGATCCAAAGCAAAACGTGCCTTTGCGCAGGGCAACAGATTCCAACTGGCGGCAAATATTGTTACTCAATATACTCGTATACTACAAACACTTAATAGATAAATATTCACTTAAAATAATATAAGCATATTCTTATTAATTTTAAGAACAAATTTGCAGCTTAAAGCTATCGTACCTCAATGGTGCTGGGTCTCATTAAAAAAAAAAGCATCCTCACTACACTACTAGAAAGAAGTTGGTCCTAGACACCAAAAACACCTGAAAACTTGGCCACTAGAACACTACAATCTTTAGACTTTACCTGTCATCACACTTCTCTTAAACTCCATGACTGGGACTCAAACAAAAAATTGTTAAACACCGGCACGTTTTGTGGGTTGTTACCAAGGCTTGACGGGACTGTACCAGTAAACTGTTCCCTCCTATTCGGTATTCAATTAGCCAACTACATGCAAAATAATGTAATGAACGAATGTCTGTCTATTGACTTTTGAGGGCAAGTTTAATACCTGCTGAATGAGAGGAAGCAATTTAACAGTAAAGTTACACCAAGCCTTGCCCACAAGCCCCAACTGTTAAAAACTCTAATAATAATAATAATAATAATAATAATAATACACTTGAGCTTAAGTTGGGATGGACACCACTGCAACTTGAGAGCATCGTTCGAAAAGATAATCCAATAATTTCAGACACAGATAAAATTAAACAATGTTTCAGAGACTAGTTTTTTTTAGAACTGCGTCTTACTAGCCGTTTGGGTTAAACGCTTATATACTGAGTACACTAATGGTTTTAGGGTTGAGGAAGTATAAATATAGGAAGTACACCCGCATTTTCGTGGTGGGGAGAGTGTAGAACCATTTTGAAAAAACCGCCCTCAGTAGACCCAACTGTGATTCGAACCTCGATCTTCCCTTCATTGGCAATTTATTCTAATGCAAGAGTAGCGCGTTAGACCCGCCTCGGTGGGATAGTTACGTTAGATAACGTGCTAGTTTCGTGTTGAGCTAAATTGCTGACGATGGGGAGATCGAGGTTCGAATCTTGGTTGGGTGAACTGGGAGTGGTTTTCCCTAAATGGTTTTACACTCTCCCTCCATGAGGGTTCAGTACCTCTAAATACAACCCTCCCAATTCCTAATCCATAAGAGTAACTAATACTTAAGCGTATTACCGAACGGGTAGTAAGACGCGGTTCTAAATAAAAAATATATAAATAAATAGTGCTTCAGACAACGCAGCCACCGAAGCGGCCTAGATTTTATTTTAATTTCAACATAAAAGTAAAGATATAATGGAATATTTAAAATTACAGCCTTGATATCATGTCTTCAACTTTTTAAGGAAGCAAAAATAAAAATCCAAGCTTATCCGTAATCATGTTAGCCACCAAATTCTGACTCACGTAAAATTCATCATGTCCTGCAACAAACTCCAAACCTTGCCCATCAAACCTTTGACTTGAACAGAACCATTATTTTCAATTACCAGCGTGTAAGGGGGATTCTGTGAAACAAATCAAAACAAATCAAATAACATCACGGATTATTAATTTAAATAAAACTACAGCTACATGATTGCAACCAAAATAATGGAACTATTACAGCACTGACAAAACTATGACAAGAAAACATTGTTGACATTTTTTAATCTTCTAATTGACCTTACAATTTTTATTCTTCCAACATTTAACAACTATCAGATTTACAATCGCGGTATATTATCACCACAGCCACGAGACTCATTTCCAAATAAAACCTGTCACTACATTTTAAACAAATTGTTGACATTTCATCATAATCTTCTCTGAGAACAGAAAAAACGAAGGATATCAAGTGGTATTGTATTTTTAGTATATTTACAGTGCAATTAGTCAATTATAGTGCTAGTGCCCAGCAGAAGATTTTCCAGGTGCATGCGTACGTACGTAAGTACGTGTGTGTGTGTGTGTGTGTGTGTGATTTGCCACACCATGGAAACATTTCTGCAGGTGCCCATGCTACCCGTCAAAGTAATCTACATCTATTCACTCAATTGGAGTAGACCTGAGTGAGCTGGAATTTGGAGTAAATGTACCCTAATTTAAATGGAGGGAAATTGGCAAACCTTATTTAGTAATCTCAGCCGGATTCAAAGCCCTATCAATTGCAGTTATGAAAACTGAATAGAATTCAATTAAGTAGAAAATGACCACCTTGACACGGGAATTGAACCCAGGACCTTTATCTTTATGTGTCAATGCTCTACCACTGAGCCATCCTGGTTTATTTCGTCTACAAGTCCATCTTTAACTAGTTGTTGGTGTATCGAGTCTACATGTGATCACGGGTGAACTGATCGGCCACTCAGAGCTATATACAACTACCAGCTACCGTAACAAATAATTATATAGTCAATACACTAACACTAGAGAAAGATGGCCCTGTATACAAGACGAACTAGGATGGCTTACTAGTAAATCAGTGGCGCGAATATCCAAAGGTTCCAGGTTCTATTCCCATGTCCAGGTTTTCATTTTACACTTAAATGAGCTTGATTTAGCTATTAGGTCTGATACTGTGGATAGTCACCCTGTATCAGTATGTAATAAACATGAGTCAAAGTTGTTCTCACAATGTTTATTTTTATTAATAAACTATGTACATCAGTTTACTATGCCAATATTTATCATTGAAAAGGAGAGGTACTAGTATTTCAACTATCTCGATTGCATCCCCTTCTTGGCTGTAATTTGGGGCAAACCCCCTCCCCAACCCTTCCCCCCTTAGTACGCCACTGAGGACAGCTGAACGGTTTTTTATATTCCAATTTTATAAACACCCCCCTACCTCCACAAAGTTTAAAAATTAAGAGTATAGTCTCATTGTCAAGACAAGCCATCCATGACTGTACTGGAAGGTCTATAATTTAATAATGCACCAGGTTTTCATTTTGCATACACACATAAAAACATACACACATATATACGTACATACGTATGTACATACATACATGCATACAAGCCAAACACATACATACATACAAGCCAAACACATACATACATACAAGCCAAACACATACATACATACAAGCCAAACACATACATACATACAAGCCAAACACATACATGCATACAAGCCAAACACATACATACATACAAGCCAAACATACATACATACAAGCCAAACACTACATAATACAGCAACACATACATACATACAAGCCAAACACATACATACATACAAGCCAAACACATACATACATACAAGCCAAACACATACATACATACATACATAATGATGACGTTCTCTTACGAGGTAGGCAAGAAACTGTGCATATAGCTAAAAAAACGCCTTACTTAATCTATCTTCATTAAATTTCTCCACACTCTCCTATCCTTGCATACTCCCTTCACTTCACCAACATTCATACACCGAGTCATACAAGCTCTTTTATTATTAAAACTAGCAATATTTCTCTTTTTCATATATTCGTCTACCACATTTTGTCGTACGTCTTACATGGCCTATCCCTTCCTTTTTATCCACGCACTCTTCCTTCATATATTTGCTTTGTTACTCGATCCACACTCATCCTCTTAATAGGTTCAAACCAACGTAGGATGTTTCTTACACATCGACCTATTGGACTCCCTTTCAAACCGCAATCCTTCAGCACCCATTCATACTGACTTTGTCCATACGAGTTTTCCCAAATACATTTCTTAGATATCTCATTCCAACTGCGTTCATCTTACTCGTGTATTTCTCCTGACAAATCCACTTTTTGCATCCATAAAAACAATGTCGGTATTAACACAATTCTATATACTGCTATATTAGCCTATTTTGGTACTACTTCATTCTTTGCAATAGTTAACACACATCCAACTACTCTCCGAGATGCATTCACCAGTTTGTCGATTTTATCCTATATCCTTTCATTTTTACACAAAACATTCTACCCAGATATACAAAACCATTAACTTGTGCTAACAGTTCCTCATTTATACTATGCTGGCAATTATTTCCTTATCCATCCTTATCAAAAACAATCACCTTAGTTTTGGAGACAAATATACGAGGATCCATTCTGTCTTTCCCCACACTCGAAACGATTTTATGCATTCTTCAAGTCAATTTTATTCTCAGCAATTTATACGGCATCATCTGTATATAGCAGCACTCTCACATTCACATTGTCCATTTGTACACCAACCGCGTCTTTACAAGAGTCCCTTATCCACTTATTCATGAATACATTAAACAACCATGGGGACATAACACAACCTTGTTCAATGTAAAACCATTCGCTCAAAGCTTCATCCACCCTATCGCATGCTTTACTTACATCATATACCACCATAATTACATTTATTAACCATGCATCCACACCATACTCTCTAAAAAAACATTCCATAACATAATCCTATTCACATGATCATACGATTTCTCCAGATCAACAAATACACAATAAACTTTCTTACTGCCATACACTGTTCAATCACTTGTAGCAATGCAAATATATGCATGCAACCTCTACCTGCATGAAAACACATTGCACACCCCCAATCTTAATAGTTTTTTCTCAATTAGTCATGAAAAATCCAATTAAACTGTAATCCTTAATGAATTCTTGTTAGAAGCTTCAGATCACTATTTTGATTAAGTTTATAGCTATAAGAATCAAATCAAAATTATTTCTAAAAGAACTAACATATTGACTTTCAATCGATGTTTGCAAGGAAAATCATGTTTGTAGGTGCTAGTTGAGGTTATTCGTAGCAAATTTGAGGTATAATACTTACCTTGATGGTATACGCTAACATCTCGAACCCTTGCAAGTTGCTCCTCCTCTTGACGTAACTCTTGGACAGAGTAATCATCTTCCCCTGACCGTCAACCTCCAGGATCAATTTCACCATCAGTCCCATGGTCTTCTTCTCTATGTGGTACACCTCATACAGGAGGTTCTTGTGACCATCGTGATGGGCCACGATCATCTCTCTGCGCATGTTAACTGTCACATTATTCAGCTCGTAGTCCATTTCTCCGATGTTCGTAAAAACTAGCCATAAAAAGTTCAAGCCTCTTACTGGCTGTCGAGTCATCTCCTTTTCTTTAAACTGTGCACACAAAAATGTTAATAATTTAGGGTGAACTGGATTGTTCCAAATATGGCGTCGCTGAATAATTTATATTTGTGTTATTAGTTAACATAATCATCCGACACTTTAGCTCAGTCGGCAACGTGTCTGTCTACTGAGCTAAGGCTCCCGGTTCGATTCCTGGCACGGCTGAAAAATGTATCATTGGTGAAATGTGGGTTTAACCTTTCACAGCTATGAATAAACGGCTGGGGACTGGATGTTGTGTCTGTTCTATGTTAGAGTTAGTTTATAAGGCTTAGGAATTTACGGCAGGCTGGTAGTGGAAAATATCTGACTTAAATATATAAAAACTGCCCAGGTCACAGGTTGAAACGTAATGGATTTAAAGTAAAGTAAATTTAATCTTGAGGCCATTTAATCTATATTATCAATTATTACGTTGTTATGAGTCTACTTAAAACATCAGTTTTACTTTCTACTGACACAAACAAAAAAACTTCTAAATTGTTAGACAATAGCTGGGAGTTTATTTTGTATATGATTTAAGTTTTTATTATTATTATTATTATTATTATTATTATTATTATTATTATTATTATTATTATTATTATTATTATTATTAGCACCGCGGTCTTACTACCCATTCGGTTATACGCACTTACGCTAATGTGTAATGGTAGGGTGATTGTGAGATGAAATGGAGGACCTACAGTTTAACGTGGAATCCGAACCACGGTAGAGGCCTGGCATTCCCCACATTCACAAATTGTGATTAATACACGCCTTGTCAGAGTGAAGGAAGGGTTTAGTATTTAAGTTTTTAAAAGGATCTTCCACCAGATACTTGAGTAGATGACAAAGATAATATGTCAGTACTTGCTAAGCAAATGCTTTTACATTTTAGCTTAAGAGATTGTTTATAAACAACAAGAAACAACAAACCTACGTTTTTTACATTTATTGTCAACGAATAGCTTCCTAAATTATGTATTCTGAACACACTCAGACTTACTCACTCAAACTTTCGATTTAAATTTAATAAAAATGATTATTTGGAATTGAACGGATATCTTTATTTTAGTTTAAATAGTTACGGCTGCACACAAATTGAACCAACCGCCCGGCAACTCTCCCGGCAACCCAATCCAACCCTACTTTTAACTTAGCTATAGTAAAAAAAAAAATAGATACATAAACAAATATAGGTATATTATCTCGTCTTTGCTTCCTTCTATATTAATATTTTCGATATCGAGGTTATTCACCGGAAAATCGAACCCGAATGTCATAGAAACATAAAAGTGATAATGTTGTTAATCAATCTTCTTTTAAATATATCCTTAATATTAGATCAAATATTTGGATGTTATTTCTTTATCAAGAAATAATTACTAGCTTATTTCATTAAAATTATTATTTTTTAAATTCTAAGAAAATCACATTTTGTTGGAATGAGCCCTAGACGACTGCCTTTAAATGATTTACCTTGTTCTTACCTCTAGTTCAAGAAGTATTCTGTTTCCTTCATCCATATAAAGAAGGACTTGAAGAATCCTCACTGAGCACATGTAGCGACTAACATCATATGCATTGTATGTGCTAATTATGGCCGTTGGTATAGCTTTCTCATTCAAAAGTATCTGAACTTGCTTGAAATAAGTTTCTTTAACTGAGAACAAAGATTTTGTTAAATCCACTAATATGTTTGTTATTCATTTTAATGTTTAACATGAGTATTTAAACTAAATAGAGTGCGGGGATAAGAAAGTTAAGGCAAAAAGAAATGCAACAACATTCCCCTAAAGCGACACTAGACGACAATAAAATTTGCAAGAGCAAAACCCCTTCACAGGCTACAACAAAAATGGCATCAAATGACTGTTATCTATATTGGAGTATAGTATACAACAGTAAATGTTTGAATGAACAAAAATTGTATGTGAATACCCTTTAATAAATCATACTTATTAAAACAAACAAATATTTTTGTTAAATACAACAAACAATTTTATATATATATAAACAAAATTGTTCAAATATAGTTAAATAATTTCAAAACTAATTTTTTTGTAACCTAAAATTATTATTAGTTTGTAAAAGTTTATTTATCATGAAAAACAAATCCTAGATATCTATTTTGAAATCTTCAGGCCAAATCTTGAAAATTTCAAATTTTCTCTGATTTGTCATAAAAATTTAAAATGTAAAAAACTTAACAAATGCCTATTTTAAACTAAATCCTTAGAGTCAACTAATTTAAATATTCAAATTTAAAAAAAGTCATAATTATATTACCGCTAAACAAATTTTCCCACAAGGAAAAAAAATATATATTTGTCATGTCAAATGTTGCCCCTCAGATTTACATTTTAATTACAAACCCTGGAGCCATTTTCATTTATATCATTTTTTATTTATTTCTGAAACAAATATTAGGCCTACCTACTAATTAATGATACATGCAGCAAACAAATATTTCAACTCGGTCATTTTCAAATAGAAAATCTATGAGTAGATTAAATATATTTTAATTTTCAAAGTTTTGACCATTTTTTCTGTCATTAACAAGATTAACCAAACTACGAATAAAATAATAAATAATTTAATTTTAGAAGTTTTGGCATTTTTTTTTCTGTACTTATCAAGATAAACTAAAAACAAACGAAATATATATACTAGTTACTTTATTTTAAACAAATCAAATTTATTGTTATGATAATATTGCTTAAATTAAGTTAATAATGTTTTTACCATTAAGCTCTTAACAGATAATTTTGTAGAGAATAAAATGATAATGTAGAAACCTTGAAAAGAGAAGTATTTGTTTAATGGTGTGGCCTCCAATCTTTTACTACTTCAGGGTCTCCACAGCTCTTATCCACCCCTGACAGTACCTGTGAGGTGTTTTCCACCCTGAATAGAACACCGACTGTCCCACTATCAACGAAAATACCTGTGAGGTGTGTAAAGCAGAATCTACATAATATGATTGGTCAAATAGAAAGCAAGTGTGAAAAAAAAAATCACAGATCCAGTTAACACGTTCTACTTACCCTTGCATCACTCCACGACACGCCACTGGAATTCTAGGAACATACCTGTCTGTTAGTCATGTACTTAATGATATCAACTCACCTATATCCCTCCTGGGCTCCCAGAACAAATTGGTTTTGTACACCAGGTGGACACACCTCATGTGGTAATGATCGCGGACAGCGGCTATGACGTCAGCGTACTGCTGCGGGGGTAACATTTGGGGGAAACTGGTGTTGGAGATTACAATAGGACGTCTCTCCATCTGGGCTGACACTTCTAGAACCCTCATCACGAGGATCCCGGTTAAGTTCAAGACTATCCTGGAGATTTGAGTTATCTTCATTTTCTTGCAAAAATTTAAAGTTGACTAGTTGGGATTCTCTTTAAAACAATAAAAATGAACAATGGATGAGCGTAGAAATCACCTACAATACATTCCAAACTATCCGTACTTGTGTTATTAGGTTTTTGGATTATCCGTGTCAAGTTATTCAGAAAGAACGTCAACAATACATTAAAACAGAATAATACACAGAAAATAGTACACTTCACAAAACAGATGTAGAAGGAAATAATACCACACAAGATTCATTGTTGTGTATGCATACCTGTGTAAAACGGTTTTATATAAATTACTAGTTGGTATACCTGTTCTTCGCACGAGGAACCTTAAATTAGCTTTTAGTTTTAGAATCAAAATAAGTCACAATAATTAGTATAACAATCTTAAATTATGTTTAAATATTAGCTAATCCTTTATTGATAAAATTAAATCTTCTTTGTAATTATTTTATTCCCTTCTCCTTATTAGACAACGAAACATATCGTCATATAAGACTAAAGCTCAAAATAAAGAGAAGGGAATAAAAGAATAACAAATAAGATTTAATTTTTATTATTTATTACTCCTTAACCAAAATAATTATTTATTGGTTTAAATTGTGATACAAAACGCGAAGTAAGCTGATTATACACAATATCAAAATATAAATATAATCTGAACATGTTTTAAAAATTTACATTTCATTTGAAGATTAAGTTTTATAGCTTCAGTATTTAAAACACCTGCTTGTTGCTGCTAATAAAATAAAAAGAAGTGTGTCACACCATAAATAATTGGTTGTTGAAGGGCGTAATTAAATCCAATCAAAAGTATTTTAGCATTTTTATACGGCATTCATCCCGTTTATCCTTATTAACTATTTTACCACTTTTTACAACTTTTTACTAAAGAAATAACCTTTTACTCCTCCCTAACTTGTCTTGCGGTTTTCAAGCAGCAGGCCCTGGGTTCCCTAATGTGCTAGGTAGAACCTTTTGGAAGAAGAATTACTTGAAACACAGTATTCTTTGAATATCTACCAATATTAGTTTTAAAATTAATAATTCATTAATTGTATATTTATTAACAATTTAAACATTAGTATTTTCACAGTTAACATTGAATTAAAAAAAAATTAGTTCATATCATAATGGGTATGCGGCGCAAGACCAGCATACCCGGAGAATACGCCACGTGTCTCTTGACTGGGCTATAACAAACAGGCAGAAACTTGAGACAGATCGACGCGAGGCGGTCTGTGGCGATCCACTTAGAGCAAAGTAATTTGTTTTTAAAAATCTATTTGACGTGACAAAATAAACGTTGAACTCCTGATTGCCCAAATATTTGCCAGGCCACGGGTTTTCTCCACTTTGTGTTTTGCATCTCCAAAACATCCGGGACTTTACAGACACAATAATCAAATATCACGGTTGACATAGTTGTATACTGGACAAATCATTACTCATGTCTCCTTAACACGGGAAAAAAATTGTGATATTCCCCCATGGGTGTGGGGAGAATTTAAGATTGGGGAGGGGAGGTTTCAAAATATTAAGTTTATAACCAGATGCTAAGACTTAAGCTGCTATTAAACCAAAAGAAGTAAGTAATCTATATTGTTATTTTATACAGTAATGGTGGAACTTTATTTGTATAAGAGGGGTGGGGAGGAAGGGGTAAGTAACTAAAAAGTTTTTTGGGAATTTTCTCCCCTCCTCTCTCTTAGTTAATGTTTGAAAATTAGGTGCTCCTAGAAGCTATTTGTAGTGACCTTAGTTCAGCGAATTTTTTAGCACTATGCTCACCTAACATCTATTTAGAATAGTGTTGCCCCAGTATATATAAATATACATTTTTTAATTTGGATTTTTCTAAAGGATAATTGGAGTAGTCCTTTGACAAATTTTTGAAATTTGGATGATTCTTAAAGACATTCTAAGAAGTACTTACATATTTTTTTAATAAATTAGATTACTTTAGAATCCATTTGAAGTGGCCCTCACCCAGAAATTTTTTGATGTTTGGAATGCTCTAGAAGGTGTTTGAAGTATTTTCGGCCAATTTCTTTTATAGTTAAATTTTTTATAAGCTATTTAAAGTGGTCTTCCACAAGCAAATTTTTAAATTAGGATGCGCTTAGGATCCCCTTGCCTGGATTGTTATTTCTTTAATAGATGTCTTTAGAAGCTAATGAAAGTGGTCTTCCCCAACACAGTTTTTAAAATTGAATGCTTTTGTAAGTTAATAATTGGGGTGGTCCTCATTAGTTTGTTTTTTTAAATTCCATATCCATATAAAAGCTATTTGGAGTTACCACCAACAGGTATTTGTTTTAAAAATCGGAGGCCTGTAGAAGGTATTTAGAGTGATATTCTCCTGGAAATTTGTCGAAATTTAAATGCTTCTAGATGCTTTTGGAATGGTCCTTCCTTGGCAATTTTTTGAAAAATTAATGTTTATATAAGTTATTCGATACAAGGTCATATTTAGGCTTAATTTTAAAAAATTCTGAAAATCTTGAGGGAGAGAGGTACGGGTTGAAACCCATAAACCCCCCTCCCTTCACTCATATATCCCCACCACAATCGTCCCTGTCTTGACATACTTCTCATTCGAAGGTGAATGCGGTTGGAATGAGATATATCTAAGAAATGGATGTGGGAAAACTCATCTAGACAGTCAGTAATGAATGGCTGCTGAAGGGGAGCGGTTTGAAAGGGATTCCAATAGGTCAATGGGAAAGAAGCGTATTACGTTGGTTTGGACATGTTGAGAGGATGGGTGTGGCTCGAGTGACGAAGCAAATATATGAAGGTAGAGTGTGTGGATCAAAAGGAAGGAGGTGTGCCATGTAAAGCAGCCCATCCACGTATGAGTCTGGCTCGACGTACTTTACTCGCAAGCCGGACTCGGTCTTATTTAACACATACGTTCTACCACTAGCACGCGGGGACGCCGAACTTTGTTAAGACATTTCAGTGTCTACAACGAGTTTGTCGAAGCAAGTTGCAGCAGCGATGATCGTTTTGTATGTATGTATGTATGAATGAACGTACGTATGAATTTGTACTTGAATATGGTCATGTATTTAATTAATCGGCTGTTAGATGGACTCTTAAATGCCTAAAATCCCACTCGTATAACTTTCAAAGCTACCACTAAATTTAATCAAACATAAACCGCCTCGGTGATGTAGTTGACTAACACGCTTGTCGTGTTGAGCTCGACCGCCGAGGACGGGGAAATCGAGGTTCGAATCTCGGTCGGGTGAACTGAGGGGGGAGGGGGGTTTCCTAAATGATTTTCCACTCTCCCTCCACGCGAATGCGGGTTCACTTCCTCTAATTCAATCTTACCAATTCCCAATACATTAGCGTAATTAGTACTTAAAGCGTATAACCCGAACGGGTAGTAAGACGCGGTGCTAAATAATAATAATAATAATAATAATCAAACATAAACCCTTTGTTCCCACCGTTTAACCTTAAAGGTAGAAAGAAGTCTTACCTCATCTGACTACACTATGGCCCTAACTACACCATAGTGGAACATATCCAGTTGTGCTTAGTGGGTAATCGAAAGGTGTACACTAACGTTAAAAAGCACAAGTTATTAATACTAGACAATGCATCAAGCTATTGTTCACGTTACCAACGAGAACTGCAACTGACAAACACTGTGATATCAATTATATCAAAACAAATCGTTATGATAAAGCAATTTATAAAAACGTTTAAGAAAATTGTCATTAAAACTTATAGCCCCGTTGTTCTATTGATGTGGAAAAAACAATGTATTTTGTATTCAAAAATATTGCTCCTACAAAGCTGTTCATTATAATATAATTTATTTTAATATTGTATGTAGTAAGTACAAAAAAAAAAAAATATTGACATTGCTAAATTAGTTTCTTAAGTATTCTTGTTTCATTTACAAAGAGTTCTGTGGCCTCAATAACGTAGGCCTGGTTCACAAAACACAATGTGCTTACTAAACGCACAATTTATTTAATTATTTGAGTTATTTAACGTGTACTTTCTGAACTGACTATTTATGTTAGCACACAAACATTTCTATGAAGGAGAGTGAAAGAGTTTACCAATTTTATTGGAAAGGTTTTTTTTTTTTAAACATACCTTCCAGAGATTTATTACCTGCCACAATCGTCATTGAACCGACAACATTTCTTCTCTTCCGAAGGAAGTTGTTCTACGTATTTTCATCGCTCAAGAAAATTCCGTGACCTTGGCTGGGTTTGAGCCCAGGAACGTTGACTACTGAGGCAAGCACTTTACCCCAAAACCACTGAGGTCGACTTTAACACATTCTATTATTTTGTAACAAACTTTGTATAGAAACATTTATTTTTGATCAAGTTTATAATATCATAGTGCTCTAAAAAAGATTTTTATAGATAGTATAAATATCAGACTAAGAATAGCCATTGTTGGCAAAATGTACTTCATTTGTAAATATTGGGTGACCTGGTGGTCTAGGGGTAAGGTGTCAGACTTTTGTGCTGGCGGCCGGGGTTCAATCCTCGGTCCCGGCACAGATTTATCTGATTTCCAAACCCTTCCTACACCTCTGACAAGACATCTTGTGAATGTGGGGAATGCCAGGCCTCCACCGTGGTTCGGATTCCACGTTAAACTGTAGGTCCTTCATTTCATCTCACAATCACCCTACCATTACACATTAGCGTAAGTGCGTATAACCCGAACGGGTAGTAAGACGCGGTGCTAATAATAATAATAATAATAATAATAATAATAAAAACAATAATTTGTAAATATTTGGCGTAGTTGGCTAACGCGCTTGTCGTGTTGAGCTCGACTGCTGAGGACGGAGAGATCGAGGTTCGAATCTCGGTCGGGTGAACTGGGGATGATTTTTCCTAAATGGTTTTCCACTCTTCCTCCACGTAAATGCGAGTTAACTTCCTCTAATTCAACCTTCCCAATTCCTAAATCCGTTAACGTAATTAGTACTTAAAGCGTATAACCAGAACGGTCAGTAAGACGCGGTGCTAAATATTATTATTTGTAAATATTTTATAAAATAGGTCAGAGGAGACCGTTACAAAATAAATGTATGCCCTACATTTATTTTTAGTGAAAATAGACATTTGAGTGTCCCTTTTCTCCATCAAAATCCGACTATTTGGCAGGAAAAAGTTCTTTAAGATGTCTATACTTACAAAAAATAAGTGTATAATCTATAAATACATACAAGTTGATTTAACAGCGTTTTTATTTGTCAGATAATATTCTTTTTGTAGTAATTCACCTTCTATTTTTTTTTCCGTGCTTCTCACCTTATTACCGTCAACTCCCGTTTAAGATACACGTGTCAAACTAGAATGATCATAAAGGCCACATTGAAAACTGAAAATACGGAGAGGGCCGCAGATTAGAAAATGTGGTAGTCACCATATTTAGTAAAAAGAGACAACCTTTCCGGGATACTTGGATATTCAGCCCAAACTTGAGGAAGGAAACCACAACGAACGGCTCGTAGTTAGCCCACTATGAACGGCTAGCATAGTCCGGCTCGTAGTTAGTCCAATATGAACGGCTAGCATGGCATGGCTTGTATTTAGTCCAATATGAACGGCAAGCACGGCATGGCTCATAGTTAGTCCAATATAAACGGCTAGCACGGCATGGCTCGTAGTCAGTCCAATATGAACGGCTAGCAAGGCACCGGACCAGCCAAAACGTTGGTAGAAACTCCTTGCGAGTCCCAGTAGCAATGGAGAGTTTATCCACAAAGGTTTCTTTTTGAGCACCGCGTCTTACTACCCGTTCGGGTTATACGCTTATGAACTAATTACGCTAATGGTTTTAGAGGTTAGGAAGGTAATATATAGAGGAATTATATCCGCAGTTGCGTGGAGGGAGAGTTGAAAACCATTTGGGAAAATCATTTTGGAAAAACCACCCTCAGTACACCCAATCGAGATTCGAAACCCGATCTTCCTGTCATCGACAGTCTAGTCTATTGCAGGAGTAGTGCGTTAGACCACGCGTCCACCGAAGTGGGTCGAAGAGGGGTTAATTGAACTGGGTCCAATTTGTACGGAGGAAGAACGTTAAAAAAAATGTGATATAAACACAGTTTCTGGGTGCAGGAAATATGCTGAGTTCCATCATCTTTTCCCAGATCTCTTAAAAGATGAGACGAAGATTTTCTTGTTCTTTCATGTCTCACAAAATTTGTTACTATACACACACAGAGTGACCAGAGCAAAAGAGTACAAGGACTTCCAGAATATAGGATATCCAAGAAACATGTTGGACGTTACAAAATATTTTGATATCTAAGAAACACGTTGGACGTTACAAAATATAGGATATCCTAGAAACATGTTGGACGTTACAAAATATAGGATATCCAAGAAACATGTTGGACGTTACAAAATATAAGATATTCAAGAAACACGTTGGACGTTACAAAATATAGGATATCCAAGAAACATGTTGGACGTTACAAAATATAGGATCTTCAAGAAACATGTTTGACGTTACAAAATATAGGATATCCAAGAAACATGTTGGACGTTACAAAATATAGGATATTCAATAAACATGTTGGACGTTACAAAATATAGGATATTCAATAAACATGTTGGACGTTACAAAATATAAGATATTCAAGAAACATGTTGGACGTTACAAAATATAGGTTCTTCAAGAAATATGTTGGATGTTACAAAATATAAGATATTCAAGAAACATGTTGGACGTTACAAAATATATGATATCCAAGAAACATGTTGGACGTTACAAAATATAGGGTCTTCAAGAAACATGTTGGACGTTATAAAATATAGGATATCCGGGAAACATGTTGGACGTTACAAAATATAAGATATTCAAGAAACATGTTGGATGTTACAAAATATAGGATATCCAAGAAACATGTTGGACGTTACAAAATATAGGATATCCAAGAAACATGTTGGACGTTACAAAATATAGGATATCCAAGAAACATGTTGGACGTTACAAAATATAGGATATTCAATAAACATGTTGGACGTTACAAAATATAGGATATCCAAGAAACATATTGGACGTTACAAAATATAAGATATTCAAGAAACATGTTGGACGTTACAAAATATAGGATATACAAGAAACATGTTGGATGTTACAAAATATAGGATATTCAAGAAACATGTTGGACGTTACAAAATATAGGATATCCAAGAAACATGTTGGACTTTACAAAATAAAAGTTAAAAATGTACAGCACTTATACAAATTCACTTCATGTGATCTATAGATAGCCATATTACCCATTTTATCATAGGTTTAAGCTTTTTTTTTATCAGATTAGCTTATCTGTTTTTTAAATGCGTTGTTGATTTACAATATATACTTAAAAATTAATTAACAAGTCAAATTATTATAACTAAACTTAACCAAAAACAAACCCTTTACAGAATCTACAATATAAAGATATCTCTCTCATTTGACCACTGTTAAGAAAATTAAAAAAAAAAAAAAAAAAAACCTCTCAACATTGACATTATGGCAGGCAATGAAAAAATAAATTTATCTGCCGTTTTCAGTAAATCTGGTTATTCACATTCTTAACGTTTGTAACTTATTTTATCCACTAATCATTAAATAGAACATTTTCAAAATGTTGGACAGTTTGTAATTTTTGGAAATTCCAGCCGGACATTGGAGAGAGGGTTGAAATGTAGACCATGACCGGTAAGAGGAAGGCTTCTGGTCACCATGTACACAAACGGGCTCCCCGAATTGCGCCAATTCTCTTAGCTCGGACCCGAATTGCGCCAAGAGCTTAAAAGTCCCCCCAGACCGGACCCGAATTGCGCCAATACCCCCCTTCCAAGACAGGACCCGAATTGCGCCAACTCTGAACATAAACAAATATTGATGCTATGTCTGGCGTAAGAAGGACACAAGTCAAAAATATAAATCAAACAATATTATATCAAAGTGAAATTTTCCGTTTTTAAAACATTTTCAATAATAGCTATATGTATGCTAAATAATAGTATAACAAACATAATATAAAAAGTCATACAAAGGAGTTTTGGAAGGACACACATTCACTAAGCTTAATCTGTCTATTTCTCCATTCCTAAACTGTTTAGTTTGTTTCAATGAATGATTGTTTCAACTTAGACTTATATCTGTCTTTTGCACATTACCTTCTCTTACACTGTTGATTCGAATGTACGTGTCAGTTTGGACCGATTTTAAATTTTGTACGAAGACAAAAATGTTTGGTGTGGAGAAGCACATGATGAATTAAATCTAGAATGAAAGCTCTCGCACGCATTTGTTGTCCTCCATAAGTCCGATGAGTCAGCTGCCCAAATGCGCGGCGGGAATGTCGCTTGCTCCATCTCATCTATATATGTTTCAGTTAGGTAATCTGCGAAGCTCGTCAGTTTTGTATCAGCTGGCTGGATGCTGATCAGATCGCAGAAAGCGTCTTCTACTTCTTCGAGCCTCAAGTAAGTGAGCCCAAAACAGTAGTGGAGCCATTTCCCTCCATCCGAGTTTTCGTCTTTGTACGTGGCAGCCAAACCGAGATTTTGAATCTTTCTCCACCTAAAAGGAATCATAGTGGTGCGTATAACCCGAACGGGTAGTAAGACGCGGTGCATAATAATAATAATAATCATAGTGGATGTTAATGATAAAAATATTAAAAGGAATCAGGAAGGAAAATAGGAACGTAGCATTCTTTGAATCATAGTCTGATTTAATACAGATCATAAATATATTTTACAAAATAGCCTATCAGTGAACGTAGCTAAAAAAATGTGGCCGTAATCATATGTACAAAAATGTGATGACACCCACACAGACAGGAAAACATTTCACTTTTTTTGGCTGGCATATGTTTAAAATGGCCAAGAATAACAAATAAAAAGTAGGCCTACGACAGAATCGCAGATACTTTATCATAGCGTATATTCACTTTTTAATTAATGGGTCAGCTGAGACAATATTATTCGACGATTTGATAATTACACTTATATGGATCTCTGTGTTAAAACCAAATATTAAATAATTTTATTTGTCTAATATTTTTAATTTGAGTGTTTTAAATTTGTTTACCATATGTTTGTTTTATTTTACTAAGCGCAAAAGTTGCTAATGGTTTTTGAAAAATAGTCACCAAAAACTATCCTTTTTTAGCACCACGTCTTACTGCCCGTTTGGGCTATAGCCTATGTACTAATTACTCTAATGGGTTAGGGATTGGGAAGGTTGAATTTATAGGAAGTGCATCCGCATTTACATGGAGAGAAAGTGGGGAAACCATTTAGGATCAAACCCCTCAGTGCACCCGGCTGGGTTAGAATCCCAACCTCCCCGGTCTCGAGGGTGAGTCTAGTGCGAGAGTTGCGCCTTAAACCGTCCGGCCACCCGAGGGGTAAAAAACTATCCTTGAAATAGTTTGTTTTACCCAAAACTAAGTAGGCCCCTCACAATGTTATTATTCATTATAAATGCAGGCCGATTTAAAAAAAATCGTTAAAAATATTTTCAAAATATTTTGAGTTTTTGAAAACTAGTCATCTACTACCCTTAAAAGAACTTTGCCCCCTAAACCAAATAAACAGTATTAATTGTCATCTTAAATACACCCAAAATGTAGCCTATGTTTGAATCAAAATTGTTAAAGATATTTTTGAGAAATTTTAAATTATTTTCAAATTAATCATTAGTAAACTGCCCATAGTTCAATTATTTTCTGAAGATCGATTATACAGTTCTATTCATCATTTATAAAAAAAGGTCTCCAGAATACACTTTGAATAAAAAAATTCAAGCCGATGATTGGGAGGTTGGGGATCAAATCCTGGCCGAGTGAACTGAAGGGGGTTTTTCCTAAATGATTTTCCACTCTCACTACATGCAAATTCGGATTCACTTTCTCTGCATTATACCTATCTCATACCAAAGCCTATTAGCATAATAAGTACATAAGGAGGCCTATAACTCGAACAGGTAGTAAAACGCAGTTCTAAAAAATCTTCAAGAGTGAAAAATATAATAATCAAATCACAAACTATATAACATTATTTATGTAAAGTTGTAAAATAAAATTGTTTTGCTTACCATGCTTGCGCTAAATGAAATCGACAGCCTACTATCCTGGTTTGTGGAAAAGTCGACACGATGCACTCGTGAATCGCTTGCTCGAAATCAATCACAATGTATAAAGGTTGAAGGTGAAGTTGTCTCTTCTCGCACTCCTTTAGGATTCTCATAGCGTCAATGTAGCTCTGCTTTTTCTTGTTTTTAAGTAGGCAAAAGACTAGAGGTATGTATGACCCTTCGAAATACCCATGTACAGTAAAAAGCTGAGGAAAATGTTTCGGTGCGTATTCAAAGGTTCCATCCATTAACACAATTTCATTCTGACACAAATACTCAAGATTCGAGTCACAAGAAAATGTCACGATCCCCTTCTCTTTTTCGTTTCTCAACAAAAATTTTTCGTCTTGAATAGTTTTTATTTCAATTGAATCTATGGAAAAGTGAATTTCTTCGGAAGATTTAGGCAACTTTGGCAGTGTTTTTAGTTTAGTGTAGTTGATGTTATTCCTGATACATTTAATGTCCTTGCGGGTCAATGTTTTTATAGTTTTTTTCTGTGTCTGTACCTCTGTGTGGATTAACTTTGAAGGCCTTACTTCAATCTCATCAGCTTTCCTCTTAACTGCGTTGCTAATGGATCTTCTGTTCAACTCTTGATCTAGTAGTGGTTCGTGGTTGTGTTCGTTTTCAGTCCGCGAGAAAATGTTTCCACCATCAAGAGTAAATATTTTAGCCTTGCAGTTCTTTTTAGTGCATCTCCACCTCTCTTCCCTCATCAACTTTAATTGATTCACATGTCGATACGTATAATTATAATAGACATTCAGAACTTTCCCTTTTTCACTATAAATCCTTTCCATATCAATAATTCTCGCTAATATTATCACAGTTCACACAAAACCCGAAATATTTTTTTTTTAAATACACCGGGACAGTCACTGTTGTCGAGACAACTAATAAGTATTGGAAAGATGGATGTCAATACTACTGTTACAGGTCTTGTTGGGGGCACTTAGGGCGTTTTTACATTCCTTTACTATGGGGAGGAAAGACATGAAGTGGCGAGAGAGCTTGTTTGCGATGGTCTTTGTATCATCCCCCCACCTCCCTCCCAGACTATCTGAACTTGACTTGGCGCAATTCGGGTCCGGGATTAGTAAACAGTTTTTAATCCCTTAATAACTGGCGCAATTCGGGTCTGCCCACACAAACTTGAGCTCCTCGTGGTCACAGACAGAGTCAAACGGAATTATTTCTCGGGGAAGCAGTCAAGCCGTTGCGTTCGAGTGCTGTGCTGGCCCTTCGTAGCGGGTTTCCTCCTTAATGGGGCAGGGATGAGGAAAGTAGCATTTGACAGAAGTATGCCCTCATATAAGGGGCGCCTGCATGTGTGTACCAGGGGGGTAATCGCCTCCCTGAGATTCTTAGGTTGTTTAAATACTAGAAGTTAGAGACATTTTTCTTATGCTGTATCTTATTTTCAAGGGACAAATATTGCCATAAAAAGCGTCTTTTGAGGCTTCAATTTAAAAAAATTTCCCGGGGGAGGGCCCCAGACCCTCCAACATACTAGTGGATATTCCATTCCATACCTCCCAGCCCACCCGGTTTGCCCCCCGTAGAGAAAAATCTGCGGGCGCCCTTGCCTCATATTATTGAAGAGATAGGAGGTGACAATTTAAAAGATATAGCACTTCTGTACATCCTATTGGTATCCGAACCTGACCTTCCAGCCACGAGAAACTTATACAAGATTAAACTGACATCTTTGTCCGCGTGATCACCTGTGTGAGGGATCCAACTAGAGGTCAAGGTACAAACAAACTGGTGGGGCTCATGAATCTTGAAATAATAAAAATATATAAAATTACATTTTTTTAGAGGATAAACGTGGATTAAATTTTCATTCTAATAATTTATTCTTAGTTTATTGTTTCCCGTATTAGTGTCCATTTTTCTTTTGGCTTGTTCTAAACTTACACTAACTAGCCCCTAAGGGTACAGGAAAAGGAAAGTTAATTTTAAAGTCGTTACTCACCAACAAGAAAGCATAAAGAAGCCAATCGTTTGTGAAAATTTATCTCTAAGACAATTGGTCAGCAACAAACGTCATATCTTTACCAATAAAAATTTAATCATAAAATTACTAGCACCACGTTTTATAAGTTACTACCAGTTTAAGCCATACGCATATTTACTAATTAAGCTAATGTGTTAGGGATAAGTAAGGCTGAAATTAGGGGAAGTTAGTTTGCAAAAGCGTAGAAGGAGAGTGAAAAACAATTTTTGAAAAAAAAAACACCCTCAGTACACCCAACCGGAAATTAAACCCTAAACTCCCCGTTATTGGCAGTCTAGTATATTACGAGAGTGACGTATTGGACCATTAAACCACTGAAGCAGGTAACTTTAAAATAAGCTCATAAAAAACTTTCTTTAATTTTAATATCATCATTACGCCTCATATAAAATCATTAATTGTGCACCAAGCTTAGCTATGAATGTGTTTTGTCGCCCAGTATCGAGCGTACGATTAATATAAAACGGATGTGTAAGGTTTCTACAAGAAAAATAACAGGAAACTTAATTTCCGAAAAACATGTAGGTAATTACCAGCTCGCATAAATGGGTTGGTGGGTTAAGGCGGGAACTTCGTCTGGCCTGGACTTCCGGTGACGGGTGTGTCAGGTTTTGAAATAGTTTTTGTATTGAATCACGACCAGGTTAATTGGTGGTGCTTTATTCTATATTATTTCATACTCTACTTCTACAAAAATGTTGTATATTTTTTTATATATTCTACTTTTCTCCTCTCCCCAATAGTTTAAATATTTTGCTTATAGCCCAAACGGGTAGTAAGACGTGTTGTACAAAGTATAATTGGACAACAATAAGAAGAAACTATTAGTAGCTTAAGAGATATAAATGTAGATAAGTTAACATTGACCGAACGTTGCTCTGTATCTACCTTACGGTTGTCATAATTGACACCATCTGTCAAATTTGACAGTTTTTCATGATACACGACTTGATTACAATTCATAAAATCGGATACGTATAGTAAATCTATTAAATATCAGATAGAATTCTTGCAAAGTTAAATAAATGCATAATATAATATAATTATATACGTAAGGTGATTCGTCCAACAATCTTCTCCTAGAATGAATAATTAATAGGCTATAACATTTTGACAGGGAATTATGAACATGGTTGAAGGGTGGTGTTGTGTTATGAAGGGGAATGGGGGGGGGGGCAGGTGGAGTGGGAAAGTAGGCTGGTATTGCTAGCTCTTTGTGTTCACAATGTTGTCATAGGCCGGTTCCACACGTTGGTCCCAGCGTTGACACCAACATGAAGCTACGACAGACCTAACTAGTAAGCCGGTAGTGGAAAATATATGGCTTGAATAAAAAACTGACCCAGACCACAGGCTGGAAACAGTAATGGACGTAAAAAAGTAAAGTTGGAGTAATTTGTGTTGTTGTTTTTTTAACTTTTACGTCGAAACAACATATTGGTACAGAAATATGCATAATCTCAAATTGTTTATCAGCTGTATAATTCAAGGTCCCTGCCTGATCTATATTAATAAAATTAAATTTGATGCATCTGTGTGTTTGTATGTCATGAGCATTGCGCGATATCTACCACACCTAGAGGTCTGAAATTTTAAAATTGGTAGATCCTGTGCACAAAAATTTTCACCTAAAAGCAGGTATTTTAAAATTTGGATTTTTTTAATTAGCTAAAATAAATAAAATTAATAGTTTTTTTTCTGTCTGTTTGAAGCAACCACCAGGGATAACGCCGGATACTTTTGCTAGTTAGCTCGTAATACAACTATGGAAATATACTGACCTGCTTTGTAATATTCGTCTACACACTTTGCAAGCATATTCCCACAAATATTAACCAGGTCAAACATCTTCCTCATCTTCCCCGAAGTAAAGGTTGACGTCAACTTAATCCTCAAGTGCCTCCCCTCCTGACCTTTCATTCCAAACAACATTTTAGCTCCCAAAGGATCTAACGTTTCATCTGGTGATAAGCTCCTGTCGAAGAACACATTCGCATCCTTCCCCAGGATGCTCTTGGTGATCTCCAGATCTTTGATCACTAGTATGGGTTTATCCAGAGAGAACAAGCCAATGTAAGGTACGTCTCCAGGATCCTGATACACCCTCCACAGGAAGGTTCCAAGGCTGTACTTGTGGAAGAAGATGTCCTTCAGGTTACCGAAAAACGGAAGAGGTTTCAGGTAAAATATTCCTTTTTTCTTCCAATAGTTAAAATTCCGTGTGGCATACAGGTATATCAATATCGAGCATAGTGCTACCGGTACAAGAATGTCCATGGCAATTGTATCGAACATCAGAGCCATTCTCGGAGATTGTTACGAATATTTATTAGAACCTGAAAATATAATAGTAATAATCATTCCAATTACAATAATACCAACTATATTCATATCAAACATTGATTTTATTTAGCAAGCATCCAACAATACAAAGGGGCTTATTAAGGGACTTAAGAAATCTCTGTTCATCCTAATTTCGATTAATCCTGCATCTATGAACGTATATTTCCGGGACCTCCTGGTGAATTGCAGAAAAAAAACTATTTTGTAAACAAATCACATTACGAGATTCTAGTTGTTTATGTTGCATCTATCAAATAAATACCAATACACTGCAATTTACTAAAAAATTGAAAGATGTATTTGCTCAACGTATAAAATATTATTATTATTATTATTACTATTATTATTAGCACCGCGTCTTACTACCCATTCGGGTTGTACGCACTTACGCTAATGTGTAATGGTAGGGTGATTGTGAGATGAAATGAAGGACCTACAGTTAAACGTGGAATCCGAACCACGTGGGGGCCTGGCATTCCCCACATTCACAAGATGTCTTGTCAGAGGTGAAGGAAGGGCGTATAAAATAATCCTGTTGGCTTTTTTGTTACTAAAGGAACTCCTCTTCTATCAAACCCCAGAGAAATAACCAAACAAAACAAGAGTCAGTGCAATCTGCCGGAGCTAGGTGGAAGCACCTTGTATTGTGAATATAATAATAATAATAATAATAATAATAATAATAATAATAATAATAATAATAATAATATAATATAATAATAATATAATAATAATAATAATAGACGACTTTAATGGCGAAATTAAGGCTACCGTCTTTTCTTACACTTAAAAAGACAAAATTGCAATTGATACCGAAGATGCCTAATTGGTGACGTGTGTGACGTCACGTGTAGCCCGGCGCCTAAACAAGCCACTGACAGTATCTACTATTCTTACTTATTTACTGCGTATTTTAACAGGCGTAGCGCCCTGTCTACAAGGAGCGAAAGGTCTGACGTTGTACAAACAGCTGCTCAAACCGATCCTCGACTATGCGTGTCCCGCTTGGGGCCATCTGGTGGACACGTGTCTGAGAATCATTGTGGGCGCACCTTGTTATGTCCGGAATAAGACTCTACATCGTGACCTGGATATGCCTACAATCAAGGACCACTTCCGGAAACTGGCCCAGTCCTTCTACGCCAGACTTCCCGGTGCCACCAATCCTCTTATCCAGGGGCATGGGAACTACGTCATCGACGTCCCAAAGCCCTGCTCGTATAAGCGAGATGTGACAACAGTGGTTTAGAAGGCTCTCACCCAGCCCCCATAGGGTAGTCTCCGCACGTAACTCTAAAAACCCCATATTCGTTTCCGCAAGCTATTTCCCACCCCACTATAACTAATAATATGTTATCTCTGTTCTTCCAGGTCGCCACCGTGGTTCGGATTCCACGTTAAACTGTAGGTCCTTCATTTCATGTCATAATCACCCTACCATTACACATTAGCGTAAGTGCGTATAACCCGAACGGGTAGTAAGACGCGGTGCTAATAATAATAATAATAATAATAATATAATCTCTGTTCTTTGATTTCAGAACTTCGTGAAACGTGACATCCGGCCTTTTTACTTGCGAACCACAAGGTGTGACCAATTGGTCGGTACGTGTTGGAACTTGCTCTCGTATCCCCCTTCAAGGAGCTTCAGAGCATGCTTTTGACTTCGGACTGCGTATTATTAAGTTGTAATTATACAAAAATATACCCGCTTCTACACGCAGCTTTCCTAGCACGTTTTACTCTTTTCGTAAATTTTGTATTTTGTTCACATTATTGTTAATTTTTATTATTATTATTTAGCACCACGTCTTACTACCCGTTCGGGTTATACGCTTAAGTACTAATTACGCTAATGGATTAGGAATTGGGAAGGTTGAATTAGAGAAAGCGAACCCGCATTTGCGTGGAGGGAAAGTGGAAAACCATTTAGGAACCCCCCCCCCCCCTCAGTTCAACCAACCGAGATTCGAACCTCAATCTCCTCGTCCTCAGCAGTCGGGATCAACACGACTAGCGCGTTAGTCAAATACGCCACCGAGGCGGGTCACATTATTATTAAATACGATGAAATATATTATGTTCATTTTTACTTACAAATCAAAGTTTTTACGCAAATATTTATCGCTCTCAGAGTACCGGTAGTATTTATCGCATAGCAAGTTTGCAAAAATTAAGATAATTGGCAAAAATAATTTAAACTGAATTAATATTATTATTTAGATAATATTCATAATGATTTACATTATTTTTATAAATCAAATCATTATAGATATGCAGACTGTATCAGCTTAATTTATAAGTATCTGATAACAGCTTTATCAGTTTTAAATATGATTTGTTTATACTGTGTAAACAATTTTTTCTAATCTTTCTTTTAGAAAATAAAATTATTTACAAACAGTAGCAGTTTACACACACTACATAGGCGGCAAGTAAGAAATCAAGTTAATAATGTTTCTAAACATTTGTCTCTGATATCTAATTTACCGAATTTCTCTTTGTTTTTTCCAGATAGAATCAAATAAAAGTAATTTTATTTCGTAATGCATAATAAATATACAACGAATATACATATCGCACATATATAAACATACATATCGCAATGTATTAGACCCTACCATACATATTAATACGAGTAGTATTCGTTTATGCAATTACATTATATTAACAAATAATAATTGCAAATGGTAAATAATAACACTGAAAATAGTTTTGTTCTACAAGAAAATCCAGAAATAGATTGTTGGTATTTTTCAAATTAGTGCTAAAAAAACAAGCTTTTAATGACAGTTACTAACTTTTTGCTATGTAATGATCTCCTTGAATTTCTAATAGGTTTTCCTTTGTTAGTCAATTTCAAGACCGGCGTACTGTTCAAAAATTTAATTCTAATTAATGTCCTTTGGCGAATAAATGCTTTTACAACTTCTTTAGAAATTCCAGGATAAGTTTTTGTTACATTAAAAACTAAATTCGATACTACGCCACGTCCTTTTCTTAGTGTTTCTCCGTGATGTTTACGAAATTCTTCCTCTAGTTCTCTCGATAGCTTAATCCAGACGGCCGACAGCACTTGCAGCCCTCCAAACGAGATATGTTTTATCCAGATACTTGCCAATGGCTCTCCTAAAGTTTCTGTAATTCCATCTGTGATGTAGGAAAACTTTTTTTTTTTTTATCCAACCGACCAAGTACTCTAGAGCAGAACTCTCAAGATCAGTTAAACTTCCCTTTCCTTCAATTTGCTCAAGAACAAATTCATCTGACTCTTCGTCTTTTCGTTTGTTTTTTCCTCTTCCTCCTGTGTTTTCTAAAGATTGAATGGAAATTCCACAGTCTTTCAACACTTTTGTCACAACATATTCATCATCATCAGAACGTTCAAGATTTGTATATATTTTTTTTGCACCATTCCAGGATTTTTCCCGAGGATGATCATTTCAATACGGTTTAATGCACTCAAAGGTGTAGGATGATCATTCAGTCCTCCACGAGTTTGAATCTGAGAAAATAAAATTTCCAGAGAATACTGATTAATTCCATGAGTTAAGATGTATTGAATATTGTGATGTTTATCTTTTACGTCGCTGAGCAATGACTGCAGAGATTTAACAGACATTATGCATCCTTTCTGGAAAAGTTACAAACTATTTGGAAAAACTTGAGGATTTTTTTATCACCACATTTCAGCGTTTTCATCAGCTCTACCATTCTATTCAGCATTTGATCTTGAACGCTCAGGTCTTGACCGTAAGGCTTCCTAGAAGAGCTACCTAAATTCTTAGGAACAAAGCTATTCATTAAATGAAACCAGTGTTCACACACTTCAATAACTTCAGCCAATGTTTCCATATCTGTGTTACTTTTCATCTCATTAAATCTAAGCCCTGGCACCGTTCTGTGTGAAATAAGTTGTTTCACTTTCCTTACATTCTGCCTCTTAGTTTTTTCAACGTTTAGATGGCTTTCATCGAGTTTTAAACTTTTCAAATCTTTAGTTGTCTCAAGTCAGATCAGTTCAAATAAAGGACTTTTATTACATAAATATTATTCCGTCAGCTAAACGAAAGCCAGTGTCTAAAAGCTGGTTTCCCCTGTTGCCCCAACCTCCCCACTTGCCAATAGAGTCATTGACAAGTAGTGGGAAGTTTTGGCTGATTTGATATGCGAGTTACAGGTTGTTTTCACAAACCCTTATCCTCGTTGCATGAACTTAGCGTTAAATGACTTGGTACCTATGATTTAATCGTACAAAGTACACGGTTTGAGTTGGTTTGTAGCCCGACACAAGATATCCACCTTGACAGAAGCGCCAAGCTAGGTCACCTGTGAAAGGGCTGTATTGCTTTGTGAGTTACAGGCAGCATATGCTAGCCCTTATCCTCATGGAATGATGGTGAGATGTCTAAAAGCCAATTCCTTATTAGCTTAAGGACATGTAGTGCATCAGCAAAGCAATAAATAATCTCTTCTTTTGAGGCTGAATGAGAAAATAAAGTTTTATCAATGGAAATTCCCAGTTAATTCCATAAACCTATATTTCCTCCTCCTAAGTCACTCACATAGGCTTTTACGGTGTATCCAATTTCATACAATTTAGCTGTAAGGGAATCAAGAATATTCTTCGTAATTATGTCAAAATATACGTAAATAGGCTGCTTCCATTTTGAAAATAAGCCACGAGCCATGACCACGTGCATTTGTGAAAAAGGTCCAACAATTTCATCATACACGTCATATTCAAGAGTTTCCTTCACTTTAACTTCGTCAAATTGTAAGACGAGTCGCTCAGTGTCATTCAACAAAGACCGTGCAGCATCTAAAAAACGGGAAAACATTTTTAAGAACGCCTTGCCTCATATCGAATGTAGAGGCCCACTTCTGCAAAGTTGAAAGACCAGGTAAAGTGATTTTCAATTTTTTTTTTTTTTTTAAGCAGAGGTAACAACGCTTACTAAAATATCTTAAAGTAAATACTATAGATAATTCTTCATTTGTACATTTTACTTTCTTCTTCAGTCCCAGAATTATGTCAATTTTACTCTGAGTAAAGATATTTCTTAGTGTATTTCTAGCATAGACTTTTGAAGAAGCAATGGTTTTCTTTTTATATTTCAAATTAAGATTGATGTGCCTTACTGTTCAGTCAGCCTTGTATCTTTCCTTCGCACTTGCACCGGCCGCTTCACCTCCCTCTCTACTGCCGGTCCGGCCCACAGTCCATGTTGTCTGAGCCGTCCGTGACGACTCCACCTCTGCTCACAGCGCCAGCGCTTCCTATTGGCTCGCGTGATGGACACTGTCTCTAACAGTTTCTCGCGCCAATAGGAGGCCCCCTCCCCAATTCCCGCGACCCAGCGCAATCACTCACCATCATAACTTAAACACACCTACCCACATCCCAAGAAAAGAAAATCCTCCCCAATTCCCACGACCCAACGCAATCACTCACAACTCACCACATACCTTAAACACACCTTCCCACATCCCAAGAAAAGAAAATCCTCCCAAATTCCCACGACCCAGCACAATCACTCACAACTCACCATCATACCTTAAGCACACCTCCCCACATCCCAAGAAAAGAAAATCCTCCCCAATTCCCGCAACCCAACGCAATCACTCCCAACTCACCATCATACCTTAAGCACACCTCCCCACTTCCCAAGAAAAGAAAATCCTCCCCAATTCCCGCGACCCAGCGCAAGCACTCACCATCATACCTTAAGCACACCTCCCCACTTCCCAAGAAAAGAAAATCCTCCCAAAGTCCTACGACCCAGCACAATCACAAATTTTCACCTCAAAGGGTCATTTTCTAATACAACTGTAATTCCTTTTCAGCTTAATTTACTAACACTTGTATTTCTTTTACAGCCTCATTTCATCTGCCTCATTTAATAGGTATTTAATTTCATCTGCGAGGTTAAGAGTCATGACAATGACTCGGTACTCAAACAACAAATCAGCTCTTTCATAGACAACCTGGCGTGGCATAACTGTCAAGTCAGATGTTCTATGTCGGGCAACAGCCGAACGGCGTGTTGGAAAGAGCATTTCATCACTCCCTATACTTCCACAGCTATCCCCGACCTCCCACCACGACTCCGTGTTGCCGGGACGGTTCTCCTGCCTCCCACCGCGACTCCGTGTTGCCGGGACGGTTCTCCTGCCTCCCACCGCGACTACGTGTTGCCGGGACTGTTCCCCTGCCTCCCACCGGGACTCCGTGTTGCCGGGACAGTTTCCTTTGCCTCCCACCGCGACTCCGTGTTGCCGGGACAGATCCTCACCTCCCACCGCGACTTCGTGTTGCCGGGACTCTGCCCTATCACCCTCCAACCTTCATCGACCCTTCCGACGGTCTACTCACGGGATGGGATACACCCGCCGCGCCGGCAAGGCCCACCGACAGAAGACCCTAAAGAAGACGACAACGAAACAATACTCCACCCGTGGACCCATCTTCTACGATCCCGACTGCAACCACCAGACCCCCCGAACGTCAATACTCCACTCCAGCATCTTCAAGAACCCCTGCACCCGAGTTAGCCAACTCCTTCCCTCGTCTTCCCCTCTCACCAACCATCCGACCCCCACCTACTCCGATTTCCCCCTTCAGCCCTGAACCAGCTTCACGCCCTGGCCACCCCAGAACCCGCCTATGTTTTCTCCCCCATCTCCCTTCCCTACCCCCATCCACTGGACCCGCGAGATCGACGCCTGGAAATCAATGTCACCCGGAGACTGGACTTCGACTAGATAAAAACAACCAGTTACCCCGAAGTACCAGTAAGAGGGATAACAAGATTTTCTTTCTTGATTTTTTTTCATAACATTTAGATTTAAAGTTTACTTTTTCCGCAATAGCTTCAAATTTTATTTTAATTATTTATTTTCTTTCTTTAAGGCGTGTAACGGGCTAAACTGGCTTGGCCCCGTTCAATTGTAAAATATGAATATTAGTTGATGCAAGCAAGTAGTCAAGAGTTAAAAGAATGGTATACTGTTGTTAAATGCTACGCTCATAACACATTTGTTTTATTTACATACCTACTTCGTCGACTCTTCCTTCAAGCCCGATGCCCCATCGGAAGAAACAACCCTTAGAAAAGTGGCCGGCCGCATCCACGTGGTGAATACTCCGCGCTCACAAAAGTCTGAAAGTCAACTGAAAGGAGCTCGAGTGGTGTTAGCCGAGGCGAGTCAACCTTCCAGAGGTTGATGGGAGCTTCCCCCACCTCTCCGTGCCGGCCTCTCCTACACGCGGATTATACATACTATATATTCTCCGGCTCACTTGGAATAAATCTTCCCCAATTCCCGCGACCCAACGCAATCACTCACAACTCACCATCATACCTTAAACACACCTTCCCACATACCAAGAAAAGAAAATCCTCCCAAATTCCCACGACCCAACACAATCACAAAATTGCACCTCAAAGGGTCATTTTCTAATACACGACTCGGTACTCAAACAACAAATCAGCCCTTTCATAGACAACCTGGCGTGGCATAACTGTCAAGTCAGATGTTCTATGTCAGGCAACAGCCGTACGGAATGAGCATCCATAATATCCACAACCAGCGCTGTTACTACACAGTGCGCACTCCTCGCGTCGAGCAGATTTACATTTCTACGGTAGACTTACGGTTTGAGGCGATGGATCCACTAGACAGAAAGGAAGTGGCAAGGATAGACGGACAGTATGGCAAAGATTAGGAGTAGCCTATAATATCCACAACCAGCGCTGTTACTACACAGTGCGCACTCCTCGCGTCGAGCAGATTTACATTTCTACGGTAGACTTACGGTTTGAGGCGATGGATCCACTAGACAGAAAGGAAGTGGCAAGGATATACGGACAGTATGGCAAAGATTAGGAGTAGCCTACCTCGTGGCAGGATCTATAGAGTATCTTTTCTGCTAGTTGTTAGGAATAACAATTGTCTTAACTAAGACATTATAGTTGTTACGTTGTTAGGTTAATTATGTAATGTTAGTGTAGAGTTAATGCCTCCGTAGTTATTAAAACGTTTTGCTAACTAAACTTGTTGTTTACCGCGCTTCACGCGTATCTTGGACTGAGCGATTGGGCCAGCCACTCATAGGGATTGTGTATCCCTCGACACACACTGTGTGACCACTAATGTATTTTAAAGGTAGCTTGCTAGGGATAGCAATAGTTCAGGTTATATGAGGGCCTGGGAATGATACCTAGCTAGGTACAATTGTATATTCTAAACACTGGTTTGGGTGTTTAACCTGTGGGCCATTAATGCCCGTCGAGATTGGCTCGTGGTTATCCTTTATTATGATTTTTAATACTCCCCTTTGGAGTATCCGGCTCTTGAGCCACTACTGCCCCTCAGACACGGATGGAGCTGTTTGTATTTCTTTTGCTTGTAGTTTGTGTTGTTGACCACTGATGGGGGCTCAAATTGTGGAGCACTTCTGCCGACCCGGCGTAGCCCGTAGTTTCTAATATTTCCTTGTAGTTTTGTCTTACCTCTTGTACGGTTTTTTTTGGCATTATATCCATGGTGCTCATAATACTTGAACTTGTCCAATACAATTACTTACTGTATGTGCACGGTCTACATACTAGAATAATGGATGGTTTATAAAGCATAACAAAGTTGTCTGCAAACATCCATTATGCGACCCACGACCCTTGTTGACCGTGATATAGGCAATGCTACCTAATATCTCATTAATGATTTGTAGACAGTACTTACCGAGATTATGTGCAAACTATTGACAATGTACCTTGCTTCATTAAAATCTAACTACTCTTAATTATTTCTTGTTCTCATTGGATATATAATATATATATATTTATATGTATATATGTGTACCTGCTCCTCTATCTAAGTTAATGCTATATCATCCCTCAATTATTAACAGATAGGTAGAGGGTGGGTGCAGGCGTTTAACATGTTTACTTGAGCACAAGAGAATGAATGTGTATAGTGAGCACACGGGCACGATTGCTCACTAATCGTTTTCTGATTTGAACGTTCATGAATAAGTTCTTCAGTCAGTTTCTTTCTCTGGTTTTCACTCTGTTTTCACGTTACAGAACATTTCACCTTTTCTCTGGACTTCTGTCTCTACCTAACTTCGATAATGGTAATGGTGGTAGGTTTCAGCTTACTCTGAGGTGTGATATTCAATAATATGTGGATATTAAAAAATATATAGATCTATTTATACAAATATTTTATTCAAAGCATAATTTTATAAACCAATAACTTTCAAGCTATATGCAAATATGTTTTAACTTTTCGAACACACAAGGTAAAGTAGTGGGACGTTATAAAAACTAACCTGAAATGTTGATGGATGTCAATATCTCATGACCCCCTGAACCCTAAAAAGTTGTTTTTTGTATCTGTTTAAACTTAAAATTAATAGTAGTTTGATAAAGGACGAAAAGAGAAAAAGTCAATTTTCTCAAAATTGGCTCTTAACAATTTTGATTAAAATTCGTATCCAGGCGTTGATTAAAATTATAAATAAACTGACTATTTTAATTCTATCATGAAAATTACTTTTAGGGTACTTTACAGAAGCTGAAATTTCCGTATCTCCTCAACTATTTGAGATACTAAATAACACTTCATTGCAAAATTGTAGTTTTATTAAAAATAAAAAACTTTTATATGAAATATATGTTTATAAAAACCAACCGTTTCTGAGATCTAATGCAATAGAGTAATTAAATATAAGTAAGTCTCTCAAAAGTTTGTTATTTTTCCTTAAACTACTTAGGAGAAATGTTTGTACAGAAATGATATATCTACGTTTTGGATTCAATAGTCAATATTTACATTTTTTAATTGGTCGAAAATGTTAACCGAAAGTAGAAATTTTAATACAAAGTGTTGACCCTTGTGGGCCCAATATTGATCTTTTTGTTTAACAGTCCAAACATACGAATGAGGACATTAGTTCTTTAAAAATAAACTTATAAAATTTAAAACTGGCACTAAAAAATGTTTTATATAGGTATAGTGCAATATGTGCTTGGGTTTTCTAGTGTATATTATTTCGTTTAATTTATATTACGAGTTTGAGTAAATATTTAAATTTTTAAACAATAGAGCGAGAAAGACCGTGCTTGCTTGATTTCTTCTTAATTTGGTGTTTATTTGATTTTTTTTAAGCGGTGTTATTTTGTTTTATAGGAGGATTTCGTGTAGCAAGATAATTTCATTTTATTTCGGTTTTCAAAAATATTGTAATCATATCTAACAGCTATCAAAGAAAAAAGTACTAACTTCATCTTTGTATGATACTTTTCGCTTTACCGAGGCTCACCATTTTTATGGGGACTTAACAATAAAAAAACACTGTTGTAACAATATAAATGATTCCCTATTCCCAAGAAAAATATGGCTTGTATTGCATACAAACATTTATGTTGGTTTAAAATGATCATCACATGAAATAAACCAGATCAGAAAGGATGTTGAAGAGAGAACACCTGGACTCAGGAATTGTACAAAGGCAGGACAAACTTAAGCGTAATCGATGCTCATCAACCCCATACAGGGAAACTGATGATGAATACACTTGTGTTTGGTAATAGGATTATTAACATAGTGTAGATTTTAGACATACATTTATTGCAATTTTTAAACGTTCTATTTAGTATGTACAGTATTCAATGGTTTACAAACCCTCATATAAATGTGTTTGGTTACACTTCTCAACAAATTATTTTGACAAATGCTAAGTTAAACTTTAATTCAATTCTTTCCCTTCATAAACACAAACAAATATGTCATTTCTTTTTAAATAATATAAAATAAATCAACATAAGTAAATTAAAAATAATTTTTTTTTTTTTTTTTCACAAGGTGATGAAATCTTTATACAAGACTTAAAATTTCAAAATCACCTTTTAAAACTTTACGAGTAGGCCTAGATTAAGACATTTTAATTTTCTTTGGGTCTCTTTGATTAAATTATTATTTTAATGACTTATAAAAATTATGATTTAATTATAGACTTAGCTATTAAAATCATGAATACAATATTGGTCGTGTAATGATTATATTTCATAGATAATTTTTTGATTAATTTATAGATGTAAAGAACTGATATGTGATAATGTTCAAAATTCACTACTATTTAACAATATCTTTAGAAGAAAATGTCAACATGGTGTAACATCCTTCTGTCTCTCTCTCTCTCTAGCAAGGGAAGGACAAAGGAAAGCTGCATTTTGTTACTCAAGGAATGTTCTAGAAGTTAAAACGTTGTAGATATACCTTTAGGCAAGCGTATGCTTCCACACTATCTTGATTGTCTATGAGCTGTCCGGGTGTTTGTCCATTATAAGAATACTTATTTTCATTAAAATCAGCAAATCTTATTCGGGACTTTACACACTCTGCACCAGGCACAATCTAGGATCAATAATGATCCAAATCATATAGTCAGCTCATGTGCTATCTGATTGTGGATCACAGTTAGAAAGATTCAAAACAAAAGTTAATTAAACTAATCAAGCACACTTGGGGCTTATTATTAAAATCAATAATGAAAGAACCTCAAATAAAGACATTCTGTAATAAAATACAGTATCACAATAGTCACTCCAACATTATGGCATTATATTTCATTACTTTGCTCATAAGGAAAGTGTTTCTTACAGTACTTCCTGTATTGGAGTTACCATATTGTTTTATTACACTAGAATTACAAATACTGTTTTTTTACACCATAAATTACAAATAGATATGAATAAAAGGGTAAAGACTACCATTATTATATAATTAAAGTTCAACTGTTCATATTTAAAACACAACACAAGTGTGTTTATGAACACAAGTTTATTTTGAAATGACCAATTACTACTTATATATATTATATCCATTCAGAAAACACTAAAATAAAAATATACAAGCTACATCCGGAGGTGTATTGAAGGACTTGAAGCAGTTAATTGTTTTGGTGTGGAGACTTTAGAAGTTACAGTGTTTATTAGTGGGTAAGTTGTCATACGATGGCTCCTATTCATTCTGGACGTGGCTGGCTCATCATCATTTTCAATTTCAACATCTATAACAACAATAATTAATCACATGTTTTTGGTAATCATGTAAAAAAAATCATGGATACAATAATGTGAGAAATTTCTATTCAAACTCCAAACTAGGACACAGAAAATAACAAATTCAATATCTGCTCTTGTTATGCCAAGTTAGTTTAGATTTATTCTTCACATTTAAAGTTTTGTGTGGCTATGCTTCAGGGTTACTATACTTTTTAGGTCTCAGGTCAAGTCAGGTCAGGACATTTTAAAATTCACTAACTTTTCCAGATTTTCCAGAGCCAATTTCTTCTTTTTTCAGTCACTATTTATTATAAAGACGATTTTATTAAGGTCAAAATTTAATGTAATAATATTTTTAGACAAATACACATTCTGAAAATGTCTCACTCTATGACGAGGTTAAGAGATTCCAGCCTAAATCAATGAACTATTGGGTAGTAAGATCTAAGTCAGATTTGCCACATTGATGCATTAAAAGATCACCTAAGAAAATGCAGTTTAAAATTGTTGTGAGACTCATTCTTCTTCTATAAGATAACGCAGATGAGCATAACCTTGACTCAACTTTGTCCAAAGACGCATGGTTGAGTGGTCGAAAGACACGAAAATCACATGTTGACCTTGAGAATATAGATTATTATGCTCAGTTGTGTTAAAAGAGATTTGTAGTGTGTAAATAACTGAAAGAAAAATATTATTTTGACAAATGTAAATGAAATTTGTATATTTTTTTAGTGTCAACATTTCAGAAATTTGATAAAATTCCCTGAACTTTCCCTGTTTTCCAGGTCGCTGGACACATTGTATCTGAAATTTTACCAATTTCCCAAAACAAAAAAAAATTGTTTCCAAATATTTTACATGTAAATATATAAATAAAAACCGTCATTTTCACTGTTTTGTATTAAATTACTGACATACGTAACAAGACAAGTTCTTAATACATTAGCAACTAACAATCAAAAACAATTAAGTCTATGATTTAAGAAAAACTGTGGGTGATAGCAGAATTTGATTTTTAAATTTGTTATTACCAAAGAAAAAATTCATTGAAATCATGTTAACATATATAAGAAAGAAAAATTGTGTTTGACAGTGTAATTAGTTTTGTTGTGTATTCCATCACCTGCCTTTATATTCACTAAATTAGTAAGGAAATTATAGTGTAATCTTTTCCCACTAATTAACATTTTTATAATGTGAATTTCTTACTATAAAATGTATCACACCTATTTTTACAGGAATCTGTTCCTTATCACTGTTGTGCCGTACACGCGTAGTCTGGGCATTGGTGTCCCTGGTCCGAAGAGCTGTTGGCCCTAATCGATCTCGTCGGAGTTGGCGTCTGATGGCAATCCTTAGACTAGTGTCACTGCGGCAAATATTCCGCCATTTCTTACATACTAGTGCAGCAGAGACCAATGAGTTTGAGTCCACACACCTAGGAAGAATGATAGGTTTTTGAACCAATAGAATGTATTTAAACAAATTAGTATACTTTGATGTACGTACAATAAACATTTGGTGCACCTTTAGAAAGTACAAATATATTTTTGTGGCCAATATTGATAGCATTTTAATTATTATTTCTTACACAGTCTCTAACTATTTGTTCAGGTTATATGCATTTGTACTATTTATGCCAATGAACTAGGGATGAGGAAGAGTGAATTTAAACAAGTGTACCTGCATCTGCGCTGAGGGAGAATGAAAAAAAAATGGGGGGGGACTAGTTTCGCTATCATTGGTAGTCTAGTCTAACACAAGAGTGACCATACAGCCACCGAAGCAGCTAAAATGTTATTGTTATTAAAAGTGTTATTTTATAGCTATTGATAACAGCTATCAAACGTGACCGCTGCAGATCACATTACAATATGTTTCAAAAGTGAAAGCGGTTCTAGTAAATTTTTCTAACTTTCAGATATGATCAGTTCTAAGAAAAGTGAAATGTAAGCTGTCTGGAAAACTCTGAATTATAGTGCACTACATTTAGGTTCATTTGCAATCAACTGAAAGTTTCTAGAAAGGTTTACAAGTAGATTCTTGTTGAATAGTGGAAATATTAGAAAATCTGTAACAGTAAAACAAACATAAGCAACAGCTTTAAGACCCGTAGGTATAAGGCAGTGATATCCAACCTTTTTTTTTTGTTTACATAACATTACATATAATTCCTCTTCAACTTTGTACCTGCAAAGTTGGTGCATAATGCAAGTTATACATATGTTATAGTCTAGAACAGGGGTTTCCAACATAAAAGTGCCCAAGGGCCACAAATGAATTGGCTAAGGAGTGGAAGGAAATAGGACTCAAGAAAACACACAATCTATTTTAAAAACAGAGCGCAATTAATTTTATCACTGAATGAACATCAATTTGAGCTTTCATGGATTTTTTTCCCATGCATGTCGAAACTTTCAGTTTATAGGATAAAAACATAAACTTTACTAAAGAAGTAGATTACTTTTACAAGCAATGTTATGGGCCACAACAAAAAGGTATTGCGGGCCACTTGTCGGAAACTCCTGGTCTAAAGGAAAAAGGAGAAAAAACTAAGTTTCCAAATTATAGTTAAAACATAATTTCATGGTAAACACTGTATTTTAGTTAGGGCCAGATTTAGGGTTAGACAAATATTTTATACATCCCTTAAGCGCTCTTCACATTTTTAAGCCTGCTCTCGAGCATAGCGAGGTAGAAATGTCAAGATACAAAAAGTTGTTCAGTTCCAGATATTTAATTGAATTAACAATTCAGAAGTGTGTTTTACTGTGTTTATACAATTTATCACAAGCAAATAAATTAAATTATTCAGATATGTGTGCATCTCTTTGATTTGTTAATTAGCAAGTGGATTGTTCTTATTTGCAAAATGAAAGTAGTATGGGTATGGTCACTGATACACACTTCTACCACAAACAGTGTGCAGCCAGACCCTATTTGCTTGCAATAAAACACACTTCTGTACTGTTATCCAATGATATGCTGTTTTATATCTGACATTTATAACTCATACAGTGTGCAGCCAGCCAGAACTCCGCTCATATTCCACCCTCCTTTTGACACTACATGTCCATGAAGTCAATGAAACGCAAAGTACCATCTATCTGAACACTAATGGCCACCATAATTTGTAAAACGTAAGGTTAGTTTTAGGAGGAAGAAGTTTGACTTTACGTGTACACTTGCAACCACAAAAAAGTATTCAATGAAATACTTACTTTAATATTAGTATTGCAACTTCTTCAGGGGGACTCCCGAGTATGTCAACAGATTCATCAGACTCCTTCCAAGAAGGTGACACCCCTATTGATCGGAGCAACATGGAAAAGGACTCCATGATTTCATTTCTTAAACAAACATTTGATTATTTTTGAAGGTCCAGCATAAAGTGAAGAAAAATTAGACATTTAATAATTAATATCCAACTAATGGCAACAGTGTGTGTAATGTCATTACTACTTGTTATAGGCTAGCTCAAAGAACTAGCACAAATCTTTCATTCATGATGAATGGTTCAAAATTAACTATCTGCAAAATGAATATGCTTTAATTAGTTAGCTACTCGCACCTGTGGGCATGTAGTTGAAAGCCTGTCTCATCTGGTTTGCTTATGATAAATGTCAGGGTTCAACCCTGGTTGGTTGTATCAAGGTGTTTTTTTACCTCCATGAAAATTTGGATAGATTTTCTCTAAATTCTACCTTTTCAATTCCTAAACTGTTAATGTAAATATTTGGAAATCCCTGAAGTTGTCAAACGTGGTGCACATAAAATAAAAAGTAATCTTCCGATATATATTATTTTTATTTACAGCAGTTGACAGTAAAACATTAGATTAGCAAAATAAAGGGTAAAGAATTATTTTCTTAAAGGGTCTATCTAATACATTTAGGCGTTCAATTAATTTTTTTATAAAAGTGTATCCAAATTACATAAAACTAATGTTGTATCTTGATTATAATTGTTTTATGATTCTGATCAGTTATCCCCATGTTTCATAAATAGCAGATACCAAATTTTATGTTTAGTTTTTGAATTTCAAGAGCTAAAAATGAAACAATTATTAAAATATTTTATATAGGCCCTATCAAAATATGCTTGTTTAGGTCTATGGATTCCTGCTAAGGATAGGAATTAATTTTTTGAATCTTGAATCCTTAGACATAAGGATATTCAAAAATTTCTATTTTTATTTTGAGTCTGAATTTTTTTTAAAGCTGTTATGATGCTTGCTAGTGGTTTTGGCCAGGATAATACTAAGACAAACCATACAACCAGACTCAAACACTTAATTTAGCGCTTAAATAATTGAAGAGATCAGGGCAAAAACATTAAAGCCCCTAAAGATTTAGATGGAATATTTTCACCATTTAAATGTCGATAAAATCCTTTAATTTAGCTATAAAATATAAATAAAATATTTGTTGATATTAAACTGATACCTTCAAAATATCGAATGACAATAAATACCCCTTGGAGTTAAGGAGGTAAGCTACCAGAAATCTGTGCTAACAATTTTTTTTCATAAAATGAGGGTTATTGTGATTTGCTACAACCCCTTCAATTGTGAATCGAACATTAAAGCAAAAAACTTATTTTCTCTAGCAACTAAAGGATTAATGGGTTCATAATAGAAATTGAAGAAAATAATTATACCAATGTACTCTTAATATGGTTCTGAGATTCAAATTTATATTTAAATTAAATTAAATGAAGATGTGGATTCAGAAATAAAGTGGATTGCAGCCATTTATACTTCTGAGGAATTAAAACAAATGATTGAAAAAAATAAAGTTTCCCTCAAATATTATTATTATTAGCACCGCGTCTTACTACCCGTTCGGGTTATACACACTTACGCTAATGTGTAATGGTAGGGCGATTGTGAGATGAAATGAAGGACCTACAGTTTAACGTGGAATCCGAACCACGGTGGAGGCCTGGCATTCCTCACATTCACAAGATGTCTTGTCAGAGGTGAAGGAAGGGTTTGGAAATCAGATAAATTTGTGCCGGGACCGAGGATTGAACCCCAACCGCCAGCACAGAAGTCTGACACCTTACCACTAGACCACCAGATCACCTTCTCTCAAATAAACTTCATCAATGGGAAACTTAAGCAATGTTAAACAAACTACACAATCTGGGAAATACTATTTAAAATTATTGACAACCCGAACTAGTAAGTCTGGGGATAAAAAGAAGTTAGGCTTAAATTGAGTTTTCCTTTTTAACAATAAATAGTATGATGCACTGTACAGACTTCCTCACTCCATTTACATAAAAATTGAGATATGTTTTCAAAGTTTCTTAAGATACAGAATGAAGGACGGAAAAAAAATTAAATTATAGCACTGTGTCTTACAACCCGTTTGGTTCATACATTTAAGTACTAATTAGTCTAATGGGGTAGGAATTGGGAAGGTTGAATTTATATGAAGTGAACCCACATTTGTGTGAAAGGAGAGTGGAAAACCACCTTCAGTTCACCTGACTGAGATTCAAACCTCGATCTCGCCATTCTTGGCAGTCTAGCTCAACAAGAAACCAGCACGTTAGCTAACTACACCACTGGGGCGAGTATGAAGAATATACACTTATGCAGAAACATAATGGAGAAATGATACTACCAAAACGCAGAAGTGAAATAATATAGTGTTACAGAAACAATGAGAGAAAAAAAGGAACATCTCGATTAACCAAGGAACATAACAATCAACTTCCATTTACCAAACAGTAACCTAAAAAAAATTATTTTTACATATAGGCCTAGCTAAAATACTATTGGTTTTATAAAATATATTTCAAATAAAAGTTGTTTATTTTTAAGTTTCTGACAACTTTGTAATAATAAGTTATTCAGTATCTCAAATAGATAGCCTAGTTGCATAGCTATGATGAAAATTTGAAATTTCTGCTTAGGAAACTCAGATGTAGCATTTTATTCATAATGATAAACAGTGTCTAGATAAATACAAGTTTTAATCAAAATAGTTAAAGCAGATTTGATCAAATTAATTTTTTGCTCTTTTTGCCCTAAGTAAACTAGGCCTACTTACTCTCTTAATCTTAGGGGTGGCTAAAGAATTCCAAAACCCCTTTTGGGGACCTTGTGAAAGCCCTATGTATATCAAGTTGTAGCCTGATCTGTAAAATGGTTTAGGATCTAGTCCCCTTAACAAAAAGACAACAACAGTGCAACAATCACTTTATGGGGTTCAGGAGGTCAATGTCAACATTCATCAAAATCTCGAATTCAATCTTTTCGATGATCACAATACTTTATTTATGTTTATTTTTAAATATATGATTAAAGAGTTTACACCACCTTTGATAAAATGTGTGTTCTTATATTACATCATATTTTATTTGAAGTTTGTTAAATAGCCTAGGATACAGGCCTATATAATAACAAAAATGAACACCAATCATGCCAAAAATAAGTTATGAATAAACCAGAAAACATTTTTCTACCCCACTAAAAATAATCAAAATTTAAATTTTGGCCACCAATGTTATTTACTAATTAAAAGAAACAATACACTTTATCAAAACCTAAGTGTGAAGTTTGTCTTCATATTTTACAGGGTGAGGCATAAAGTGTCACATTTAAAAGCATGATATATTTACTATTTTGACCTTTAAATGGTTCAAATTAAACTTAAAATAGCAAACAAAGATTGATAATTTTCTAAACACCATTTAATTGTTCATTTTTTTAAAAGCAATGTCCTTAATTTGGCCACCATTATATGCAATACAATGTTGTATATGCTCCTTGAAACTTGGCATGGCTTTATGCAATGTTTTTTGTTGAGTTGCTTCCACTTCCACCTTAATCCTTTCTTTGAGTTCCTGGCTTGTTTTTGGGTGAGCCGCATAAATATGAATCTCTAAAATGCCCCTCAATAAAAAAAAGTCTGTAGCTGTTAAGTCTTGTGGTGGCCAAGCAATGTTCTCAAATCACGAAATGAGGTGCCCAAGAAACATTTTGTGATACATCTCAATTGATGTTTGAGCTGTGTGGACCATTGCCTCATCTTACTGGAACCAGAGGTTGTTGGTATCCTTACCCTTGTGTTGTAGTTCAGGGGTAAGAAAAGTCAATCAATGGAGCTGCAAGTAATTTCAATGAGTGAATAATTATATGGTCAACATGAAAGTTAAATTAGAGTTTGGTGTCCAGGAGAAACTCCCTGTAAACATTAATATTATCGTTTATAAATACAAAATATAGTATTAGTTTTCCTAGTAAAAGATATGTATTTGGTCTTTGATATATTAGTGGATATTTTATTTTAAGAAGACCAATGTAGAATACCGCTTATGTCATTTAACGAGTCTACACAATATTATAGTGATAGTTTGAGATAATCCACAAAGAGTAAGTAACTAGATTAGTTTATGTATTTACCAATATCATCAATAAATACATTTAAGAAGAGTGGTCCTAAATTGGAACCTTGTGGTATACCACCATCATCATCAGACACATCGGTTTCCAGCCTGTGGCCGGGTCGGTTTAGTAAAATGCCTCCATCTTCCTCTATAATTGCTTCCATTCTTCTCCTCTCACTTGCACAGTTTGTTATCTGTTCCTCCCACCTCATTCTTGGCCTCCCTTGGGGTCTTTTTCCAACATACTTCATTTCCATCATTTTCTTTGGCATTCTATCTTTTTCCATCCCCATAATATGCCGATACCATTTCAGCCTTGCTTCCTCTACTATCTCATATGCTACCTGTACCCCTACTCTTTCTTGGATAACTTCATTGCTAATCTTGTCTCTCCTTGTGACAGCTAGCATGCTCCTCACAAACTTCATTCCCATGACTACTTTCCTAGTCTTTCTTACATTCAATGCCAATGTTTCCGCTAAATATGTGGCAATGGGTACGAAGTATGCCCTGTTCAGCACTTCCTTACAATTCAAAGACACTTCTCTTATCCAAAGCAGGTATCTTACACAATTATAAAAGAACTCTCCCTGCTGTCTTCATTATTTCCTCTCTACTCCCACCTTTCACCTCAATCACACTTCCAAGCAGTGCTCAAATTGGAAAATTTTAACAACAGGAACAGTAGGTAATAACTAACAGCCAATAATTACTTAATCTATTTTACAGCATGAAACTATTGCATTGTCCTCACACACTTCAATAAGATGCATGTCAAGCCATTAACTTTAATGGTAGTAGACTACATAAGACAAAGGTTATTTTGCAAGGTCAGTCATTAAGTTCCAAACATGAAAACGTTACGCCTGTGGATCCCCAGACATGTTGTAATTCGCTGACTTGGGTTTGTGTCTTGTCACTATCTTAAATTCCTCATCACAGTGGCTGATGCAGTTGGTGGCCTTGATAGTGTTGCATAGCAATTTTGTTGTCAGCAACAGAACTAGAGTCATGAAAGATATAATATGGCTAAAGGACTTTTTTGGGGTCTAATTGATACAGGTGGTAGAGATTTAATACCAGAAGAAGTAGGTGGATTATAGTCTATTTGAGTTGACGTAGTTAGTTGAAATATATATTTTTTTATTTAACACTGCGTCTTACTACCCGTTTGGGTTGTACACCTAAGTACTAATTATGCTAACGGGTTAGGAATTGGGAAGGTTGAATTTAGAGGAAGTGAACCCTCATTTGTGTGAAGGGAAAGTGGAAAACCATTTAGGGAAAACCACCCCAGATCACCCGAGATTCAAAGGTTGATCTCCCCGTCCTCTGCAGTCTAGCTCAACACGAAACTAATGTGTTAGCTAACTATGCCACCGAGATGGATGTTAGTTGATATAGAAGATAATGAACAGTACATTCAAAGTGAAACCAGACAAGCCAGTTGCTTGCAAAAAGAAGCTCCAAAACTTGGATTTCCAATGTGACGTTGTCCTTACATAGACCTATATCCTTGACCTAAGATGATAGATCATTGACCATAGCAATCAGGGAGTTTAAAAGCTGTATGGCATGGTAAACACTTCCCGATTAGCTGAATAAGCCTTAAGTGGCCCCTCAAATGACTGGGCTACTTGCGGATATTTAACTTAAGAGATAACAGGACTCTATTAAAAAAAAAGAGCATGGATGAGCATTTTGTAAGGATGATATCTCCAAAATAAGCGTTCACCTTTTTCATGTAAGGGTCACATATGAAGGTAGAAACCCCACTTTTTTTAAATAATTCATATTCTGCCGCAATAATATTGAGGCAGTCCAAATGAAATGTAAGGGAACAAGGCCCTGAACACCTGATAAAGCTCCGGCACCCAAAAAATTGCTCAGGTGCATTTGGCACAAACATCGTCACTGCCTGACATAGGCTATTGTAAAAGTTAACTTCCTGGGCCTAGCGGTAGGCCAACTCATTTTGCAGTTTGCATGACACTCAGTACATAGAATAAGTTCACTTGCAGAGCTAAGTAAATACACATCCACTCATTACAAGTGCAAACTAAATAATAATTATGATTATTACTATAACAATAATGAAATAAAATAGTCCTATTGTAATATAACAAAGAGAATATGTTTAAAATATAGGCCTACTCTAGCCCAGTGGTTTTCAACCTAGACCCAAAATGTCACACCCACACATTATATGCTTTCACAAATATAAAAGCCCCAATTAGCCTAGTATTTAAAATAATCATTAGGATACAAACCTAACTTTCAAACCCTTTGATAATTTAACTTAAATATCATTATGGTACTTCCCCAACATAGATTTTAAAACCTTACCTTTCATGCATTGATACCTTAAAAATTTTAAAAACATTGAATAAACAAGTTATATAAAAACAATGATGTCTTACACCGGAAAAGATCATGGATCAATATTATACAGTCAAAGAACATAAGTCAAGACAAAAGATAATCGATGTTTGTGTTTCCATGTTTCTCTTATGATTTGCGTGAATTTTGTTTTAATTGTCCCTATACGATTATTATAGATTATCAAACTTGATAAGCCTTGGTACTATTAGTTTTTCCATCTACTTGAGTGTAATAATAACAATGGACTAGGCCTATACATATTGTGATATAGGCCTTAAACAAAGAAAAAGTATATCTTATATTAGCAAGTATCTGTCTTATAGCCATAAAACTACTAGTGGAACCGCATACGACATACGGTCGGTCGGTGGCAGGACACCTCACACGACAAAATCTGTCAGCGGTCCGAGGCTGACAACTAGCGACAGCACACACAACCAACCATCGCCAGTTATCGGTGGTTGTGGTGATATTTGGATGTGTGCCATACAAGATTCAGTGTTGGTGCATTTCATTATAATTTTTTCAACATCAAGTCTTACTATCCCTTCAGAATATACGCCTACTTAGTGGTACTAACTAAACCAGAGCTATTTATTTTTAGTCTGTCATGTATGAATTCCCATTTGAATTTAAAGTGAACATTTCAACCGATAAAATTGCCTTCCGCTGATTGTCATATGCAGCCACCCTTAAGTAACCTAGGTACCTACTAAGCAATTGAAATTGATATGTCACATTGTGAAGTTTAAGTTTTATTTTATTTAAAGTTAGCGTGAACAATATGTATGACTAAGATTAAGATTAGCATTTGTTCTTAAAAAAATATTGAAATTCTTTAACTTTGAAAATATAGCCTACTAGCTTTAGCCCGCGGCTTCGCTCGCGTTAATGTTTATTTTGTCAATAAATTCAGGTTGTCGGTCGACACAGGAAGTATGAAAATAAAAAAAGATGAACATATTCAGGTTGTTGGTCAATACAGGTAGAGATAAAGAAACCTACAAACTACACAATATAAATAAGGATTAAGTGTTGGAGTAGAAAAGAAGTAGCGGAGTGTGTGTCAGTAGAGTCATAGGTTATGCCTTGCCGCGAATTTAAAATCCCACTCCATCTTAAGTTTTACCTACAGTTAATTAACATCCCTTTTTTACTCTGCTTGTTCTTGGCCGTTGGAATCATGGGAACAGAATAGATCATTATTTTAGGACGCTCCTATATACTATGTTGTATGTCCTTCCATTTGGTGCAAATACATATAAATTCTGGGCATTGGACACACACGAACATGCTACATATAGCTGACCATGGGAAAAATATGGCTTTTCCAAATGTCCCCCTGCTACCTGCAATGTTTGCCCTTGCGCTTTGTTAATAGTAATAGCAAAACTAAGTTTGATTGGAAACTGGATTCTTTTGAATTGAAATGGTAGGTCAGTGGGAATTATTGGGATTCGCGGTATGATTACACTTTCCCCTTTTCCCACACCTGTTAAAATGGTGGCACAGATTATATTTTGCCCTAATTGTGTAATCCGAAACCTCGTCCCATTACATAATCGGAGTGCAGCTAAATTTCGCATAAGCATAACTGGTACACCTATTTCAATTGTAGTTTATGCGAGGGTACACCCGATAGCTCCAGAGAATTTAAAAACTCAGCAGGATATGAAGTGCTCTGTTCTGTGGCCATGATTGTATATAGACAAATACTCCTTTATTTCTCCCTGCACCTCTTTCAAAATGGCAGTGTTGATTTTGTTAACGATTTCATTTTTTAGTGCAAGAATTGCTCTTGCACACAACCAGTGATCACAACTAAAATTTAGTTGTAAGTCTGGGTAAACTTTACCAATGAGCTCTACATCATTTTCCACCAAATTACAAAATTTCATGATGATCGGTCGAGTAGTTTAGGCGTGAAAGCGTAACAAACAAACAAACTCAAATTCGCATTTATAATATTAGTTAGGATTTTAAGATAGATGTGCCTAAAATAACTCGAGAACAGATTTTAATTCAGGATATCAGATTTTCTTCCGGGATACCGCAGGTCCCTTTTTCTGTACTCCAGGTATCATGTTGCAATTCATGTTCATATCAGTAGGCCGAGTTGTTATGCCGGACGACCGTCTAAAAGTTATTTTTTTCTATCCCTCGGGAACAGTACTTTTTTTCTGGATGGAAGGTACCCTATGTCCTTTTTCTGTATCCCTCGGGAATAGTAATTTTTTCTGGATGAAAGCTACCTTATGTCCTTTTCTGTACCCATGACAACGTGTATGCAAAATTTCATGATGGGATGATCGGTCGAGTAGTTTAGGCATGAAAGTCAAACAAACAAACTCACATTCGCATTTATAATATTAGTTAGGATATCAAGAAGGAAATTAACTTACTGTAAGTCGGTTGATATAATAAAAAATACTTTTAAATGTATATCACCTTTGCGAACATGAAATAATGTGTTAAATATATCAATCAGCCTTCATTACAAAGTGTCAATACTAGGACAGCGAAAAATACTTACAAGTGACAATATATCATGTAAAATAGAATAATCCAATATGAGGTTCTTGATTTATAATAGGTACATAATGCAAAGTAGATTAGAAAAACAAATTACCTATCAATTGGACCACTTTAACCAGTTTAAAACAAATAACTATTTATTGACTTTATTTTGAAATTTAAATAAGTCAATGATCAGCGCTAAAATGTCAATGACCAGATAAACATATTAACGAGCGCTTCTTATGAGACAAGCGTCTAAGATGTTCATTCAATCAGTCTTGAAGACAGACAAAATAATATCAAATTAAGTGTTGAATGTATAATTTGGTACAATTATTCGCCACAAACAGTAAAAAAAAATTTTTAAATATAAATACAATAGTTAATTTATATAAATATTTATGCTAAGTTTAAATAATATACCATATCTAAATAAACATAAGGTAGTTATCGATCTATCATTGGTATCTACTACATTTGGCAACGCATTTATATCTGGTGTTGTGACCTTGTTGAGTGGTCTATAGTCAACACTAAACCTGCATTTCTGTCCTTCATTCATGTCTTCCTTTTTACAATAACGATGGATAATGCCCAAGACTCTCTTGATACTATAAACCCTGAAGATAATTGTTCATCAATCATATCCTGCACTAATGCTTTCTGACTAAACGGAATGAGTAAGAATTCTGAGTGATGGTCTTGGCATTCATTATCAGTAACTCCCTTATCTAAGGATATAACTGGTAGGTTACTTCTTTCCCGAAAAATGTCCTGATATCTTTTCAAAGCTGACTCAGATTTCTTCCTTTGTACAGCAGTAAAATGATCCAATTTATTGGAGGAATCACTACTCCTCCCAGCTGCTTCCTTGACGCATATCTTGCTATTTATTCTACTCCCATAGTTATTTACGTGGTTACCCGTGGCTTTACCCAGAACTGCGAGTTTCTAGTTTGATCTCCGCCAGCTCCCTTCTAAAGTTTACTCCCAGTCAGCTTCTATAATGTCTTTTTCTTCCACTAAATACCATTCGGCTATCTTTGGATTCCTAGGGATGTGAACTTTACACCCCGTAGGCTACTCAACCCTACGAGTATCCCATGTTGACACTGTGCCAGAGAGCTCAGACAAATACTGCGTTGCACGTAAATCTGTTGATCGTTTAAGAAGTTGTCCGTGAACTGTGGCACGACTAAATAAACTAGTACCCTTAATCTTCTCTGGCAATTTCACTTCAGCCCTTACAGTCTTCCTCGTACCTGGCAACAGACTCTTACCAACAGTCATATATATAGGGACTCGAACAGATTTTATAGCACAGGCAGGGTTAATTACTCCCTGATTACAACTACATTTATCCTTACTGTCTTCTAATCATAGGCTTAATTTTAGGTTATGAATAGCATCCCCAATCGTAACATCTTCTTTGATATATTTATTATTGCTGAGTAATTTTTCAGGAAGTCTAGGACTAGTATGCCATCGTAATTTGAATTGGTCTGACATTCCACAACTTGAAATGCGACCTGATAGGTTCTACCTCCTGTCTCTAATTTCATCTCAACTTCTCTCCCAAATTCTGCATTTTGCTACCTAATAAACCCGAAATCTCAAATCTCAGTTTGGAAATCTTCATGAATTACACACTCTTTTGCCATATAATTGAAATTTGTGCCCCACTGTACAATAAAAATTGATATTTTTTCCCTTGAAAAATACCTACTAGTAGCTTCATTATTATCTACTGACACTTTGGGGACAATTCTCGCTGAGGACCGTAGAAAGTGGCTCCTACTATCCTGTTCTCGTTTGGGTTGTGGTTAACCTTCCCAGAACACTGATTTTCTAAATAACCCATTTTACCACAACTATAACTTGCCCTATATTTGTGGACATCTCAGGCACTTTTGACAACCTCTGGTGGCCGGCGATGTTTGACAGATTAAGAGAGATTCAGTGTCCGGGGCAGCTGTATAGGAGTCTTAAGGACTACTGTCGTAATAGATACTCCACCCTGAGATGTCCAGGAAATAAGGTTCAGAAGCTACTGACGAAGGGATGTCCCCAGGGATCGGTATGTGGCCCGATATTTTGGGATGTCAGCCTGGAACCAGTGTTGTACTTGTTGGAGGGGATGCCAGAGACGCAGGGTGTGGTTGCCTTCGCAGACGACCTTCTAATAGTAATAGAAGGGTACTCAAGAAGGAACTTAGAGGAAAAAAGTAACCAGGTGCTTGAAGAACTTGACACCTGGTGTAAAAGTGTCAAGTTAAAAATGGCACCGGCGAAGACGACCTTCATGCTGTTTAAGGGTAGATTGGCTAGGGATCCGACAATAAAGTTAGGTACGAAATCTATAAGAAGAAGCCATACGGTCAGATACCTGGGAGTTACCCTAGATGAAAAGAGGAACTTCACAGCGCACATGGAGGGAGTGATGGGGAAAACTCTGTCGGTGATGAATAAAATTATAAGCATGGGACAGAGGCGGTTTTATCTGCCTATGCGGATAATAAGGACATACCATCAGATGATCCTTCTCTCCATTATGAGCTATGGGGCGTGCATCTGGGCTCACAGACTAACCAATGTCGCTCCGGCTAAGGCGATTCAGGGTCTGCAGAGGAACATCTTATTGAGGCTGACGGGAGCCTACCGGACTGTAGCAACGGATGCATTGAGTGTGGCCCTAGGTGTATGGCCGTTGGACCTCCTCATAAGGAAGAAAGCTGTGGCGTACCGGCTAAAAAAGAGAAACTTGGAGAAGGTGAGACTCCTCACCACACACGATGTGAGAACTTTTGGAGAGGCGGAAATAGTCCTGTTGGAGGAGTGGCAGAGACGTTGGGAGAGAAGTGGGACAGGTAGGAGGACTTATCAATTGTTCCCAAATGTGGTTGAGAGACTAGAGAATAAGCACTTCCAGCCATCTCGGGGTCTTGTCCACTTCATCACGGGGAAGGGTCCGTACCCGGCATCTCTAAGGAAGCTGGGATTGATAGAGTCGGGGAATTGTCAATGTGGTGAGGAGGGAACCCCTGAACATGTGGTGCTTGAGTGTGTCATTACTCTAGAAGCAAGAAGGAACTACCAGAGAGAGATCCAGGGAAGATTAGTAGGCGAAGTACTGAGGGACCCAATCTATTGGAAATTCTTAGACCAGATTGCACTGGAAGCGTCAGATAGAGCGAAGGCAGCCTACATAGACAGACTTAAAGAGGCACAGGGACGAATAAGACGGGACGTTGACACTGAAAATGACGAAGAAGATGACAGCGACACGGAGGGCGGGACTAACACGGACACTAGTGCGGTCTCAGCGGGGAGTGAGTAAGGAAAAAAGGATTGTCAAAAGGGGATAAGCTGTAACAATCCTTGCCGGGAATAAAAAATGTGTATGTGCTGGGAGGAGCAAGCGCGAGCCCTGGGAACTGGATTCCAGTACGACTGAGTGTCTGAAGGAACACGGGGGATGCCCTTGAGATCCAGAAGACAGTTTTCCAGTCGTATGAACAAAAGTTAGTGGAATGATTATGAACTCTGAGGGGTTCCCTGCACCGTATGACCCACCACCTTGGAAACAAGAGAGGTGGGTTATGGTTGATGGGCCCTCAGAGTCAAGATGGAGAAAGGCGGCTGCCCTGCAGCCCTCTGGGTGACGGTGTTCCCCGGCAGTAATGGGAATAGAATAGTTTAGTAATTTAGCTTAGCTTAGTTAGTAGTTAATATAGATAATTAGGGACGGGGGAACTAGATAGGGGGTAGATTAGGAAATTCTGCTGCCAAGGGTAGAAAGTAGGCGGGGCACCAACTCTGATAGGGCGCCTCCCCAGGTGGTTATTATGGGGATGCCCACCTCTGCTGAGCGCTTGGCGGACTCGGGAGTGAAATCCCGGGCATTGTGAAGGGCCTAGCGGGGGAGGGTACCGGGGGCGTAATACACCCGGGGTGGATCAAATTGAGCTAAGGGTAGTTGAATTTCATTTAAGTTAAGAGCCAAAATATGTGTTGTAATGTTAAAAAGGAAATTCATACTAAAATTGTGTAAATTAAGTAAAAGTTGCGTGGAAAAACGGCCCGGATTTAAAGATTGTAAGATACCGGGCCTGTAAACACTGAATAAATAAAAAAAAGTACTCTGTTGTCAGTTGACGCGTTCGGATTTGTGTGTAGCGATGGGGTGATTGAGCGTGTAGCTGGGCCAACAGCAGACGGTGTCCGTGAAATTGGGTAAGTCAGTTTTGGTGTTGACTTGGATCTTGCTGTCTTGTGGCTAATTCTACAAATGTATGCACTATATTACACAGAATAGATAACATTCCAACATGAAGAACAAGTACTTTCAATTATGTTTAAAATAGTGTTTTGGATTGTGTTAAAAGAAATTATTAAAAGTAATGAAATAGTGCGAGAAAACTTGAATTTACGTTATTTTAATTGTAACATATAATATATAACTAAAAAATTTAGTATGTATAACAAAACAGTGATCTTTTACAAGGGTCGGCAACCCAAAACCTTAACATAGTATGATTTTTGAACGGTCTTCCAGATAAAAACCTATCATGAACAGACTTTACTATGTTGAATCCAGATGCCCCTACGAAACGGCCATTTACAGCGCTTTGCCACAACGCACCTTTATAAAAGAATTTTAATAAAGTTATACTGGGTCTTATCAAATGGAATAGAGTCAGTGTCGCTAGTGCTCTGGACCTCTGGACTAGGACACGAAAGTGCCTATGCTTACTAACGAGTGTATAGTAGACTCGACATGACATTTTAATCCAAATGTTTCTCTCCCAGTGATATCTTCACAGTAAACTGATAGTGAGCGAGTCTTAAATTTAAACCAGTATTAATTTAGTGTGTCGGGAGCTGGTAATTATTATATTTTTATAATATTTTTTAAAATGTATTAGGCTATATTTTATGCATATGTTTAGAAGTAGTTTAGTGTTAAATTAAATTAATTATTCATTCAACCCATGATCACTATCCATAGCTAGTGAAAGAACATCTTAGGATCTTAAATTATTTTTTTGTTTTTTGGGAGGCAAGGGGGCTTGAGAGGGCTAGAGCTCCCCTATTGTAGTTTGGGGATACCTGGAGATATACGCAGATCCGAAGAGAGAATAAAATGGGGTGGTGGTGGGGGTGAAGGGGGTTATGACCAGTTAAACATCGTGAGCAAATTTAATATCAAGTGATCAGAAATAGTCTCAATATCAATCACCAAATGTGTTTATTTCATAGGCTTGGACTATATTTCATGGAATGAAAGTGGGATATTTTCACGCTCTGGAAATATTATTCTTTCATCAATATGATTAACCCCTTATCTCTCTTTCAGTGCCAGCGTATCTTCGTAAGATTATTGTTTACAACACTCAACAGTTTTTCTCTTTTCTATGCACATCAACCTATTATGAATAAATGGGAATATTTGTAACAATAGGCCTATGTGACAGTTAAGCCAACTTTAATTTAGGTCAATTTATTTATTATTTTGTTATATTATCACGTTTATAATAACAAATACCAATAAGAAATCTTAAAAAAACTTCTAGGTGTATATAATGGTAAAAATAATTTGCCTCTGGTGGTTGGGGTAGCTACCCCCCAAACTTCCCTTGAAATACCCCTCCCTACCTCGCAATCCTGCTTACGTTACTGCCGGTAGAGTATATCTGAGAATGATATAGACTAACAGGCTTCCATTCTCCCCCCTGTAGATGCATACTCTAGCTTTACTCAGAGATCCCATAGAGAAGGGTCAGTGTGTCTACTATTTAAATTAAAAGAGTAGTTGAGGTGTATCCACACCCAAAGTAATATTTTTATTTGTTCAGTATGTTCAGAGAAATATATTTCAACACCCCTCTTTCCTCATTTTCGCTAACCTCACGCCACGTTGTAATAGTAGTAAAAGTGGCGGTATATATTTTTTCTGCTCAGAACACCAGCGTTTAATTGGTTAGATCCATTCCTAGCATTTTCTTTGGTTGATACAAGGGTTGTCTATACTCAAGGCTTTGCATAACGCGTCAAAGTGTAAGTTAAATCAACTTTATGCATGGTGTACTAGTCACTATGTATACCTTTCCTGTAGTAGGGGAACTCTTTATAAAATTGTAAAATATCAAAGAAAAATTGAAAAAATTATGTACTCCTGACGTAAAAAAAATTGAATAAGATACATAAGTATAAAATTTTTAAAAATATTAAATTTACCTGTTCTGTGGCCACATGGTCTAGGGGTAACTCTCGCAATATATTAGACTACCGATGACGGGGAGATCAGGGTTCAAATTCTGGTTGGGTAGTCTGAGATTTTTTTTCCTAAATGGGTTTCTCCCTCTCTCTCTCTCTCTCTCTCTCTCTCTCTCTCTACCACACACAAATGGGGTGGTGATCATAGATAATAGAGTATTGTCTGAGAATCATAGATAATAGAGAATTGATTCGTGGCTTCTTTCAATTATGATAAAATGGAAAATAAAGTTTGGAAATCTTCAAATAATCAGAATATTACTATAAAACAGGAACACCAGGTATTTTGAGCATACACAGAATTTCCTTCTTGTATTTAGTTCAAAACCTGCTTAGATGTTCATAAGGTCTCTTGTAGACTATACAGCCAATGACAGGAAGATAAAGATTCGAATACTAGTCGGATGTAGTCTCCAAAATGGCTTTCCATTCTCCCTCCACGCAAATGCGGGTGCACTTCCTCTAAATTCAATTTTCTTCATCCCCAACACATTAGAACAATAAGAAAATGTGTATAGCATAAACATTATAAGACGCGATGCCAAATATAAATAGGCCTATATATTTAGGACAAAATATAAATTTTTTCTCAAAATGTACGAGTCTTAATAAACCGAAATCGTAACGTAATAGGAGTATGAAATAACTAGTGCACTAACTTGACAAAACTAGGAAAGCATTATATTCGTTTTCATCCTTGTTTTGGAAGCGACTTTAATCTTAAATAATTAGGACCAAATTTTTTTTTTATTATTTAATTTCCGATTAACCAGGATTTTATGGTGTTGTCTATAGGTAGACAGAATCAACATGATTCTATGCGCCCATGAAGTTAACATAAGTTGCATGCATAACATGTTATACACTTTTAAGCTTAGTACACACTTGGAAACACTTTTTCCAACCCAATTGTTTGTCAACATAGGAAACATTGTTGGCAAACATTAAAGAAACATCGTTTCACGTCCAGACGACAATGTTGAAACATTTGTTTCTTGTACAGAGTTCAGTTGAGGGAAAGATGTCTGTTGAAGCTTATGCTGCTATGGCTTATGCTTTGCATGTAGTTATGAGCTGTTGAAGAAGACAGAGAAGAAAATGGGGGTGGGTCTGTAAAGTGCTTCATAATTGTTTGTACTATGCAAATAAGATTCTGACAGAACTGAAGATTGAAGACAGCAGTGGTTTTAGGAACTTCACTCGCATGTCTTCTACATATTTTTAAGTGGTCCCAAAATAATGAAAAGAGACACACAATTTAGAACGACAATCTCACCTACTAGCCCGCGCTGCGTGTTGTAGGAAATGTTGACCAACATTGTTTCTTGGAACTCATTTGAATGAATCACGGGAAACATGTTTTTCCTCAATGGGAAACATAAAGGTGACATGAAAAAATGTTGCTCAATAGTTGGGAAACAATTAGATAACAGTTGGCCAACTGTTTCAAAATCATGTAGAAATGTTTGCATTCACAACCTAGTTCACAAAACTAACACCAAAAAACAGCCCTTGGAAATTTCAATCCTCTGCCATCAATCCTCATAAAACACTACATTTCAACTCTGAAGTCTGACATCAAGTTCGTAAGAGTGTTATAAATCCAAGTCCTGCTCTGTTTGCTAAAATATTATAATTGTATGAGAGGAAGCCCAGTGCTTTTTATACATCTCCGTTTTAAATTAATGGAATGGTTTCACTTCAATTTAATTTACAGCTACATCATTGTAACTTTGTACAGTTAATTTGTAATAGAATATTTAGTTTAGTTTACAGTTCTTCTAATATGACATTGGATAAAATTTGTGCTGTAGCCTACATCCAGATGATTTAGTAAAATACCAAAATCATTCACAAATTCGCCCATCAAAAAGTATCTAATTATAAATACAATTTATTGTTGATTGGAAAAATCAGTAGTCTCATCAGCTTCGACTGCAATACAATTTGCCTAATTTATTTGGGTTTTTACCTCATTTTGATAAACTTGAAACATTGAATCCATAAGTTAAATTTGGTTGGTTTTGGAGGTAGGCCTACCTTTAGATATATTTGATTTGTTCAATTGCAATGCAATAGCAGGGTCTAATTTGATTGCAAAATCAATTGAACCCAAGTAAATACCACCCTTTCATCATGACCACATAAAGCTAATTCAAATTCTCACAACATTTAATACACATAATCTAGCTACTTAATATGTATTTGTGGTTGTCACCGTTTTTGTTGTGATTTTGTTTTTGTTGCAAATACGCACTACTTAATTGTGTCTGAAATCTATTTTGCCCAATACATTGTAGTCCACTAATGTATTTATATGATTAAATGATAACTTATATTTTTTCACTCATTTAAACGATAACTTATGTATGCTCACTGTTTTAAATGATAACTTATGTCTCTTCACTCCTTTAAATGATGACATGTTTGTTGACCTATTTAAATCAAAACTCATGTTTGTTCACTCTTTGCAGTGATACATTTTTTAAATCAGTAACACCATATGTAATCCATGTAAAAGTTTCTTCCTTTGAAAGCAAACAAAAGAAACAAATTAATTTCATAGTTGGTTCACAACCACACATCCACTTATATTTATCATATTTTTTAAAATTAAAATGTCTATGCTAGCTACTGGATTTATTCGAAAACATTCTGTATTTAAAATTGGCAGTGGCCTGTCTTTATTCTTAATTAAAAGCTTTTTTACCCAAACTAAGTACATTATTAATTATGTATTGCACAGAATTAATTTCAAGATTGATTTTTAAAACACTTGAACCGATGAACGAAGATAACAACGTTAAGCAAATTGCAACCGATTCACTAATCTAATTATAATACCACGTGCACCTTTATGCCTTCTATTTTGCAAGCGATTTGACCTGACCAGACAGGCTTGTTTATTGTGTTATACTAAGAAGGGAACACTTCTCTCAACATGCGCCTTCCTTTAGGCTTGCATCCAGCATCTGCGCATCAAGGCCTCCCATCTTCTTCCCCTTTTCTGCCCTGAACTTGGGGTACATCACTATTATGCTTTGATCGAGAAGAAAATTTTGTTGGTATGTTTTCGCTCAGAAATTTTGAATGTTATAGTTAAAAAAGTTAGAAAAAGTTAATTTTAATAATTTTGTGTTTTTATTTAAGTTATGTAACATTATTAAAATTTTATAATTTTTTTTTAAAGTATGATGTGAACATTAAGATATAACTCTAAAAAATGAAACGGAAGGAAGTTTTAATGGTTCCAGATGAGTTGGAATGTCCACACACTTTTAAGGAATTTGCAGTAAGTGGAAAACATTGTACTTTCTCAAGATTTTATATCAATATCCCTGGAAATATTTGACTCTGAAAACCAAGGCTTTACATTGCAACGCCCTTCCCCCCATACATACTATACTAGGGTGAGGATGACTGGAAAATCAGGCGATAAAATAGCATAATTTTAACAACATATCTTTATTTAATAATAAACATTGAAATAGTACAAAATTTTAGCACATCAACAAAAATAGAGCGTGAAGCGCATCTTCCTTTCTAACTTAGAAACAGATCCGCTTATAGTACGGAGACCTTAACTCAAAAATGCTCAACCCCGTCGGGAAATGTAACAAAGAGTAACTGCAAATGCTAATGCACAAACGCGATGAACATAATTATACATATCAAATAACAATCCTAAATAACTAAATTCAAAGCCAATGGTTCTAGGCTCGAAGATTATCTAATCTATTAAAGTGAGCTCTAAAGCTGTAGATATTCAAAACTACCGCGTAACACATTAGCGATCACTGCAATAGCTAGGTGTTACGCGCTAACTACCCTCAATAAATATCATAATATTACTCTAATGTAGCAATAATAACAATCAACAGTGGACCGAGTCCCAACCTATTATATAAGTGCCCTGCATCCTAATTTATTGTAATTATCCAGACGATGCCTAATTATAATTATAATCCTTGAATAGTTACAAGACGGGTTCGACTCTGCGCTATTGCCCCAATGGTTATAGGATGTGGAACCCTATCACTAGAAAGATTATTTTGGCATATGATGTGTTTTTTGATGAAAATGCCACTTGGAGTGGAGAAAATATGACCACATCCCCAGCAGTGAGAGCACCACTACTTTGTGAAACAGTTACCATTCCATCAGAAGGAAGCCTACCTTCAGGCGAAGCCAGTCATGAAGAATTGGACAAAGAAACACCTCCACTATCAGATGAAGGTGAACTTCGTCGTAGCTCACGCCAACGCATGAAACCAAGCTATTTGCAAGATTATGTAGCATTTGCTATGAATGCAGAAAGCTTTCTTGACAATTTGCCTCAAGATTTTGATGATGTCAAGGGTAAACCTGATGAGAGGAACTGGAGGCTAGCTATGGAAGAAGAAATGAATTTCCTCAAGAAAAATGACACCTGGGAACTGACTTCCCTACCCCCTGGTAGGAAAGCTATCTCCTGTCGCTGGGTCTTCAGCATCAAGAGAGATCAAGATTGTAATAAGTATCGCTATAAAGCAAGGTTGGTGGTTAAAGGTTGTCAACAGAAGAAAGGTTTCGATTTTAGTGAGACTTATGCCCCAGTAGCACGTATAACTACTGTGAGAACAATGATAGCCATCATTAATCAAGAAGATTTACATGCATGGCAGATGGATATGAAGAATGCAGTTTTGTAAAGAACCTTGTCCGAAGAAGTCTACATACAACAACCCCCTGGTTTTTCAAATAATTTAGAACTTGTTTGCAAGCTCAAGAAATCATTGTATGGCCTCAAGCAGGTGCCCAGAGAATGGAACAAGTGCCTTGACACTTTTCTTAGATCACTTAGTTTTAAACCAGTGAAGAATGGATCCATGACTGTACCTACATGTTGTTGGTGATACCAAGGTCTACATACTGATTTTTGTTGACGATTTGATCATCAGCAGTACTCATATACAACCTCTTGAGAAGATCAAAGCTGCACTTCAAGCTAAATTTGTCATGAAAGATCTGGGTAACTTAAACTTTTTTCTCAGAATAAAAATTGAGAAAAACAATTGTATATATCTTAGTCAACCATCTTATAGCAAAAGATTTTTATGCAAATTTAACATGGAAACCTGCAAAATAGCTAAAACATCAATGGAGACGAACCCCCCTATTGATGATGGCAGATCAACCTCTATAATTGACATCAAGCCATACAGAGAGCTCATAGGCAGTTTGATGCGCTTAATGTTATGCACGAGACCTGACTTGAGTTTTTCTTTCAATTATTTCAGCATGTTTCAAAGCTGTGCAACTAACACTCATTGGGAGTCACTGAACCGCATTCTTCGCTATTTACAAGGAACTTCACACCTAGCTCTGCACTTTCTTAAAGAAGGGACACCCCTGATCGCATATGCTGATGCAGATTGGGCCAACGTTTCCAGTCATAAGTCAACATCTGGATTTCTTCTGAAAGTTTTTGGTTTAATTGTATCTTAGACAACTAGAAAGCAGCCCACTATTGCCTTGAGTACCTGTGAGGCAGAATTCATTTCACTTACCAATGCTTGTACTGATGTCCTGTAGCTACGCAGTCTACTACTGGAGCTGGGAATCAACCCCAAAGTTCCCACCATATATGAGGACAGCCAGCCTGCAATCAAGTGTCTTGAGAAGTGGGAACACAACAGATTGAAACATATGGATGTGAAATATAATTTTGTAAGGGACTTAGTGTGTGATAAAGTTCTAAAGATTTAATATGTTCAAAGTGAATTTCAAATTGCTGACATTTTAACCAAAAGTTTAAATGTTACTAAGTTTAAACAACTATGTAAGTGGCTGGGATTGAATGAATCAAAGATTATGTATTCCTCCATGTTCCCAACATTTACCTCCTTTAACACCCTTGTTTCTTGCACCCACTATTAGGATTCATCCATGTTTAACACATTTGCCTCCTATCAGTGCACATTTAAAGCATGTTAAATTGAGGCGAAGTGTTGGTATAGCAATTTAACATTTATTCATTATTAATACTGGTACATTTTTATGGATATGTTGGTAGTTCTGTTTATAGTATTTTCTTGCCTGATATGTATTTAGTTTTTTGTTAGTTCATTTTAATACCTCGGTTAATAAACTACTTTTCAATCCAGTAATTTTTGATGTTCATACTTTAAAGAGTAAACGTTATAAAAACTTGTGGTGGCACCTTTTCACAGGTGTCATTTTTCAATTTTCAGAATATGATATCTAGATGGAGTAATCCTCACTAAAAAAGCATAAATAATAGCTTCAGATATTTGATTCATAAATATGCAATCCCTTGCAATTATAATAATTGTACAAGTAGCAGCATTAAGCCAACTACCGAGTCGATGGTGGCTGCATTATCTGATAGTTTGTGATCTTAATAAAATCACACATTTGTAACCGACGATTTCTGCATATCCATCATAGACTCTACCTTAAAATGTGAGTGAGGAATGACCATGGGCACGGGACGATTCCTGGATAGCTCAGTGGTTACAGCATTGGCATACTAAACCAAAGGTATCGGGTTTGATTCCTTTGTCCAGGTTTCATTTTTCAATTTTAAGAATATGATGTTCAAGAAAAGTTAAGTAAATGTTTTAATAAAAGATGTCAGCCATTCAAGCATATAATTGTTATGATTTCTTATCATAGATAATAAAATTCCTGCCAGAAGATCTAAACGAAACAATGATTGAAAAATACAGCTATGAGACATCCAACATCAAAATTGAATCTTTCTTGGGCAACTTTCATCAAATCAAGGAAACAATCAAGGTAATTTTGAACTTTTGAGTTAAAATAACTTTTTATAGTACACATCTCTCATTGTTTGAATGTCCAATAACATTTTTATAGCATTAAAAATTGTTTAAAAAAAATAGTTTCTATACAAAAACTCTGCAATAATTGCAACACCTAATAACAGTGTTACCCACTTCAGAAAAAAAATTATCTAAAGCGTCCCTCCCATTGACTGGCCCACTGATCAATGGGAGATCGGGGTTTGAATCTCGTTTGTGTCTACTGAGGGTGGTTTCCTTAAAGGATTTTCCATTCTCTGTCCATACAAATGCAGGTAGCCTACCTCTAAAATGCTTTCTGCCTCATTCCTACCTCATTATAGTTATTATAATTAGTTCTGGGCTGATAAACTCTTTTGCAGATATTGCCAATGGCGATATTTTGTCGTTGATATTGCCGATAACCGATGCTGATTTAGTTTTTTTTTGCAACATTACAAAAGTGTACACTAACAATACTAAAAATCAAGAATTATCTGATTTTGCCACTTTTATTCTTTTCATGATAGTGGTATATTTGTTGAATAAATGTTTGTATTAAAGTTTTAAACGTTAAAGTTGGTTAGATATATTTAATTTCATTGTTAGACCTGATGCACTGTCATAATAAACAAGAATGTACATAATTACAAATTACCAAAACAGAAAAAATGCCATAAAAGGTATTTTTAGGTTTTAATTATTGAAGTACAAATACAAATATTCCCAGTCAACGGAAAGTTTTGCCATTGCTGTTTGTTATATTATTATTTCTCAATTAAATGATCACTATGCATTCATTCTCATTTAAATGACAACATAATTAAATAACTACTTACATCAGTGGTAAATTGGTACTTCGACATTACGCTTAATTATTGTATATAATGTGTGTATATTTAATATCTATTTATAATCTTAGGATGAGATGGAAGAGATCAACCCATCAGAAGACAAAGATTACAATGTTAAAATTGAGGAACCCTATTATGGAAAGATAGAAACCTTTTCTGAAGAACTATCATCAGAAAGGAGTGTGATCAAGGTATCTATTTAGTACCAGCCTGATTAATATAGTACCGTCATCAATGACTTCAATTAACTCTTAAACAAGTTCCCCTCTAAGTCCAAGCTACTTTTTTTCCCTCCATTCTTCTTTACAACACACATGCGTTCCAAGTGGCCTGGTCTAGCATGTGAAAAAAAAAAGTTATTTAATACTTTTTCCCTCCTTGTTTATAATGGGATAGTTAGTCAGATGCTTATATGCCCGATCTACTCCACCCATTGTACCAATGTAGTTAACAATAAGTTTTGACTTTTATATCACCCTGTTAAGCTGCACAAATTCAGTGTTATGTACCGTAGAGAATACTGTAACACTATTGAATTAATCGCCCACGTTGGGCGCCAATTGTAACACTATTGAATTAATCGACCCGCGTTGGGCGTCGATTGAAACACTACGGATTAATTCCATGATATAATAATGCTGTGACGATGTTTAGGTTGTCTATAGCTCCGTGGTCGAGTGCCTATCATCACTGTACAGAAAAGATACCGTTTAACCAGCTGTCTATAGCTTCGTGGTCGAGCACTAATTAGAACGGTATAATTAATTCAATGTAAGAAAGAGAACTATTGATAGCTGTTTATTCACACACGGTTTATTTAAATTACATCTGTTAATTACTTATACATACTCCAATTAAATGCTTTATATCAATGCACACTTGTGATATTAATGTAAGTTATTTTATACTGTGTTAGACTGTGACTGCCAGTGTGTGGCTCTGACTTACTTGTGCGTGTGGATGGATCCCTGGTGTGAATGTTTGGCTTCCACTGTGTGTGGCTTGTTCGTGGGGTGCCCGGCTGATATGCACAAACGATTTATATATGACATACCCCTTGCATCTTTCTCCCTTCGTCATCAGTGTAGAAACTAACTAATAAAAAGAGTCCTGGCGATGGGTGTTGTGAAAGCTAGCTTCTTATTGGTATTGGGAATTGGCCTCATGGCCAAATACTGCATAGTTGTTCCTTTAACAGGAAAAATGGTATGAAAAATATACTTTAATGGTGAAATCCTTTTCACATTATTTCTGAGAAGCGCGTGTTTCTTCATGGATGAATCATAAAAGGATATTCTACATATATTACTTTAAAGAAAAATTACCTTCATCCATGACTTTTTATATATTTTAGATTGATCTAAACCAATATCATTACAATACCTCTCTCTCATTTGCTTATATCTTAAATGAATTTAATGAATTTTGATAGAAGCAAATCCCATACTGTGCAAGAGTTACATCATATTTAACCATTGATCATTCTTAAAATTTAACATATATAATTTTTTTAGTGTAAGTTACATAAATTGTACATGTGTGTAAACATTGATTACGATTTACTTGTATAACAATACAAAAGTTATGATACATTATTTATCCGTTGTCACATTTGATTATTTTTAATGTTCAGTCTTATTGATGCATACACGGAAAGAAAGAATTTCCTGTTTAATGTATTTTTTTATACCATTGAAAAATTGTAGCACTTGTTGTTATGTTCACATACAAATTTGAACAAAATTAAAACTGTTTTGGTTGAATAATCGACTTTGTATTTGAGTTTAGGTAAAATTAGGTTAATTTTAAATTTAATAAATCCAAGAGTAATTTGAAAATCTTGAATATTAATATAAATTTATAGATGAGGTACCTCAAAGTATCTTAAATCCAATTTAAATCTTAAATCGTTGCAATAAAATATAAATATTTAAATTATTTTTATAAAATGATTAATTTAATCATCATTAAATCAATTATTCCTATAAAACTCAAATCTTTGTGTGTGTTGTTATCTATCCAATCAATCACTGTTGACCAAATTCTCTACAGTAAACATTTGTATCTTAACATAAATTTAAATATAAATTGACTTAATTAAACTGTTCTTAATAAACATTTATTTTATATATTCTTAATAGCTACCTTAATTCTACTTGAAAAATGGGTCTAGTTTCTCACAAATATTTATTTAACTTTTTATTAATTTGATTAATGTTTATTTATAATGTGACCTCATTTAATTTATTACCTTAGAACTATTAATATCTTGCCATTGAGCAAGGCATATTACATTATTACATTTTCAGTCAATTAATATTAACATAAGTTATTACATTATTACATTTTCAGTCAATTAATATTAACATCAGTTATTACATTATTACATTCTCAGTCTATTAATATTAACATCAGTTATTACATTTTCAGTCAATTAATATTAACATAAGTTCTTTTATAATATTCAGTTATTTGCAAACCCTGGACCTTTATTCAAGGTGACCTGGTGGTCTAGGGGTAAGGTGTCAGACTTCTGTGCTGGGGGTCTGGGGTTCAATCCTCGGTCCCGGCACAGATTTATCTGATTACCAAATCCTTCCTTCACCTCTGACAAGACATCTTGTGAATGTGGGGAATGCCAGGCCTCCACCGTGGTTCGGATTCCTCGTTAAACTGTAGGTCCTTCATTTCATCTCACAATCACCCTACCATTACACATTAGTGTAAGTGCGTATAACCCGAACGGGTAGTAAGACGCGGTGCTAATAATAATAATAATTTATTCAAGGTCAAACTACCCTTTTACTTTCTTTACCTTGCTAGTGACACAGCCGTCAAACCCTTCTACCTTACCTTTTTTCTTTTTATACCCTTCGTATTTGTCAATATGTTTTTGTGTGAGCACAAAAAATATACAATATTAACCGGACCTTATTTTGTTTAAAATAGTTGAAATGGATATAAGACAATCTTGGATTCATAAAGTACGCTTGAAATTAGTATGAAATCATGTCACACTATTGTGAAATATTGAAAATCATTTTCCTCTTTCTAGTTGAGTAATTATTATTTCATTTGTGAAAAAATCTTTAACTATATATTTCTTTTGGTCAAAACTTTTGAATGTTGCCTATTTGCCTTAGGTACCTAAATAAAATGAAATCATAATTGAAAATTTGTTACAGTAGCCTAATTAGGTACAACACCTTAATTAGCTCTCATTATCCTTGTTGATACATCAATATTACATCACGCAATCACAGAATACCCTTTTAAACCTCTTCATAATATCCTCCATATCTATCAATTCCAATGTAGATTTTACCATTGCACAATTATCACATTAGTGGAAAACTTAGGCCTTTGCCTCATTATTATTAGCTCATCAGCTTACTCTGTGACTCCTTTAATATCTTAATCAATATCGTTGAATTTATTGAAATGTAATTAATTTAATTAAAATAACCCCGGTGACCTGGTGGTCTAGGGGTAAGGTGTCAGACTTCTGTGCTGGCGGCCGGGGTTCAATCCCCGGTCCCGGCACAGATTTATCTGATTTCCAAATCCTTCCTACACCTCTGACAAGATATCTTGTGAATGTGTGGAATGCCAGGTCGCCACCGTGGTTCGGATTCCACGTTAAACTGTAGGTCCTTCATTTCATCTCACAATCACCCTACCATTACACATTAGCGTAAGTGCGTATAACCCGAACGGGTAGTAAGACGCGGTGCTAATAATAATAATAAAATAACCCCCCACACAAATATTAAGATTCATATCCTAATTCTCATTCACAAAATGCACCATTGGTGAAATAATATATTTATTCTGATTTCCAAGATTGTCTATTAATTAATCTAACTTCCTTTCTCTTAAACTGAAACTATTTAAATTCTTGTAAATTTTAAATTATCATTTGAATTTACTTAAATAAAACTTAACTAGTTGACAAAATGTAACCAACCCCTCACCATACTTTTCTATCTTATCTTAACCTTTGCATGATTCCCGAGGGATCATGCCCCTTACTATTTGTTCTCCTATTTATATATAATTTCCTGTAACTATTTTAAATCCAAATGATATTGATATGATTCGTACAGAATTTATATTTTTAAACTTGATTTCATGTTTGTATATATACTGGGTTTGACTCTTAGTCATAAAGAAATATTATTATTATTTATTCTGCGTTGTTCCTTCAAGTAACTGTCATTGTACTACTTCCTCTCTTCTTTTGAACAATATATGTTTACCTTTAAATCTTGTTTTAGAGTCATAGAAAATAACAAAAGATTTTGACAACCTATTTTAAAGAATAGTGTACAAGTTAACAATAGAACCCTTTTACCCGTAGTTGGTTGTTAATGGCTTCTTTACAATTTCTATTTAGGTATGACTTAGGTGTGACACTTTCTTTCTTAACTTTATTTAGATAAAGACGTAGTTATACTTCGCTGAATTTGTGTTTTGAATGTTTACTAAGAATTTATACTTTTAAAATCTCTTACTACGTGTAAATAATTATAGTTACCCTATTTTTTATTTAAAATTTAAATCTTTAGTTAAGCTTCTGATTTTTTACATTTAAATGATCCAAAATTTAAATGTTGCTTTAACTGCCTCCTGGATCGAATATTTTTTGTGAGTCGTACTCATTTAAATTTGATGTCCCTGACAATGGTGGTACAAAATTAAAATTTGGAGGTTGATGTATTTGATTGGTTGTTAATCTGGGGTGACCTGCATTGTTATTTCTATTAATTTGAGACTTGCCTCAATTATTTTAATTTGTGGTGGCTTTGGGTTGTTAATAATAGCCTGTCAAGTGTCAAGCATGACGTGCCTTGGCACAAACCACAAGTTGCAATGATTTTCTAAAAACAAATAGATAAAAATTAGCCAAAACAATTTAAATAAGAAATTCATGTCATCCAATTCAAACAAAACTAAGTAAACAAATAGAATTTTTATAAAAAAAACTAAAGTCTTATATCTTTTTTAACGCTAAAACCAGCTTTACTGAAATAATGAAAAGAAACTCGACGTATTTGCTCAAATTTTCGGCAACTTGGTGCTCTCATTACACAGTTACATTAATCAGGTTGTGGTGGTGATAAGTTGAATTTATGTTTTTATGTGCTAAACTATTCTAAATTTTCTATGCATCTATGCATTTGTATTTTCACTAGAAACATCTTCTGTTCCCTATTATAATAAACATTCCCAGAACTACGCTGTTCATTTTACCTTATAGCTTTAGCTAGAAAAAAGTGATGTGAAAGGGAGAAGTTTAAGCAGTAAAATCAAGTCTGGCGCACATGAATCAGTTAGCAGATAATTTTGACAAAAGGAGTTACAAAGATGTAAAAAAAATTTACTCAGGATAGGCATAGGGGGAGAGCTGCAGCAAGCCAATTGCAAGATTGATTACCTAATGATGAGTAAATAAAATGTGTATATAAAATAATTATTTAAATCAACTTTTCACTAATGTAAAAACCTTTAAAATATATTTGAAAGGTCCAAAATACTCAACCTGGAGTCAAGCTAATGAAACCATTGTCTCCATCATTTGGGAGTTCTTATTCCCGGTCACTTTTCCTTCTTACATTATTTACTAGCCCTCTTCCCATATAAACAATCATAGGTAGAACTGAGGGTATAGTATATAATTTTAAACAAAAACATGATTAATAATCTTTTCATAAAAATAAATTTGATAATTTCTGTGATCCCCCCCGGCCCCATGGCAGAGCTATATAAACCTAAGCTTGTATCTGACTGATAAAGTAAAACAAAATTTGGATTATAGTTTTTATTAAATAACTAAAATAAATTAGCAAGACCTAAACAATCGATCATAATAATAACTACACAATCATAATTTGTAAGTAATAAATACATCTTTAAAATATTGTTAATTCACACAACACATACCTGCTAAAAGTAATCAGTATTATAGTCAAGGGATAACAAATATATGACAAATAGAAAGAGTTGATTATAAATTTTCAACATAGATCAATGTGTAGTTTCAAGTATGCATGTGCTTATAATGTTGAACTAAAGTATAATCTGTAAAGCACAAAACATACACATGAGTCCAACAATATTTTACAGCTTGCACAGAATTTACACCAAGTTAATGCCTCCTCCTACACGAACGAAAGAAATAAGAAGAGGAGAGATAGAATAACATCACCAGTCTACCAATCTAGCTGTTCACTCTCCTTCAGCCTTCACTCCTTTGAATTTGGAACAACCAATTAGCCGATAGTTGGCGTTAACCCTGCAGGAGAATAAGTGTCAATTTCTGCCTCATAGGAAAATGCAAATTCCGATAAATAATTATGTTTTGACTTTTTATTAAGTTACACAATTTGATTCACAATTCACATGCTTTTATATGAGCTTTTCTTGTTTATCTCAAGCATTCACAAATTATCAATCAACCAATTTTGGCTTATTTTTAGCTTTTCAGAGAGAAAAAATAAACATTTAAAACATATTTTCAAGTCTATTTAATATATAGAGGCATAGAACAAAGTTTTGTATTCATTCCATTATTACCAAACTTGTGTACTATTAACACTTTTATAAAGTAACCTTAGTGCATAATCTCAGCTACCTAGTCAATCTCTTTAAGGCCACTAATTGCTTGTCATTACTATACTAGTGACTTTATACTTGTAAAGTTATTTAGTTTGGTGAACTAGGGTTCCATTAAAGTATGAATACAACAATTATGAATGTGTGGTCACAGTTATGGTGCATTCACGTACTAAATATAATATTTATAAAATCCTTCTTTTTAATATGTATGGATTAAACTAACACCTTACAAATTAAGTGTGACGACATTTAGATTCTGACTTCACTAACACATCTCTACATATTCCCAATAGCCCCTTTTACTTTAGCTGGCTACAAGACTGCTATTCAAATGATTTTAATAACATGTTTATTATACTCAATAACACACTTTGGATGTATATTTTAGAAGAAATCTGAATGTTTGATTTTATCTTTGCAGAATGAACCAAATTATTTGGCACAACTTGATCAATTAGATGAAGAGACTATTACTTTCTATGAATACACCAAGTCAGAGAATTCTCAAGTATCCAAGATAGTCCCATCTGAAATGCTGCAAAATAAAAAAATTGTCCAAAATAAATTATATTTTAATAATATTTCAACAGATATAAATGCAGAAAGAACTAAAGTGCAAAGTAAAATTAATATTGCTTCGAAGGCCACGAACGTATATATAAAAAATAACCGAAATAGAAATGGCTTACAAAGGGTTGATTTCTTAATTCAAACATCCATTAATAATGAACAACAGAGAAACAAATTTGAAAGGCATGAAAATACTTTCAACCTCAAGGAGAATATGTTAAGCCATACACAATCTCATTCTAGGTGTAAACCATTCAAGTGTAAGGAGTGTGGTAAGTGTTACACACTAAAGTCCAGTCTATTGAGACACAACTACACTCACTCTGCTATTAAACCATTCAAATGTGAGGAGTGTGGTAAAAGTTTCTCACTAAAGTCCAAACTTTTGAAACACACCCTTATTCATTCTGATCTTAGACCATTTAAGTGTGAGGAGTGTGGTAGATATTTCTCCAGGAAGTCCCATCTATCAGATCACATCCTCACTCATTCTGGTTTTAAACCATTCAAGTGTGAGGAGTGTGATAAATGTTTCACTCTAAAGTCCACTTTAGCGAAACACATCCGCACTCATTCTGGACTTACACTTAAGTCCAAACTTTTGAAACACAACCTTACTCACTTTGATATCAAACCATTCAAGTGTGAAGAGTGTGTTAGATATTTCTCAAGGAAGTCCAACCTATTAGACCACATCCTCACTCATTCTGGTTTTAAACCATTCAAGTGTGAGGAGTGTGGTAGATGTTTCACACTAAAGTCCTCTCTAGTGAAACATACCCAATACCATTCTGGATTTGAACCATTTAAGTGTGAGGAGTGTGGTAGATGTTTTTCACAAAAGTCCAGTCTATATACACACACCCACACTCACTCTGCTCATAAACCATTTAAGTGTGAGGAGTGTGGTAAATGCTTCTCACTAAAGTCTTATCTATTGAAACACACCGACACTCATTCTGGTTTAAAACCATTCCTATGTGAGGTGTGTGGTAAATGTTTCTCACTAAAGTTTAACCTATTAGATCACATCATCACTCATTCTGGTTTTAAACCATTCAAGTGTGAGGAGTGTGGTAGATGTTTCTCACTAAAGTCCACTTTAGTGAAACACACCCACTCTCATTCTGGCCTTAAACCATTCAAATGTGAGGAGTGTGGTAGATGTTTTTTACTAAAGTCCAATCTATTAAATCACATGCTCACTCATTCTGGTCTTAAACCATTCAAATGTGAGGTGTGTGGTAAATGTTTCTCACTAAAGTACAATCTATTAAAACACACTCAGATTCACTCTGTTATTAAACCATTCAAATGTGAGGAGTGTGGTAAATGTTTCTCACTAAAGTCCCATATATTTAAACACACACACACTCACTTTACTAATAAACCTTTCAAGTGTGATGTGTGTGGTAAATGTTTCTCACTAAAGTCCAATCTATTGAAACACGTTCACACTCACTCTGCTAATAAATCATTCAAGTGTGAGGTGTGTGGTAAATGTTTCTCACTAAAGTCCAATCTATTGAAACATGTTCACACTCACTCTGCTAATAAACCATTCAAGTGTGAGGAGTGTGGCAAATGTTTCGCACTTAAATACACTCTTTTGAGACACAACTACACTCACTCTGCTATTAAACCATTCAAGTGTAAGGAGTGTGGTAAATGTTTCTCCCGAAAGACCACTTTATTGAAACACACCAACACTCACTCTGGTTTTAAATTATTCAAGTGTTAGGAGTGGGTAAATGTTACTTCCAAAAGACCCATCTATTGAGACACACCCAGACATTATAAACATTAACAATTCACATGTAGTATTGTGGTATATAATTCTCAAAGAAGGTGTCTATTAGAGTACACGTAAACTTATTCTATTATTAAACCATTCAACTCTAAAGAGAGTGCTAAATGTTTCTCCCAGAATACCTAACTATTGTAGCACATCCACAATCATTCTGATCTTAAACAAAATTTAGAAAGTATTTGAAGCCTTGGTCATGGAAAAGAAGTCTATTGGATCACATACACTCATTCCTCTCCTAAACAAAAGTGAGTAAAGTGTTATATTGGTTTATCTATCAAGAACAATCTATTGAATCACACCCAAACTCATTCTTTCTCAAACAGCGCTAAGAAAACTGTTATAAATTTCTTATATGGAGTAGCAGTTTAATTAATCATTCTCACACTCATTCTGTACTGAATCATTTCAATTGTTAGTCATTTTATCTTGTGTCAAATGCATTACCAGCTGAGCTATTGTGTAAAACTCTTGTTATTGGTTGTTGTTACAAATTATATGCTACTTAAGCAAAGAAGTAGCAGCTCACTTTTATAAAACTGAGATTAACGGCCAGTGAGCTTGATGTTCTGACCACATAACACCCTTTTTTCGTAATTGTTGGCATTATCATAGCTAATTGCAGTGACCTCTCAGTTGCTGTAACTTGATTGCAGGATCATACCATGGAGTTATCTATACTTATAAAATAACATGTCCTGACTGACTGACTGACTGATTCATCATCGCCGAGCGCAAACTATCAAGGCTGAAATTCGGACTGTATATTCATTTTGTTATGTAGGCACCCACTAAGAAAGGATTTTAGAAAATTCCACCCCAAAGGGGTCAAAATAGGGGATGATAATATGTATGATAATATGTATGAAAGTCCGTCATTTTGAAAGTTACATAAACAAAATTTTGTATTTCGGTTATTGACATAAAACAAATAAATACGCGTTTCAGGAATTTTGGAAATTTTATTTAATAAGGGATGAAAAAGGGGTGAAAGTTTGTATCGGACTTGCATTATTTTTGATCTGAGGTCAAGTTACGGTCATCAACGTAATGTAATATTTTAAATTAATCTGTAAATACATATCTATATTTTCGTATTTGTATATAATCAACTTCCACGCGAGCAAAGCCGCGGGCAACAGCTATCTAGTTTTTAAATATAGTGAGTCAATATTGTTTTAGGTTTGAAACTTAACACATATTTATTCTGACTAACTCCAGCAAATAATAGTTTACTTAAACCCATGCTCATGATTAATTTTTAAAATATTAAATATCAGAATTTTAAAGTAGCACTCACAAACAAACACACCTTTAGATTTTATTAGTTTACCTATATTCAGAAGTAGCGGTAAATATATTATTTGGCGCTTGAATAATTATAAAGCTTTTTTGTAATTATAAACTATATTCAATATTATTATAAATGAATATATCATATATTTTTCAAAACATTTCAAGTAGGCCTACCTATATTACCTATTATTACTTATATTAAATTTATGGATTAAATAGCCAAGCGATTTTATTTGTTAGTTAGGGATATAACCACAGATAAATATCACATTCTATAAATTGGATCAAAAAATTAACAAAAAATCAAATCAACTTAGAAAACGCACTAAAAATTTAAAAAAAAAAAACTTTTTTGATCATCTTTGAATTTTTACTTCTTGAAGTCTCTGCCAAATTAAAATTAATGACCTAACTAAACAACTATGTACCTTGTACAAACTATAATACTCAGGTTTGAATAATGGCCATATTTTTTTAAATCACAACTGAATGACTGCAAAATGAAATAGCTACGAAGATATTTCTCAGAAAGAAGCTTGTTAACAAGAGGAATAATCATATACCAATTTTCCATTATTATTTATCTTTTTGACCATTTATATATGCCAACAGTAGTTAAAGTTTGTTAGCTAGTAGGTAGATAAATACTAGGAAACAAAATGTTCTGCAAAATCCAGAAATGAACTTTACATTGCAGAATAGAATAATATTATAATGTATTGTTATTATTATTATTATTATTATTATTATTATTATTATTATTATCATTATCATTATCATTATCATTAGCACCGCGTCTTACTACCCGTTCGGGTTATACGCACTTACGCTAATGTGTAATGGTAGGGTGATTGTGAGATGAAATGAAGGACCTACAGTTTAACGTGGAATCCGAACCACGGTGGAGGTCTGGCATTCCCCACATTCACAAGATATCTTGTCAGAGGTGAAGGAAGGGTTTGGAAATCAGATAAATCTGTGCCGGGACCGAGGATTGAACCCCGGCCGCCAGCACAGAAGTCTGACACCTTACCTCTAGACCACCAGGTCACCTATTATAATGTAAAATTAAATGTGAGTAATCAGATATAAATTATCATTTCAAGATTCACATAACAAAATATAAAATCAATGCAATATTGGATTTTTAAAATAATTCGATTACAATATAATTTTAATTAATTGCAAGTGCGGAAGCATTAACTGTCTATATAATATGCTCCTATATTTTACAGAGGTTTTTAAATAAGGAAATATGTAATATACACTATTTTCAATGTTATTTTATTTTCAAGATTTTTGGCAATGTGTGTTTATGTTTAAAAAAAAATTGACCAAAAATGTGTTGATTTCTTCCTTAACTTGTACAGTTGATTTAGTGTCTACTTTTATTAATACTTTTTATAAACTCCTTAGAATTTTTATCAATATTTTAATGTGATTAGTCACCTGTCTCATCTTCATTTTTGCTATTCCAATCTAGTTGAAATGTTCCTTTTTATCTTTTGATGTTTTGTCCTCTGTAGTCAGTCTTTGTGGTGTTTTGAGCATAAGATCTTCATTATTCGGGGTAAATATATTGTGGGAGTGGATAATCAGAAATAATTATGGTCTTTATTCTATTAGGAATGAAAAATAGATTAATTTAATACTTTTTATTTTAGATATTAAACAAAAGGCTATGGAATACTTGACATACAATGCATAGGTATATATTAGGTATGCTACAAGGCTTTCCTTCCTATCTCACGGACTTATAAGGGGTCATCCATAACCCACCTAATTCTTTTTTCTTACCTTTCTAGCTCCCCCTTCCCCCATGTAACACCACGTTGACATTTAGCCTTACTCCCCTCCCCTCCAACCTGTATTATATAACTTTTCTCACTAGGAGTGGACGTCATATTTTCTCAGGGAAGTTTTTTGATACTAACAGAGGGATTCAGATTTAATACTTCTTAAAATTAATTTTAATTCCTGAATATAAATATAAATTACTTCAAAGAGTATTATTATCTATGGAGAGCTACACATACAGATAAGACAGACATGAATACTTTGAGTTTAAATTCCTCAGGTTCATGAGGTAAAACCTCTGCTATATTTATGTTATGAATTTCAGGTTTGCGATCTGAGTAAGAGCAAGAAGGTACTACGATTTGCTGACTATGATGGCCCTTTTCTATAGGGGTGCTACATGATGATATTGAAGTCCCCACAGTCGATGCTTGAGTGACGCTGGGGGGAAGACATCTTTCATAATATAATGCACTGTTTTTATAGTCATATTATCATCATATAGAGAGCTACTTAAACAATTCTAGGTATACAACTTTTCTAAATTATTTTTTGAATTAATCTACAATTTTACTTTAGTTAACTTATCAATACCTAGGCTGATGTTTCGTTCTAACATTGATCATGGATCCTGGCTTCACTCTCGAAAAAGACCAGGTAGCCGATGAAGTGGATATCAGGGTTCGAATACATGTCGGGTGTACTCAGAGTGGCTTTTCCTAACTGGTTTTATACTCTCTCTCCACATTAGTGATGGTAGATTACCTCTAAAATTCTACCTTCCTTATTCCTACAACATTAGATAAAAACATTAAAAAAAATAAATAGAATAACTACAATTATTTGACTATACCACCCCACAAAATGTATACTAAAAGGGTAGAATTTTAAAGAAAATCTATAAGCATTTGCTTGGTATGAGAGTGGGAAACAATTTAAGAAAAGCAACCCTCAGAAGACCTGACTCGTATTAAAACCCCATCTTCCTGTCATCAGCTATATAGTCTACTGATAAAATGACAACTTAGACCATGCGGCCACCATAGCGCGTGTATAGTTGAATTTGTACATACATACACACACACACACACACACACATTTATCAGAAGGGAAAAGGTATAGGCTTAAATAAATCTACTTTTTGGAAATACAAGTAATTAAGGATATTTGAAGTTTTACTTTTCATAACATGCTGTTGGTAAGAAGAAATAAAACATGAATTCTTCAAATCTGCTTTGAGATAAATTCTGTATTTTTGCTTTGTTCCATTTCACTACAGTATCTTTTTGAGACTCCTCCGCTGTTTTTTCCTTGAAATCAGTTTTTATATGCAAGCAATGTACTAGTCTCCTCTCTTTGAAGAAATTATTTTTTGTATTTTTACAAACACAAGCGCACGGCCTATGTAAAATAATGTGCTGTTGTAATCTAAATTATACTCAAACTCCACTGTACTTATAAATTAAGGTCGCTTTGACATACAGCCACTATCCAACTAAAAGCACGCACAACTATTCGAAGGTTATCTATAAGTATGCTTATCAAAGGGGGGAAAACTTGAACAATAATTTTTTTTAACAATAGAATTTTAAATACTTCTAAACAATTAACTTGTTGGCCAACACGTCACCATAAATATGTTACAGAATAAAAACGTGATGTGATCATTTACAGAGCCTAGATATAAAAAGAGCAGATCAGTGGATTATTCTCTTCACTTTACTAATTAAAGACAAATAATAACTAATTAGTAGCCCAAGATTGCAAGACTTGGTTTAGAAATTTTTCTAGTACTAATAGCATTGATCTCTACAATTATATACATCAATGACTAATAGTCAACAAAAACATTTTCTAAAGCCAACCAAATTAAATTTCCCTGAATTGATTAGAAGTGTTGATTTCTTTCTATTTTTTGAAACTGATAGGAAAAAAGTCAATACATGAATCAGATAAAGGCCTTGGAATCGATCCAAAAAATCGATTAATCGAAGGTAAAGTACCGATTTTTTAAAAGATCCATCCAAGATCGAACATCCCTACGATATACTCTCCAAGGAGTGGTACCGAGTTGATAGCTGATATCTCGGTGTTTTATTATAATGACGCCCAAAGTCAAAGTACAAGGGCTCAAATCCCTGTCAAATAAAATTTTTCTGAGTTACCTTAGGAAATCATCATCTACATTAAATTGTGACATTTTTATTTAATTTATCTTTTACTGTAGAAATTTAAAAAACATATATATTCTTCCCTGTATTTAACAGAATATAGTCCTTTTTGTTTTTTTCAGTGACATACTGTACCTAGTTTTTATGGTCGCTACTTAAGCTAATTATTTAAATACATTGTATAGGGAGGATAGAATTAAAATAAGTGCACTACAATTTTTTTGTACGAAAGATAGAAAAATTGAATTAAAAAAAAACACTTGGTTTTAGGTGTTAGGCTGTTTAAAAAATATGGGAAATATCTTTTAAAAATTTAATGAGTCAGAAAAAGGTGGCTTAAGTTGGAGAAAATAGCAGTATTTGTAATTTTATTTCAATTAAATAGAATTTACTTATTCTACGCCTATTTCACTTTACAAATATTGTTCACTCTTTTTTTGAACACCATACTAACACAAGCATTGTATTATTAGATCTAAAAAAACTGGTTAAATAAAAATCTGTAAACCATATATCCATATAACATAATTAATTTATAATTGTTATTTGATTATCAACTATAACTTACAGAATTAAGTTTTTCTTTTTATTATTACGTTCAGCACACAGCTCATCAACGGTTAATTTGTTTGGGTAGAAATGAGTAAGGTATCTATGAGGAAATGAACCCGAATTTGAGGGACGATGGGGAAAACCAGAGTGATAAATCACTTGTGAAAAATCATCTTCGGTTCATGCGGCTGAAATTCGAATCTCGACCTTGTCAATGGTGATCAAGCCAATGGCTAGAGCACCATTGCAGGTAACTAAGCTTTGTAAACAAATAATTACTTTCTCTCGACGCCTTAGAGCGAAACTTGGCCATTTGGTTTAAAACTTGGTATCTAGGGTTGTAGCATTCAAAAGGGGCAGATGCCAACAAAACACATAGAATAATATAAAAACTAAAACATGGGGGGGGGGGGGGTTAACCCAGAGCGAGTACCGAGGAGTTCTAGGTTGCAAATGCTTAACACAAAACATTACAGTCCCACAACTCGCAACCCTCGAACCAGTTTGTGGATTTTATAAATGTGACCCTCTATCTCAACCAGACAGCAAGAGACTGCAGCCTTCCTAAAGTTCATACTAAACCAAAATATTAAGACGAATTTCCTTGGGAATGATGGGGCATATATCAGAAAGATACAAAACAGGTCAAGAAAGGTCGATATTTATTAGTAACGCTCAATAGTTGCGTAACAGTTTGATTCAGAGTATACAATATAATATAGGTAAACAACATTATGACTCGAAACCAATGAAAATATTCCATAGAAAAAGTTAACATTTGTTTTCTTAACATGCGTATAGTGTACGCGAGACTAATAAGAGACTTTATAAACATAGTCACATGGTATTACATAAAAATGTAATTCAATGAAGTTAACCATAACTCTATCTTGAAGAGGCGCCCTTCTAGTAACACTAAATTTTTTAATATCAAATATTTGTTTCCTATTATTAATATTAAAAGTTCGCTCAGAATAAAAGGAGCTTAGCAAAAGACAACAAACCATCTTAACTCAGCAATCAAAAAGTATCCCTCAAGAATTAGCGTATTACAATACGATAAAAATTTAAATATCAAATAGTTAACCATTAGAAATGGCGCGTAAAAAGTTTTGCACAAGTTACAATTCTAATATCAGATAGCAATCCATAATAAATTAACGACAAGACCAAGAAAATGGTTTCCGTGAAAGTTATTAAATATTCCTAAATACATTATGACCATAACTATCGGAACTATCGTAATATAAATGACATTACTGTTGGTAAGGCGCCATGACCTCGTTATAAAAAAAAAGGAAATGTTCCTAACCATAAGATATAAATTTAGATATAATTTAAATATATGGCCAAAAAAAGAATTTTGAAAAGTATCATAGTATATAAAAAGGGTTTTATAAGCCAAGACTGAATTTAGATCTTACCTTTTAGTCGCAGAAAGCTGGAGCTTATGTTATCCCAGCTATGACACAGGCCCAATTGTGTCGTTATCGATACAGAGAACAGAATATATACAAAACTCAGTAGAGGACGAAAGGAGAAGGGGTGGGATACGTTCTGGACTTAAATGGAACAATATGCAGGCATGCTGAGCTTCGGGAACCTTCTCGAAACGGGAACTCGTTACTGCGCATGTGCAGCCAGCCCTGGGCGTCGGCTGAGCTTGCCAGTCATTACGCGCTCTTAGTGTCTTGTTCTCCCAGGTCAGTGAAGGTTCGTCCGGAGGTTTTGAGCCGTTGTTCCCCGCAGGCCCAGGCGAATGCAGTAAGTCTCTTCTATTTGTTTTGTTTTTTGTGTCTCCCATATAACGTCCAATGCTACAGGGTAGCCGCGAGCGGTTTTTTGGAATTAGATATGTAACCCTAAATTTAAGGGTAGTTTAATGAAGAGGAAAAAATATATCTATTTTTATCAAAATTCGCTCTATCGATTTGATTAAATGTTATATACGAGGGTCATCCAGAAAGTAAGGTTAGAAAGGCTCTTTAGGCCGGGGGAAATTTTTTTTTTTAATTTGGCGCACCTGGCGTGTAGAGGGGATCTTTAACGTTCAGTTTGTTTGGTCCCGCGTGTTTGTCGGCCATTTTTTTCAGTCACAGTAAATTCTTCCGATGGAAAGGTCGTCGCACGCTCCCGCCACCTTCTGTCCGTGCGAGATTCGCGCGGTCATTCGTTTTTTGACTTTGCTGAACAATACCGCCGCGAATATCCATCGGAAGCTCGTGGAAGTTTATGGTAGTGATGTGATGAGTCGACAACATGTCACGAAGTGGGTTAGGTTGTTCAGAGAAGGCCGTACTGATACTCACGACGAGGCAAGGAGTGGGAGACCATCAGTGATTTCTGACGAACTAGTGCGAAAAATTGAATAACAAGTGCAAAATGACCGCCATGTGACGCTTGACGACCTTCACGAAAAGTTTCCTGACATTTCTCGAAGTCTCCTTGGTGATATTGTGTCGGAAAAACTTGGTTATAAGTAGTTGTGTGTGAGATGGGTGCCCAGAATGCTCACACCGGAGCAATGTCAAAATCGTGTGACCGCCGCGCGTGAATTTTTGGATCGTTTTGTACAGGAGGGAGAAGCTTTTCGGGACTCTATCGTGAAAGAAGATGAGACGTGGGTGTGTCACTACAACCCAGAATCCAAAAGACAATCACTTAAGTGTCGTTATTCATCTTCCCCTGCCACCAAAATGTTCAAGACAACCCATTCGGCAGGAAAAGTCATGGCATCTGTTTTTTGGGATCGTAAGGGGGTCCTTTTGGTAGATTTTATGCCTAAAGGGACTACCATTAATGCAGAGGCTTACTGCTATACCCTAAAAAAACAACTCAGAAGAGCCATTCAGAACCGCAGAAGGGGAATGCTGACCCGGGGAGTCAGCCTCCTGCATGACAACATCAGGCCCCACACCGCGCGAGTTTCACAGGAGCTGCTGACATCGTTTGGATGGGATATTGTTACCCACCCCCTCTATTCACCTGACTTGGCGCCTTCGGACTATCACCTTTTCACTAAACTAAAGGAGTTTTTGGGTGGGAAACGTTTTTCTAACATTCAGGAGGTCGAGGAAGCTGTGAAGAAGTGGCTGAAAGAGTTGGCGGCGGAGGTCTATGACACTGGCATACAAAAGCTGGTGCCCCGACTACAGAAATGTCTCGATCTCAACGGCGATTACGTTTAAAATTAGTTTAAAATATTTGTGAAGTATCCTGTGAATTTCAATTAAATACAAGCATTTTTCGATCCTAAATAAATGTTGTAACCTTACTTTCTGGATGACCCTCGTATATACATTGTGTGTCATTATGTTAACGTTAACTCAAACTACTGTAGGGCATATATATGCTTGATTATCCTTCATAGAAATATTTTCTAGAATATTAACTCCCACTCCCCCAACCCCCTCAACACCTTTTCCTTCGAAACTTCCTAAAGCCTTTGACAATATTTAAAAACGCCCAATTATCTTTCGTAGAAATCTTTTCTAGAATTTCCTAAAGCCCTTGCAAAAACAAATTATTTTAGGGGGTGGTGGGAATCATATATTTAATTGTGCTGTGGGGTGCATATTATATTATTGTGCCTAGGGGCGCACATTTTTTAAATCCGATACTGTGTAATATTTACTTTAGTAAACTAGGTCACAACTAATCTATTTTATATGTAAACCAAAAACCAATGTTCTGCGAATAATGAAGTAAACTATGAAACGGCTGTGATACAACTGAAAAAAACAACAACTGATGTGTGATAGTTTTGACTGTTGGAATGCTGGTGGGCTAATTGCTATGTGAGATAAGAGGGCAGAGAAAGAAAGAGTTATAATAAAAGCAAACAATCTCTTCTTGCAGCTACCCACTGTTTGACAGTTCTTGGCATATTGGCAGTTATCTCCTCATTGCTCAGGCTTTCATATCTGCTGGATACTACAGTGTGTTCAATACTGTATGTTAACAGAGAAACATATGAAATGTTCATCCGATAAAACCTATGGTGTACTTGAACTTAAAATTACTCTTATCAAATGTGTACAAAATAAATTTATGAGCTATTTTATAATTTTTAAACGTCAGAGGGGCCCGGGTAGAAGTGGAAATAGTTTCAAAAATTTATATATGAGTTTTAGGGGATACACAAATAAAATATTCATCACTAATACGAATAGTTTTTTTTTAAATTTGTCTGAAGAATATAAAAGATGTCTCAGCGACATTTTGGTATATTGATGACGTTTTTCAAGATCAAAAAGACCTAGCAGACTTTTTTTTTGTGTGAACATTGGTATATATTTGGCAACTTTTCCACACTATTAGAAATTGTTTGGAAAAAAAATTCAGCCCAACCTAGTACACAACCGAAAAAAAAGTTGGTGACCGCTAATTTAGGCCTATTGGCCATTATTGCTACCTGTACAAAGACATTCACACAACTGTTAACAAATGGAGGTGGGTTCTGTGGCTTGGTTTCATTATTTTAATTCAAATAATAAAAAATGCAAGTACATGTTTGTAATAAAATTAATTTTAACGGTAGAAAGTACAATGATTATTTATTCATTTTTAAAACTAAATGAAAGTCGAATATAATAAAAACTATATGTATAACTTACTTTTTCTAAGAATAATATTATTCACTTTAATCCACAATGTGTTTAATGTTAGGGGAGTAGCTTGTAACCCCCATTCGAATACCGTTATCGAGATGTTCATTTGTAAGCCTGATTTTATAGTTGTTTTTCACAACTTAAATAGTTGTAAATGATGGCTCACACAAATAGGTCGGGCAAAACAACGCCTTCACTTGGAGTGCAACACAAACTAGATATTTTTCCTTTGGTACAAGAGGCCATATCCTAAACTTGAAGCACTCCTCAGTGATAAGGCCTTTTGGAAAGCTTTCAGCTCCATTTCTAATTAAGGGCCATCTACCTGAAAATGTTGCGTTTTACAACTTGATAAGATTTAACTGTCAATGTCCATAAAAGTAGATGAAATAAACTGTGCTAAAAGCTCAACTTTTTTAAATCACTGAGCCGCTTTTGGAACTCTGCTCTTAAGTTGGAGAGTATTTCAATATGATTTTCACCAAAATATGGTTTGAGATTTCTCTAGTTATCCAACTTATCCTTCAAACAGGAAACATATTTGAAGCCTTGTCCCGGCCCTGAGGTTGGATTTTTAGTCTATTAAGTTTTTCTTTGACGTCTAGCAGGAAAGCAAAATCCTGCAGCCACTCAAAGTCTTCAAGTTCAGGATAGTGTGCATCATGTTCTTTGAAAAACACGACTATTGCTGGAAGCAGATCAATGAAACGATGGAGGACCTGCCCTTTAATCAACAAGCGTACTTCCACAGGGAGCACGAGGTCTCCATACTGACATTTTATCTCGTCTGTCAATGCTTTAAACAAGCATCTTTGAAGAGCATGAGCTCTCACTTGGTTGACAATTTTGACGACAAGCTTCAGAACCTCATTGAATTTTAAAAACTTTGCACAAAGGGATTGTTGGTAAAGAATACAATGCTTAAGAAACAAACTGTGGAAAATTTTCATCTTTCTTACACAAAGCAATGAACACATTTTTGACACCAGTAATAGCTGGAGTAGCATCTGTTGTGATATCGACAAGCTTGTATACAGGAATATTCTCAGAAGAAATAAATATTTTGAATCTGGAGAAAATATCCTCACCTGTAGTGCACCCTTTTAAGTTCTTTTACAGAAAAATTGCTGAAAACCAACCTTACAAATACACCTCACTGAGAAGTGTCACTTACGTAGATTCGTCAAGTTAAAGTGAGAAATAACATTTACCCAAATCGTTTTTCAACTGTGAAGTAACATCAGCAGACATAATCTCAACTCGCCTCATCACAGTATTGGCAGAAAGTTGGGTAGATTTTATTGCAAATATTGTATATTACCCACGTGATATACGGGAAATGACGCTGCGAGCTACCGGTAGTTCGCGATCGACGGTCTGGCAATCCCTTCCTCCTTCCCCCATTTTTTGGGATGATATTAAAAAAAAAAAATCTTGTATTTTTTTATTTTATACAAAAATCATTGTAACACTGACAACATAATTGTACAAAAACATGATCAAAAATTAGTGTGATGGTTGGCACGTTTGTTCTCATCAATTATTATTGAATATTGGGATTGATGTTTGACAGAACACACCGCAAATAGCTTTCCACTTCCAACTCGACAAAGCTGTTTGATAACTTACACCAAAATTCAAGATTAATTGTTTTAAATTCATCAATTCATCCTTGGCTTTTGTGTCATGTTTAATTTGATGTTTAGTGAGCGTTTCTGTGATATTACACGTGATAACAGAGAGGGGGGCAAAGTGGTGAGTGAGAAGGGGAGGGGGGAATCCGAGGCTTGCGGGCTTGAACATAAACACACGCATGCGCACGAGCGTCTTACGTTTGGTTAATCCCCTAGTAACTAGTAGGTGTATTAAAACTGATAATACTGCAAGAAAAAAATAATAATTCTGCTTTGGAAAAGGTATTGAAATAAAAAAAAGTCTTCAAATAGTAGCTGATCTTTAACATTATTTCCTGACTACTCTATGCTCCTCTTTAAAGTGCTTCAAGCCCCTCCCCTACCCCAGAGAAGTGCACCCCTTAGGTTAGGAACCACTACCGTAGACGAAGATTACACTTTGTTTACCCCTGCAATATTAGCTCGACTGGTTGGTTACACTAGTGTGTAGCTTATAATATAGGGCCATGTTGGTCAAGGTACGACTGCTACAGAGAAGACAATAGATTTTTTTCCCCCAAACAATACACTTAACAATATCTAGACCCTTTTATAATTACAGCTTGGACCTTTTTAATCATTCCATGTCTCACGTCACTTTAAGTTACTACTTTACATATCTCTTCATTTACTATTCATTACTTTAGCTATAATTTACCCGCTTTGGTGGCCACGTGGTCTAAGGCGCTACGCTCACATTAGACTACTAGACTGCCGATGATGGGAAGATCGGGTTTCGAATCTCGGTCGGGTGTACTGAGGGTTGTTTTTCCTAAATGGTTTTCCACTCTATCTCCAAACAAATGCGTGTACACTTCCTTTAAATATAACCTTTCCTCATACCTAAAATCATTAGCGTAATTAGTAGACAAGCATATAACCCAAACGGGTAGTAAGACATGGTACTAAAATAAGAAAGCTTAATAATTGAGATAGTTACTTTTATGGATGTATCTTGAAATAGTGTACAGTACTCTCTGCTTACCTTGGAAGGTAGCAGCACTATCGTGAATGATCGCCGCATTACGTTATCCTACAGGTTATCCCATAGCTAAACAAGCAAGATGTGTCTGATACTTACATACCTAATCATGCTACCCCCTTACGGAGTTGGCAGGAAAGTGTGCGTAGCGCTCATAAAACAGTTCCGTGCTTATTCCCTATCCTTGAATACGTCCTTCGCTTCCACAACATATTATTATTAGCACCACGTCTAACTACCCGTTCGGGTTATACGCACTTACACTAGTGTGCAATGGTAGGGTGATTGAGAGATGAAATGGAGACCTACAGTTTAACGTGGAATCCGAACCACGGTGGAGACCTGACATTACTCACATTCACAAGTTGTGATTAATACACGCCTTGTCAGAGGTGAAGGAAGGGTTTGATAATCAGATAAATCTTTGCCGGGTTCCACAACATAATTACACCGAGTCGTACATGCTTTTTACGAAGTTCCTAATGTTTCTCTTTTTCACACATTCGTCTACAAAATTTAACCACGTTTTACATGACCTACCCCTTCCTTCTGATATTTACACTCTACCTTCATCTCTTCTACTTATCTCACTAAATGGAGGACACGTGCACGATTTTTTCAGTGTAAGTATGAAAACAATGTGCTTAGGAAGATAATTGTTCCAAAAAAGAATGAGGCTACTGGATAGTGGAAGAGGTTATATAATGATGACAACATACCTTGTTAGGATAATAACGTCTCGTAAATTACGGTGGGCAAGATATGCTGCGTGAATTGGGGAAGTTCTAGAACCTTGTTTAAGGTACTGACTGATAAACCCAATGGGAAAAGACCAATGGAAAGACCTAGACGCAGATGGGAGGATAACATTAGAATGGACCTGAAAAAACATTGTCAAATTTGGTGAGAGTAATTAAACCTTTGGAATTCACATTAATGATATTTTACAAAACCTTAATTGGAATCAACAAGGGTAGCGCTTTCAAATGGCACTAATTATTAAACCTTAAATCTGTAGTGCAACCACTACTTTGTAGGTAGTGGGGCATACAAAATTTATTCATATTGTTAATGATAATTTTAAAGTAATTTTTAAAATGGATAGCTATTCACTTTATGCATATCAAGTCAAAGGTGTGGTCTTAAAATTTAGCTTCTACAATCCAAACATCTTCAGTGCTCTATATTTTGGTTGTATTTAATAAATTTTAACATTTTATTAAAATTATATTTGATCATAAAGAAGATGGGCATAAACCCTGCCATGCCCCCTCCCCAGGTTGCCTCGCTATGTAGATGGATACAAAAGGTACAGGTGAATGGGCTGTTTGGAAGGGCCAGAAACCAGACGTATCACTTTTTGTGAAAAATATGAAAATGATTTTAACTGTTTAAGTCACGCAGGTTTCAAAATTGTTCATTTTGTAAACGCTTCTCTGTACATTTTATAAACAATTCACTGCCCATTTTTATCATCTGCGTCTATCTCACCCATCTTGCTCAACGTAGGCGAAGGAATGTTTGGTGATCTCGTTTGGTCTGGACTCGGCCTTACTGTTGTCCCATTCCTGCTGAAGTCCTCCATGAGGGCAGCGTCGTCAGGTTCACCCTGGTGATCTTTGGCGTTGTCAGCCGCCATTGTGGGCGCAGCGCAAGGTCCCCGGGCGAACACACTCAGAAACACCCGTCGGAACTCTTTGCTGCACAGGAAGTAGACGTAGAAGTTGAGGGCGAAGTTCCCGATCTCCAAGTTGTTGGCCGCTGCCCGGAAGGCCTGGAAACCCAAGTCTTTGTTCCTCTGCTCGCTGTAAAGGAGGGACAGGAACGCTGATGGGGTCATCGTTACGAAGAAGAGAACTATGATGGAGGTCAGGAGTACCACCAGTCTGCGTTCCTCCTTGTAGTTCCTGTTTCGAAGTCCTGCCTGAGGGGCATTGGTCGCGGCGGTGGATGTTGAGTCAAGGAGGTGTCGTGACCGGAACTTGTCGGAGGCCTGGCGGAATCTCTTGCGCTTGCTCTTAAGGTTGCGAAACTTGCAGATGATGAGGAGGTTCAAGGTGGCGAGGATAACCGCGGGGCCGAACCTCACGGCCGTCTCGGATGTCCATAGGTAGACGAGCCACGTCGTGGAGTGAGTCACTGGAGTGTTCTCCTGCAAGGGACAAGTTTAGAACAGGCTTGAACAGATTGAGTGGTCACACCAAATTTAATGTTAACATGACATGCATCAACCTTCTGGATAGTTTATCTCTATTTAGCGAACCTTTTGGCTGCCACCCTATTGTCCTAGAGTGAAATACCCCATAATGGACACCTCTGAATATCGGATTCCTCTTAAAACGGACAGTTTACATTTTCTCGTCAAAATAGCATGGCTTCTTACGGTGCACTAACCTCCTAATAACGGACTTTCTTAATAACGTACATGGCTGAGACGCATATTTATACATAACAATCTCTAAACAGCGATTATAAATTTATAACACCAGTCCACCTATTAGGAATATCAGGAATGTTATTGTCTCGCGAAGTGTGAGCCGGTCCCACCTTCCCTTTCTAAAATAATCTAGGTAGAATTAACTACGGTACTTCAAGGTTATATCTACCACCTCAGCGGGAGGATGATCCGTTCATTATATGTATGTGTTGTTCGCGTTTAATTTAATTTGTACATCGTTTTGTGTATTGGGCAATCTGTACAATAAGTTACATACAATATTTATTCCTTAATCACAACTATCCTCCATACATTATAATAAACAGTGCAGTAATTATATTGCTGTATTTAATATTCACATTATGTAAGTTCACAGAGATTAAACTGTGCTCAAGAAGGATGATTTAAAAAATAAAATGTTTTCCAAATAATGAACATTTCTTAGTAACGGACTTTTTTTTTTAATTCAGAATTGTCCGCTATTAAAAATGTCACTGTATCTGTATCTCCAGTTTGATTTTCATAGCAAGCAAAATTAGAACCTATGTTAACACAAAGAAGGGAAACAATTATTACAATTGTATTTAAGTTCCTAGGACCGTTTAGTTAGTAATGTCCCAGTAATCCATAAGGAAGTATTATTGGAAGCTTGTGATAACTATTTATATGAACCTTATAACTAAAATAAAATACGACATTTTGAAATGCTAAATTTTAGTGACTTTCAATCGATGTTTATGGTCAAAAGTGGTATTACTATAAAAAATAAATCAGGGTTTAGCGGACAGAACATCACCAAGTTTGGAGCTTTATGCTAAGGGGAGGAGAGAGGGGGAAATGGCCAGTTTTAATCAAGCCCCCACGAACCAAGAACCTCCGATTTTCCAAACATATTTTAAATTATTGAACATGTTAGCTGAAGCCACAGCGTAAGTGCATAAGAGGCAAAATATTTAGACTTTAGTTAACCGATTTGTTTACTCCTGTTTTTCTTAGTTGCACAGATATTGTTGTAATCAGTTCGTCTTCAAAGGGGCCCACCAAATTATATTTCCTCAGTCTCTCTAAATTCTCTCGGTGGCTCTGTCTATCCTCTCGATTTAATTTAAAATAAATTATGTGTTGAAAGAGAACTACAATTGTATAGTTAAATAAAACTGTTGAGGAATGGAATAGATGATTGTGATAATGGGTTTGATTAGTGGGGGTGGGTAATTGGCTGGGTGTACTTAGGGAGAAGGAAGTGGTTTCTATCTGTAAGCTTATAAACTTATCGTGCTAATGAGAGGTCACTTAGTTTGTCACCTTCAAATCCTTAGCGAATTTAATGAGAAGTTAATAACCTTGCTGTTGAACGTAGTCCTAATAGTATTCTTTAAATTGAAAAATGACACCTGTACACGAGAATAGAACCCGGGACCTTTGGCTTAGTACGATAATACTATAACCACTGAGCTATCCAGGAATCGTCCTGTACCATTCTTAACTCATATTTTAAGGCAGAGTCTATGATGGACATGCCTAAATCGTCGGCTGCAAATGTGATCAATTAAGAACACGAACTATCGAATAACGCAGCCAATATCAACTGGGTGCTTGTTTTTTCGCTGCCAATTGTACAATTACAACTGTACAAATGTGCATATCATACTAATATAAATGGCTAAGCTATTATATTCGTTAATTGATGTTATAGCCGCATGTAAATATCATATTTTTTAAACTAAAGAATATGATATTTAGAGGTGGCTGTTGCCGTAGTTAAAAAAATATTTATAATAGCTTAGCCATTTAATCCATGATAGTCCTAAAGATTTCACAAGATAATACTGATAGTTAACTCCATTCAAAATATGCCTGCATATATAAACGGGCCGTTGAGCTTAAACTGCCCTCTTTAACCCCCTCTAGCCCAAAGTATTCCCTAAAGATTCGTACTTGGAAGGCGTAGAGCGGTAGAGGTGCACCCTGGGGTCCAGGGTCGATGACACAGACGCTCTTGAGCGCCGTGAGAGGACAGCTGATGGCCACCGCCAGCGCATAAGAGGTTGCGATGGCGACACGGGCGTTGCGACGCGTGTGGACGCTCCGGAACTTGGTGGGCAGGCAGACTGAGATGTATCTGTGGGATGACATATATTCAAGTTGGGTTCACGATAGAAAAACTAATATGTAACATAAGTGTTAAAATGTGAGCTTAAGAAATGGATCAACGCTATCTTATGTAACTGTTCACAATTGATCGTGTTCAGTGTAACACTTACTCAAAACTATGACATGACTATATTTAGTAATATCAATATGTCTGCACCTAAAATGATTATTTATACTTCAGATAATAGAAATATTACCATTTTGTAAAAATTTATCTTGAAACTTCATAACAGTTCCTATTTATTTAAATGAGGTTAAATAGTAATAATCATTCGCCTCGGTGTCGTAGTTGGCTAACGCGCTAGTCGTGTTGAGCCCGACTTCTGAGGATGGGAGATCGAGGTTTGAATCTCGGTTGGGTGAACTGGGGTGGTTTTTCCTAAATGTTTTTGCACTCTCCCTCCACGCAAATGCGGATTCACTTCCTTTAATTCAACCTTACCAATTCCTAATCCATTAGTGTAATTAGTACTTGAGCGTAAAACCCGAACGGGTAGTAAGACGCGGTGCTAAAAATAATAATATAATAATAATAATAAAATAAAATGTTAAATGTTGCTACATCAATTTGTGGCTGAGTTTGTTGAAAGATTATCCACTAATAATTTACGGTTTCCAGAAGACGCCCTAACGTACTAAAGCTTTTCCTGGAGGTTTTTCCCATGTCAAACTGAGATGAGGGGATTATGAAATTAAATATGATGGGTGGAGCCTATACAGATCTTAACCTAACTTAAGCCTAATCAACCAAACCCTGGTGACCATATAATGTATTCTCCTTACGAGAAAAATTCCTCGGTACCAGCTCAGCCAGGAATCGAACCCAAGAACTATAGATCATCAACCAGGAGCTTGACCACTATACCAAGAGGATAGTTAATGAGGTTAAATTAATTGGTTAATTTTAGTTATTATGCTTTAATACTTCATTAAAATAACTCGATGCTTTTTATAGTTTATAACCCGCACCGATGGGCACGTTGTCTAAGAGTCAGACTAATTTAGCCCTAAAGACTTAGATAGTGATTGATAATAACGATTAAGACCTTTGTAATTTTCAAGAGATTATAAAGAATTCATATAAACAGGTATCTAAGTCTTTTTCTAGAAGAACTTGACGTCCCTTACTCCTTTAACAGTGTTCCTGTGTTGATGACGGTTACAGGAACTCTAATTTTCCGACATGTTTCGGTGCTAATATCAGCGCACCATAATCATGGAGCTGAAATTAAAATTAAAGGACTTGCTATAAAGTAGTGAAAAAATAGAACGTTAATACTGAGAAAGGGAAAAAACCCTGCATCTCCTTAAACATTCAGCGGCCATTTGGTCGATATAATTGCTTGCAGGCTGATGCCATGGAGTTTTTTGCTGTTTTGTTTTCAGGATTATGTGACACAGTAGCATTGTAGTCATCAAAAGGATGCATAACTGTGTCTTACTTATTTAAAGTGGTTGGAAAATAATTATATTGTACAAATATTACTCATTTAAAACAATATTTCTCCACTGGGGTGCAATTACACTTTTAGTTTGTGGGTTGGAGAAAGATGTAATCGGTGCACCTCTAAAATGCTCCTGCCAATAAATAAAGTATTTTGTGCTTTCAATATTGCCGATGTATTCGTGGTTGTAATGAAGAGAGAAAGACGCTTCGTGTGTGAATGCTGCTTGAATGCCATCTATCATTAGTATTATATTAGGGTTTAAGAGGAAAACAGTTTCTTAAATTGGTTCCACTAGCTACAATCATGACTTGGTTCCACTAGTTACAATCTTTGAATGGTTCCACTAGCTACAATCATGACTTGTTCCACTAGTTACAATCTTTGAATGGTTCCACTAGCTACAATCTTTGAATGGTTCCACTAGCTACAATCTTTGAATGGTTCCACTACTACATCTTGAATGTTCACTAGCTACAATCATGACTTGGTTCCACTAGTTACAATCTTTGAATGGTTCCACTAGCTACAATCATGACTTGGTTCCACTAGCTACAATCTTTGAATGGTTCCACTAGTTACAATCTTTGAATGGTTCCACTAGCTACAATCTTTGAATGGTTCCACTAGCTACAATCATGACTTGTTCCACTAGCTACAATCATGACTTGGTTCCACTAGCTACAATCATGACTTGGTTCCACTAGTTACAATCTTTGAATGGTTCCACTAGCTACAATCTTTGAATGGTTCCACTAGCTACAATCTTTGAATGGTTCCACTAGCTACAATCATGACTTGGTTCCACTAGCTACAATCTTTGAATGGTTCCACTAGCTACAATCATGCTTGGTTCCACTAGTTACAATCTTTGAATGGTTCCACTAGCTACAATCATGACTTGGTCCCTAGCTACAATCATGACTTGGTCCCACTAGCTACAATCTATGATTTGGTTCCACTAGCTACAATCTTTGAATGGTTCCACTAGCTACAATCATGACTTGGTTCCACTAGTTACAATCTTTGAATGGTTCCACTAGCTACAATCTTTGATGGTTCCACTAGCTACAATCATGACTTGGTTCCACTAGCTACAATCTTTGAATGGTTCCACTAGTACAATATGACTTGGTCCCACTAGCTACATCATACTTGGTTCCACTAGTTACAATCTTTGAATGGTTCCACTAGATACAATTATTATTTGGTTCCACTAGTTACAATCTTTGATGGTTCCATAGCTACAATCATGGCTTGGTCCACTAGTTACAATCTTGAATGGTTCCACTAATTACAATCTTTGAATGGTTCCACTAGCTACAATCATGACTTGGTTCCACTAGTTACAATCTTTGAATGGTTCCACTAGCTACAATAATGACTTGGTTCCACTGGCTACAATCTTTGAATGGTTCCACTAGCTACAATAATGACTTGGTCCCACTAGCTACAATCATGACTTGGTTCCACTAGTTACAATCTTTGAATGGTTCCACTAGCTACAATAATGACTTGGTTCCACCGGCTACAATCTTTGAATGGTTCCACTAGCTCTAGTTCCATTTTCCAATGTGAGAATATTTCCCTTTAAGTGGGTAGTTAATGTCCTTAAGGTCGTTCGACAATAAAAATTTTGTTGGAAGATTTTAACAAGTGTATAATTATTATGAGCTATAAATAGTGATTCAATGATTTTAAATCATTACACTTCTCGAGCTATAAGTGGTCAGACCTGATTGTTTATGCCTTTGTCATTGTAATTAATTAATGCAAGTTTTGTATAATAAGATGTATACAGTGAAATATTTATAGTATAATTCATATTATATTATTAATATAGGCTGAAATTATTATAACTAAAAATTCATATGAATTCTAAGAATTAAATATTTATAACATTAATAATATCCTTATTAAATATGTTAGTGAAATATTTATATCATTAATAAATTTTTCAATGAAATATGTATTATAATAGTAATTATATAACATAATATTTATATTATTATTAAAAAACTCATTATTAAATATTTCAATGAAATATTTATAATAATAATATCATTATTAAATAATTTGATTAAATATATTCATAATAATAATGATTTGAATATAACATAGACTAAATATAATATTTCATTTTATAAACCTCTTATGAATGTCTGATCATACTAAATTTCAGCCCTATCTGTTAAATACTTTAACTTAACAATGGTACTTAAAAGTATAAAATATAAAGTTTTACCCCTTATGACTCGTGAACTATAATGATTTAAAATAATTGAGTCATTATTTACAGTTTATTTATACACATGTTGAAATTACGCGATACATTTTTTTTTTATTGTTTAGTGACCTTAAGGTTGGCACATTCCTAAGGTTCCGGGGCAGTCACGCGACAGTGTCCCCACCTGTCGATGGTGAGGCACACCACGATGAAGATGCTGGCAGCCATGCAGCTGTTAGTCGCCACGAGCTCGGCGTGTGCGTGGAAGAAAGCGGCGGCGTACGTCAGACTCGGACACCTGTTGAGCCTCATTACCATAGGGACGACGCACAGCATGACCCCGAGATCTGCGATAGCAAGGCCTGACAGGTACACGTAAGTAACCCCTCGCAACGCCGGTCTTGTCAGCACAGCCAGGTTCATGATGTTGCCTAGGAGACCGCTCACGATGATCAGAGGCATAGTCACTCTGAAACCAACAGAAATGAGTAGACAAAGGAATTGCATTATTGTTAAATAATATTTAATAATAATATTTAGCACCGCGTCTTACTACCCGTTCGGGTTATACGCTTTAAGTACTAATTACGCTAATGGATTTAGGAATTGGGAAGGTTGAATTAGAGGAAGTGAACCCGCATTTGCGTGGAGGGAGAGTGGAAAACCATTTAGGAAAAACCACCCCCAGTTCACCCGACCAAGATTCGAACCTCGATCTCCCCGTCCTCAGCAGTCGAGCTCAACACGACAAGCGCGTTAGCCAACTACGCCACCGAGGCGGCATTATTGTTAAAGTAACACAACTTTCCTCAGTTAGTAGTGCCTTTGCTTATTGAGCAAACGGTCCCAGGATCAATTCCCAGCATGTCCAAAAAATTGTGATATTGGTTTAATTGGGGCTTCCTCTTTCACAATGAAGAATTAAGTCTATAGAACTGGGTGTTCTGTCAGTTAAAGCTAAAGTTAAAATTGAGTTTGTTTGTAAGTCATGTGCTTTCAGTGCAGTTGACTTGGAAGGTACACGTTGAACACGTTAGAAAATTATATCATTATATAAAATAATATCAGTAATTAATCATACAAACTTAGGTCCTCTTAGTCTTTGTATTTACAGCGCTATCTCTAGGTTTCCTGATTTTGAATTTTATCATAAAAGAAAATCAAAATATAGCCTAATGAGTACGGTAGTTAATTAATGCGAAACACGCATGCTATACCCAAACTTACCAAAGCAGATTGATACATTTAACTAGAAATAAAAACTTCTCACAGCAAAACAAACAAAACTAATAAAACAATATTCGCTGCCGGGTGACCTGGTGGTCTAGGGTAGGGTGTCGGACTTCTGTGCTGCGGCCGGGTTCAATCCTCGGTCTCAGCACAGATTTATCTGATTTCCAAACCCTTCCTTCACCTCTGACAAGACATCTTGTGAATGTGGGGAATGCCAGGCCTCCACCGTGGTTCGGATTCCACGTTAAACTGTAGGTCCTTCATTTCATCTCACAATCACCCTACCATTACACATTAGCGTAAAGTGCGTATAACCCGAACGGGTAGTAAGACGCGGTGCTAATAATAATATTAATAATATTCGCTGCCGAACACTAGACTGTGTGTGTATAGATGGTCAAACCATGTAACCATAGTGATTGACAACATAAAGCCTTGTTCCCACATGTATCAGCTAGCTCTGCGAATTGTCGTGTATGCACAGAGCAGAATTTTCAACAAGGATTGTGTGATGTATCCTATCTCATTACATCTAGAGAGTGAAAAGAATTAGAACTATATTACCTTCAAGAGCAAAGAAGAAGGTTCACCAGAAAGTTGACGTGATATGTCGATATGATTTTTTAATAAAATATATAAAGCATATGTATGTAATTAATATATGTGTTTAGTTATACATATAAACACATTTGGGTGGGCGTGGGGTGGTGAAAGGAGTGACTTACTTTGGTGGCTGCATGGCCTAAGGCGTCACTCTCATGAAAGAATAGACTGCCGATGACGGGGAGATAGAGGTTCGAATATCTGTCGGGTATACTGAGCTTGATATTTTCATAGTAGTTTTCCACTCTTCCTTCACGCAAATGCGGGTACATTTCCTTTGAATATAATCTGCAGCATCTCTAAGAAATTATTAGTGTGATCAGTACATAAGCGTATGACCTGAACGGGTAGTAAGACGTTATGCTAAAATAAATTGTGTGTATTTCTAAAGTATAATCATAAAGTTAGTAACATTTTTTTTTACTTCTCTTCTTCGATCCACTAAATCTTTTCATCCTAAAGAAACGCCCTTTATTCTCCGATACTATTTGGAAGTACCAAAAACAATCTGTGGTTGAAAATGTTCACAGAGATAGCTAGTGTTACATTAGGAGGTTGTAACTTATTAAAAAACAATCTGTGTTTGAAAATGTTCACAGAGATAGCTAGTGTTACATTAGGAGGTTGTAACTTATTAAAAACAATCTGTGGTTGAAAATGTTCACAGAGATAGCTAGTGTTACATTAGGAGGTTGTAACTTATTAAAAAACAATCTGTGTTTGAAAATGTTCACAGAGATAGCTAGTGTTACATTAGGAGGTTGTAACTTATTAAAAAACAATCTGTGGTTGAAAATGTTCACAGAGATAGCTAGTGTTACATTAGGAGGTTGTAACTTATTAAAAAACAATCTGTGGTTGAAAATGTTCACAGAGATAGCTAGTGTTACATTAGGAGGTTGTAACTTATTAAAAAACAATCTGTGGTTGAAAATGTTCACAGAGATAGCTAGTGTTACATTAGGAGGTTGTAACTTATTAAAAAACAATCTGTGTTGAAAATGTTCACAGATAGCTAGTGTTACATTAGGAGGTTGTAACTTATTAAAAACAATCTGTGTTTGAAAATGTTCACAGAGATAGCTAGTGTTACATTAGGAGGTTGTAACTTATTAAAAAACAATCTGTGGTTGAAAATGTTCACAGATATAGCTAGAGTTACATTAGAAGGTTGTAACTTATTAAAAAACACCATACCTTATTTAAGTTTTTATTCGTAAATGTGATTCACTTTAAGCCCGTGATTACCCTGACTAAAAAAAATATGTTTTTACCAGTGTTGGCAGTAGATTCTAGAACGCCTCACCATTGTGCTGTGCCATCGTTTTCGTGAAGTAAAATTGTAAAAATAATTAGGAAAATATATCTCCTAACATCCAGCCGAAATTTAAACCCTGTACTCCATATCAGAGCAAAGCAGAGTAGACGAGACTCACGTCTTTCCATGTGTCCACCGATGCGAGTACTTCTGTATAAACATTGTCAACAAGTAGATTTAATAAAATACAAGAATGAAAGCCTACTTGTAGGCCACCCAGCGGAGGTGCCCCATACTCTCGTTGAACTCTGGAGGTAGGCGAAGGTCTGTTCGGTTCCAGTCGTCCGCTCCAATAGACACACTATTGTTAGTGTTCATTCTTTCCGCGTGGCTCACCGTTCGAATAATGAAACTCTCAGCATGAGTATGTGAAAATGAGATATAGTGTACTTTACTTTACATCCATTACTGTTTCCAGCCTATGGCTCGAATCAGTTTTTTATTCAAGCCATATATTTTCCACTACCGGCTGGCTAGGCCTGTCGTAGCTTCATATGCCCACAATCTAACTTAAAAGACTAGGACAGGCACAACATCCAGTCTCCAGGTATTGATTCATCACTGTGAAAGGATAAACCCACATTTCACCAAGGATAAATATTTCGGCCATGCCGGGAATCGAATATGGGACGCTTATCTCAGGTAGGCAGACACGATATAGCTAAGGTGTCGGATAGATACAGTGTAGTAAAGGGAGTTTATTTTAACTTACAAGGCTTCCGCGTCAGTGAGCATTTGATCTAAATGACAAGCTCATTTAACCTGGTTTGCCGGTGTTGGGGATGTAGGAATTCGAATCTTGGCTGGGTGTACTGAGAGTGTTTTTTTTTGTTTTGTTTTTTCCTAAATGTCCGTAACCTTAGATCAGTCAGTAACGTGTCTGTTTACAAAGCTAAGGAATGGTCCCGGGTTCGATACCCAGCATGGCCGATAAGTGTCTCATTGGTGAGTTTCTCCTTTCACAGTGAAGCATTAATGACCGGGGATTGATTGTTGGGTTACCTGGTGGTCTAGGGTAAGGTGTCGACTTCTATCTGGGGGTCCGGGGTTCAATCCTCGATCCCGCACAGATTTATCTGATTACCAAATCCTTCCTTCACCTCTGACAAGACATCTTGTGAATGTGGGGAATGCCAGGCCTCCACCGTGGTTCGGATTCCACGTTAAACTGTAGGTCCTTCATTTCATCTCATAATCACCCTACCATTACACATTAGCGTAAGTGCGTATAACCCGAACGGTTAGTAAGACGCGGTGCTAATAATAATCATAATAATAATAATAATAATATGCTTGTTTTGCCTCTACTAATTTAAGTTAGTTTATAAGTCGTGTGCTGATATTATCAGAAGTGCACGTTAGATACCTCAAATAAATGATTAAATGAAAATGTTTCCTAAATGGTTCCCAATCTCCCAAACTACAAATACGGGCACATTAACCTAACTATATAGTCCTTTTCCTTGCCTCATAAGCGTGAATATTATATAAGGCATAAACCTCGATTCCATGACCATTTGAATAATGCGCATTGTCGAAAAACTTTAATTTCCAATGGATGCAAAAATAAGGGCGCCTAATGTGCAAATTACTTAAAAATTAACTTAATTCTATCACATAAAAAACACAGGTCCTTCGGGGGTCAATTTATTATTGAAGTGAAAGTTCCAATTTAACCAATGATCCATTTTTTTTTTACCTAACTGGGAATTGATCCCGAAACGGATCTATGGACTTTTCCATGCGTTGAAGCTCTTGTCATTGGCTAGATGGACGATATTTTATAGCTATTTTTGTCTCTGGAACACTGGCGTCTCTAGTGTGGGGGAGAAGACCGGAGTTCATGACCCCACCAATAATGTATTAATCTGTGACACGCGTAGCACCGTCAAATAAACCATAATGTCGTCGCTTGCAGACTTAGTCAATCTAGAGCATGCAAGAATGACCTAAGCCTAAGAACTCGTACTGTCAACTACCCTGAATCAGCAATCACGTATATTCGTAACAGATCATGTTTTCAAAAACATAGATTGTTTTGCCAATTAGCATAACATAGAGTTAAGGCGAAACTAGTATCTTATGGGAGAACACCTCTCATAATATGGTATATAACAGTGTTTTTAGGTTTTATTAGGAAAAGGGGGTTAGAAAAGGATGCCAGTTGACAAGAGGCTATTCCAAAGTGATCTACATAACTAGCTTCAAAGTTACAGCGACTTGTGGAGAGAATGTCCTACAGCTTGAGTCCCTGTTTGTTACGGTAAAGGACGCCCCAACCCATCTTGGAAGTCTTGAGTTAGCTGAACAACCGTAAAACGCAGGGTGGTCGGGTGTTCGACACCAGTTATAGAGTTATGACACCAAAGATAGTCAGGGAACGGACTGCTGAGTAGGGACATTGATAGAGGGAGGACCTTTTTCTAAACTCTTTCAGACGCTACATCCCATTTATGCACTCGTATAGTAATTAGATTATTCCAATAAACATGATCAAAACGAACCCAACAATTATTTGCTGCTGTCTACCTATCCCACTAAGCCATCCTAACACGTCAGTCGACGGGAGGGGAAGTAGCGACAGTAAAGTGTTTTATTCAGAAAAATACAACAATATTTATTTTTCTATTTAAAGTGGTAATGGGTCTATTATTACCCCCACCAATCCTCACCCCCACCCAAACCTCAATACTCAAGAACCTGGAATA
>JBCFYV010011164.1:36181520-36257172 GCA_039000515.1 Timema cristinae
ATTTTTTTTTTAATATCTCGTTTCAACCCTATTCACTTTACTCTTAAGTTTCTTCCAACCAACCCACGATTCACATCCATAGAATGTTGTTGTTACTACACTTTTAAATACTGTCATCTCTGTCCTTTCTATATTACTTCATTCTTTCCAATAGTTCACATAGATCAAACTACTCTCTGAGATTAATTCATCGTACTGTTGATTTCATCATCTATCCTTCTATTTTTACAAAATGGTTTATCCAGATTCACAAAATCATACACTTGTTTTAACAGTTTTCCATTTATACCACGCTTACAATCATTTCTTGATCCATCATTATGAAAATTATCACCTTATTTTTGGAGCCATTTATACGAAGATACATTCTGCCTGTCACAACAATCAAACTATTTAATGCATTCTGCAAGTCACTTTCATTAGCAACCATTAATACGGCATAATTTGCATATAAATGCAATCTCACATTCACATTGTCCATTTGTAAACCAACCGCAACCTTATAAGCATCCCTCACACATGAAAACATGAATATATTAAAACAGCCATGGAGACGAAAACATAACCTTGTCTAATACCCTGTTCAATGCCAAACCATTCGTTCAAAGCTCCATCCATCCTAACGCACGCTTTAATTACCATACACCACGATAATTGTATTTACTAATTATGCATCCACATCATATTCTCTCAAAACATTCCATAGTATACCCCTATTCACACGATCATACACTTTATCCAGATCAACAAATGCACAATAGACTTGTTTCCTTACTGCCATACATTTCTCAATAATTTGTTGTAATGCAAATATCTTGTCCATGCAGCCTCCACCTGGCATAACACTACAATTCACACCCCAGATTTTGTCTGCGATTTTTTCACGTATCCTCTCAATTAAGACTCTCCTAAAAACTTTGCTTGCATATTCAACAAACTAATTGCCCTGTTATTCTTATATTCACTCTCACTCTCTTTACCGTTGTACAAAGGAACAATGACAGTATTCTTCCAGTCATTATGAACATTCGAAATTCCAGCAAACACAGTGAACAACTTCACGTTCTGGCAAAAGTACCATATCCCCACACTTAAGCATTTCGCCTACACCCGCAGCTTTAATATGTTTTGATACTCTCATAGCTTTTAACACCTTAGTATCATTAATTCTTTCTTTCATAATAAGATTTTTACTTTTTTGCTACTTTCTCTATTTTTTCGCAATACAATAATTGCTCAAAATACTCTCTTCATCGCTCTTTTGTACTATTTCCCTACCAAATTATCTCACCACGTTCATTCTGAGTGCCATAGGTATTTCCCTTCACTTCTTGTTTCGTTAGCTCTACACACTTCCTAGAACAGTTTATTTCCTTCAAAATTACTATGCATTCCTTCTTCTTCTTCTTTTGTTTGCATTTGTTCCTTACCTTCCTTTACTTTACATTCATCTTTTTTTCTTTGTATACATCCCACAGCCTATTACGTTCTGTTTCATTCTTCACAACACTCATTCATTTGTACGCTTCCTTTTTTCTCTCACAGCTTTTTTTTTTTAATTTCCCACCATAACAGATCCATATACATCTTTCGCGCACTCAACTAAAACCTCTTTTATTCTGTTCCAAACACTTTTTTATATAATTAACATTCATTTCGACATTTCATTCATGCTCTTGTAAAGTTAATTTTCTCTTTAAAAGATTTTTAAACGAATATTTGGACCCCCCTAGCGGTGCAATTTTTTTTTATTGACATATGGCTCTTATAACCACGAATGTAAACCCCTACACCAACCAAACCAATTTTCTAAACAAGATGTTTCCAATAAAGTCGGCCTGAGAATAAGGAGAGCGATACAAATTCAACATTTTTTGAGGGAGCAGCTAATATATTAGGTGTTATTAGAAATAAAAGTATTTATAATTCAAATCTCACCCCCCTTCCCATCCCATTCCACCCTTAACAGAAGGATAACTATAATACTATATTTTGAAAAAAATATTGTCAACAGAACTATACGTCTTTAGGCTTGTTTTGTAAAATGGCGGAAACTGTTTTAAACTTTAAAAATGTAAAATATTACCTTCTTCCTTAAAACATATAATTCCAATTTACTAAAATGAAAACTACTTACTCTCCTAGTAGCTGCGTCAGCATGGCATCAGAAGAAACTAGAAACAAAATAATATTTTTAAATTGATTGTTAATATTTGCTATTTTTGACATCAATAATGGAAGAGGAAGGGATAAGGTCACATACAGAAGAATACACCTCAATTTACATGAAGAGAGAATATAAATATATTCAGAAAATAATCTCCTATTACCAGTATTAAAACCCAGATATACTCGTCACTAAAAAAAAACTAGTAGATCGAGACTGACATCTTAATCTATTCAACCACTGGCACTGCTATGGTAGATTCCTATTCTCAAATGATGAACCGGTGTAGCAAAATAAGAAACCGTTACTTCCTTAGTTTTATTTTTACGGTTTTCAGGGTGACGTGCATGAAAAATTAAACCCGGTCCAGTTGCCGAATGGTCTAAGCTAAGGCGTCACTCTCAGGTTATACAGCCCCACTAGTGACGGGGAGGTTAGAGTTCGAATCTAGGTCGGGTCTACTGAGGGTGGTTTTCCATAAATTATTTCCCACTCTCCTTTCACCAAAATTCGTGTAGATTACCCCTAAAATAATAATATATTAGGTTAGGTTAGGCTGGGCTAGTTTAGGTTATGTTAGATGTCAAATATTCAAGTATGCCACTGATAAAACCAGTATTAAATATAGGCCCATCTAAATATTCAAAGGCTTTTGACATAATAATATGCTAATTAATTGTCTTTATTTTTTTATTTTTTAAGACAGGATAAAAAAATACTGGTGTTGATGCGGTGAAGGCTTTGGTAAATAACTAAAGTGCGAGAGGTTGAATAAAGTTTAGTATGAATGGTAGGAAGAACAGTAGAATTTAGTTACTAAAGTTACTAAAACAATGTTTATACATAAAGCCATCTGCAGATGTTACTTTTGATATATATTATCAATACCTATCAAATAACTCAGATAATATGATTTTCTCTACTGTTCTTTCAACCAAAATCAGGGTATAGCATTAATATCCTCGAACACGAATTTCTAGTCAACATTGAGATTATTAGACCACTAATCTGTGTCAAAGAGATGCCGTTCTTTTGAGTGCGTGCCAATGCTGCACTAGAGTCCATCTTGCATTCAAACTAATAATGTCCTGACTAATGTTTTCCGCTTACACTGTCAAATGTAATGTGAGAGCGGCAATTTTCTAGCACCCAATCATATACACTTCTTGATATTGTAAGGTAGCAACTTATTGGCTCAGCCCGCGCGGTATGCTATACCTCCACACATTATGCAGAATAGTTTGCCTACCTACGCCCAAGGCCAGATTTAAGGAAAGCCTAAGGCCTTAAATTATTTTCTGCCTGTATGGAAGGAGTGATGTGGGAGGGGTTAAATATGTTGCGCTGTCCAAATAGTTTGATCAACTAAATTAATTTTATTTTTTTGATTCCTTTATAATAGGATCAACTTTTCGTTACATACTTAGCTAATTAATTATATTTGGTCTCATTAATAAATTGGCTTTTTTTTCTAAGATGTTAAAGATTTAACCACACCACACATTATTTTGGCAGCAGTGCTACCCACATTTATTGGTTTTACATGGTGACATAAAGTAGATATCCCTCTTTTCAGAATATGTATTACTGTGAATAGTTAATTATGAATGTATTAATGATTAATTATTATATTACACATATGTAGTGCAAACACTAAATTAAATCTAAAAGAATTTTACTTTATTTTTAAGATGTTGAGTTAAAAAAATTGATCTTGATTTAAAAATATTTTCCGGGTGGACAAAAAAAAAGATATTTTATAAAATCTTATCCATTGAACAAATTTTAGTTATAAAAGGTAATTTATTTGTTTCTTCAAAGTTACTATGACTGTTTATATAACTTTATGGTACCATAGTTCGATTCCATTCTTTATTTATTGTTACCAAAACGGCCACATATAACGCTTAGTAAAAAGTTTTGATAAATACTTTGATTGATAAAATTATTGTTTACTAAGATTTACTTTAATTATAATTTTCTAATAAATTAAATGTATAATGTTAACTGTGGTTTTGTTTTTGTCAACTATGTTGTTTTTTTACTAAATCAATTCTGGAAATCAAAAACATAATACTGGTTATGTCATCTGCAAGTATTAATATAATATCAGAGTGGGGAGTTTTAAATGGATGAAAAGCAGGGAGAAATTTTGTTTTTGGTTTACGAGTTTAAAAACACTTTAAATTATACATATGCTTTTTTAAGGTTTGGAATATAAATATCCTTAAGTAAAAAAGTATTGCAAGTTCTTTAATGTTTTTAAGGTGACCTGGTGGTCTAGGGGTAAGGTGTCAGACTTCGGTGCTGGGAGTCCGGGGTTCATTACTTGGCTCTGGCATAGATTTATCTGATTACCAAAACTTCCTTCACCTCTGACAAGACATCTTGTGAATGTGGGGATGCCAGGTCTCCCCGTGGTTCGGATTCCACGTTAAACTGTAGGTCCTCCACTTCATCTCACAATCACCCTACCATTACACATTAGCGTAAGTGCATATAACCCGAACGGGTAGTAAGACGCGGTGCTATAATAATAATAATAAAAAATTTGTCTGTTACCAAATATACATGGGACTTTATAACCGGTTGTGATGCCTTTATTTATATTCGATAGCATACATACTGTCAGGGTTTGAGTCTCTGTTAAAGATACGCAACCTTAGCTTTTGGCAAACTGAAAATACTACATAACTGTAGACGATACCATTGATTTTTGACAGAAAAATAAACATTGATTTTCTCTTGACAATAATCTCTGAGGTAAAATAGTAGAATTATTAATATTGAAGAGTTAACTAAATGTGGCGTGAGAAGAACACAAAAAAATAAAATAAACTTTTAATAATAAAATTATGTTTACCCTACTAAAACTATTTTATCTTCTGACGGTGGACTACATAAAATTCAATTACACTGAATAGTATATATAATGCCTAGTATTATTATATTATTAATTATTAATTTACAACTTACTATATTCCATTCAAAATAGAATAAACTGTATAGTTTAATAGGTAGGCCTACTATTGCATTAATATGTTGACAACAAAACTCACGGTACTCAAGTTTGCAAAAAAAAAGTCTGTTTCTAAATAAAATGATCCATGTATGGTGTATATGTAAGATCAATAATCATTCTTTGGCAAACTAACTTCTAAGGGCCCCAAGTTCTACTTGGTACAGAGCCCCCAAATTGTTAATCCGGACCTGCATTCATTGCATCCCACCAACTGTTCCCAAACTTATTGAATGGCATACCATCCAAACAATTTCCTTAATTTGTAGTACCACCAGATAGAAATAAATATTCACTATTTCATAAATATCTACAAGTATATAATAACACAAACTGCACCGGCTGTCTGAGCTTAAACCAGTGTTGCCACCCCTCCAACAATTGGTCAAAATCTGTTTTACTTAAGGATAAACTTGGTCCGAATATATTTATAGGATTTTATGGATTCCGACTTTAATATTCTTGTCTTTTTTTTGGCTTCTCACGGCGTACCACCGGAAATAAATGTACGTATCACACTTTGAGAACCCGCCTCGGTGGCCTAGTTGGGTAACGCGCTAGTCGTGTTGAGCTCGACTGCTGAGGACGGGGAGATCAAGGTTCGAATCTCGGTCGGGTGAACTGGGGTGGTTTTTCCTAAATGGTTTTCCCCTCTACTTCCACGCAAATGCGGGTTCACTTCCTCTAATTCAATCTTCCCAATGCCTAATCCATTAGCGTAATTAGTACTTAAAGAGTATAACCCTAACGGGTAGTAAGACGCGGTGCTAAATAATAATAAAAAAAACCCGTTTGGGAACCACTGATTTATCACTAAACATTGTTATACTCTGACTTGCGACTTTACGCTTATCTCTCCAATCTACACAAACATGTGACCAGCCAGTTTGTTCTAATCAAACAAGTGGGGTGGTGTCAATTCAGATACAATTTAGAGGAAATGTTCCCACATCTGCGTGGAATAAGAATGAAGAAATATTTAGGAGGGAGGGGAGAATCAGTACACCCTCCGGGATTCAAACCCTGACCTGCTCGTCAACGGTGAATATACTAGATAAGCCTGACATTTGGTTCGCCTATCTACCGAAGCGGATAAAGTTTAATTTTACAATGCAGGTAGTGTGATGTTGCAAAGTTGTATCGAATTCAATAAATCTTGCATTGTGTAATGTAATGATACATTCCACGTATTTAAACGAGTAAATATATTGGAGAAAGTGTTGATCATATCCAGTCCGCAGTAAAATCCGTGGCACATTTAATGTAGGAAGAAATTATTTGGTTGTGTGTGAAGAAGATCAAACTCAACTCTAATTACGATTAAAAACAAACTCCAGATATCTGAAATCACTTCCAATATCTGAGCCATTTAATTAATTAATAATTTTCCTTCTATAGGCCACTCTAAATAGCTTTTACAAAATTTTAATTTTAAAAGATTGAAGCGAAAACGACTTTAGATAGTTTTTAAGTTGATCAAATTTTTAAAAATTTGCCAGCAGAGGCCCACTCCAAATAGCTTCTAGGGGCATCTAATTTTCAAATTTCTTGTAGGAACACACACCAAATAACTTCAGGTGAATTTAATTTTCAAAAGTAAATTTGGCAAAATATCATATACAAATAAGGTATATTACTTTAGAGGAATCCAATTTTCAAATACTTGCTAAGGGATGACCACTCCAAATAGCTTCCAGGTGAGAACCAGGTTAGTAACATTTCTGGGAAAGCGCATCCAAACTCCTATTTTTTTAATTGACTTACAACCCCACCCCCTTTTTATACAGCACAAATAGAGTTCTACGAACACTGTAGAATATATTTATAGATAAAATAAAAATAGAGTATAACTTTTAATGATTGTTAACCGTGAAAAAATTTATATTTTATATCCATCCTCTTTATCGTGTTCATACTATACATTACGTTAAATAAAAGCATAAAAAGTACTACGCATGAAAAATTAAGCACTTTCAAATAGCTTAAATAGTTATCCAGGGTTCGAAATGTTACTGTGGAAGGACCCTCATACCAACCTATTCGTTGAGCCCCCTCTCCCACTTACAAAGGGCTCCCGGGGCCTATGTTACAGTTTTAAAAACTACTGGATTTACTTTATTGTATTCATAGACAAAATATGTTTTGTAACTAGGCGTGGTTATTATAACATTGTATAATCTATTATTAAAATATTGTTAAAATAGGATTATGTTTTTCTGAATAGAAAATATAATTAATCAACATGTATTGAGACTTAAGACTATTATTCTAAAGCCAACTAGTATTATGATTGGTAGGTTAACCTAAAACTTTGGAAGCTTTTGGCATACAGCATTTATTATGAGGTAGTGAAGCAGGACTATAGAAGACAGGTATCAAAATACTGTTTCATAACCTCACGGAAGTTGCCCTAAAATATTAATACTTGTACGTGAATAAACTATTCAAAACATATTGTAATTTTTAAATTAAATAAATTATGGCAAGTTCGAAATAAGCACTTTAGACAACATGGTTATACGAAATTTCATGCAAATCGAACACCAAATAACGAATTTTAAAAACGTATCCCAAATTTGAAAGTGTTAAAAGATGGGGAAAAACGTATTTTTTGTTTAATGTAATATACTTAATGAAATGAATTTTTTTAAAGTTGTAACAATGTAACACAACCCTATTACTCCTTTTCCTTCATTGTTGCTTTGAGCCTAAATTGCTTTCATGAAAGCCTATTTTAATAAACAATGAAATAAGATACATCAGTTCAATTCAAACTGGTATGGATACTTGCTATAAAAATTAGTGTTATTTCAGAAGTAAATCATTAACACTAAACTCAATGGCCTCATTTCATCAGTCAGAGCTTTCGATAAGAAAACAATAAAATGTTGCATTTATGCCTTCAAAACGTATTAAAGCCCTAATAAAGGCATTGGCTGTCCAATATATGATAATTTGAATCATAAAACTGTGACAGTCTAGCAGCTACGAAAGTCACAACTAAAAACACTAAACCATAAACAAAACATTGACTGACAAAAATTGCTGGCTGAGTGCAATTTTGCTATTGGGCAGCTCATGTTCCCTTATGATACGTTTCCATACCTCATTCGACATACACTCACCGGCCGTTGTCTCTGCCTACTGACAACGGCGCTACTAACTACTCGATTAACCAAGTTTTCTAAAATTGAATATAGAAAGAATCTCCTCTCAATGTTCGATGATTTTTGAAGTTGGGACTCTTTGTAGAGTAGGGATCAACAATTGGGAAATTTTAAATTTGTCTGTACAGGTCTGTGGCTAAGGACTTTCATAATAGAAAGTAATGGGGTACATAATAAGCCTAGAATTTCCCAACTTCAGGTCCAAATCTCACAAAATTCTCAACTTTAAAGCTTCTAAACAACATTGGTAGGTGACGCCCCCAAACCGCCCCCGCCCCCTCCCCTGATGTGACACCCCTGGGTTTTAACACTGTCGACAAGGGGTCCAAGAAGAAAGGGGTAGGTCATATATAAGCAGCTTGTGCGTATAGTAATCTCGACAGAAAAATATAATCTCTATCTCAATCTGTAACAAGAACCAGCTCAGGCTTTCAGCGTCAGTTCGTAATCGAACAAAAACGGTATCATTTAAATATTTAATTAACAATATTGAAAGTGAAATTAATAAAATAAATTGTGTACATCATTAAATTCTTACTAATTTCGATAAATAACCAATAAGTAGTCCTACAGTAAGAAATACACATAATCAGATCATCATAACCGTGTAATACCAAGGCATCCAGGGTCGTCATCATCATCATCATCATCATCATCATCATCATATAAAAACGGTATCACTATAACATAGTCAGCACTTGCCACCCCAGGTGGTGCTAACTAAGCTTATTTTGGGGTTTAGCCCATGGTCTATAAGTCAAGTAACATGAGCTGCATTTTTATCTTCTTTTAAAAATATATTGTCAATAATTGTTCAATAGTAATAACAAAATAGTAAAATTGTTAGCAATGTTGGGAGTGGCAAAAATATATATTTTTCTAAATTGTCCTGACTCCTGCCTAGCGGGTTTTTACTGCAGTTCACTATCATTATTAAAAAGAGTGGGAACATGAAACTAAAATAATCTTTAATATTTTATATCAGAGCAGAGAGTACTTTCCTTCAATTCTGTAACTTTTAATGAACAGAAATATTACTTAATTTGTGCTCCTTTTTATTTTCTTATTCTTTTAAGGAACAACGGTGGTGGTGGAGGGATAGCTGTTAAAAAATTTCAATTATTTTATTCTTTGCCTTATCAAGACATGCCATCCCCCATATTCGTTGTTATTATAGAAACAGTTGGACAAACTCTGTTGTTGACGACAGTTGAATCTCTACTGCTCGCGTCACAACAAGATAAAACACATAATAGATATAAAACAAAGAGTGTTTCAATAAAGGAAGGTAGACTTCCCTGCCCCTGCTGCCGTGCCTCAGCAACCCTTCCAGCTTTCTACTCGTCAGTGTTGCCAAGATTACTACCGCTAGATTTAGCTTGTTTTCTGATAGTAGACCTTGTGGTTAACTTAATCTAGTAGCGACATCTCTATCTTTGTTTAAAACTCTACTTTAGCTTTAATTTTATAGGGATGAACAAATACCTTATATGGATTATTTGCAATAGCTCTCTTGATTTTGTAGTAATCTTGGTGCAAAGTATGTAAAGGGGTGTAATGACACAAATGAATATTTTCAGATTATATTTACAAATATATAAAGTTTGTGTGAGTCCAGAAAGACCGACATCCGGACAGGGATTTTAACCCTGGTCACCCGACTGTTCGCGCCTGCCGCTCTACCGATTGAGCTATCTGGGATAGCCTTCATGTTCGTGTCATTCAACTATAGTACAACATCCAAGCGTACTGATTTAGCTAAGTCATTAGTAACTTCACTTGCTACAAGAGCGTATTTTACTACAGCAATTACATGAAACTAGTTTCAGACTAGGACCCAGACAAGGATATACTAGTTCCTCACCTAATACCCGTATCACCCGACACTAGCTCGTACTTGAAATCCAGTGTGCTAGCTGGCACGTCATCATCTAGCGTCGTGTGAATCAGACAAAGTATACTGTTTCTACCTTTTGGTACTGGCTACCATACTAGTTGTGAGGATAGAACAAGCGCTATTTTCGTAGTTCCGACACTAGTCTGTGTAATTAGACCAATCAACGCACGTTGAGACTGTGTTTTATTGTTGGCAGAAAATTATTCTAAGCACCCTTGTTAATTTAATAACAAATTGCCACAATATGACAATATATTTAATTAAAAACATGTCATATAAAAACGACAAACTGTGTTCCAGACCCAATTCCAATCTAAATAAATTTGATAGCATGCCAACCTTGAGTGGTTGTTTTTTTTTAGAAGATAAAGTGTGCGTAGCCCTAGAAACAAATTTGTGTATCAAGGATACTGTACTTGGACACCCATGGGCTTCGGGGCCTCTGACCACATCGTAAATAAATGAACACAAATTTATGGAGATACTAAACGTTAGTGTCACCCCGAATGTATCTTACCTAACCTCTGAATGTATAATTTTTTTGCATCCTGCGACCATTATTTCGCCTTTCTAGCCAGTCCTGTGTTCATATTCTTTTCCTACGATCCCTCTCACAATTTTTAATATCTTTATTAGTAATTAATGCAGCTGCTGCACCCAAAATTAATCTTTGACGTTCGATAAATACTCGCACTAGAAACTAGTACCAAACTAGCAGCATGTGAATACTCTAGTCCCGTTTCTATTGTACGAGCTAGTATACAGATATCTAGGCGCTAGCTAGAGCACTTGATTTCTAGTACAAGTAAGTGTCGTGTGATAGTAGCTTTAGGTCTAATTTCACTTCGCTCCTTGAGCAAGGTTGAATCCATCAACACGGGTTCGCTAGTGTCAATGCTCAATAATAAAAGCACTTCCATTGGCGGCCGCGTGGTCTAACGCACTACTCTCGTAGTAGACTAGACTGCCGATGACGGGGAACGAGGTTCGAATCTCGGTTGGATGTACTGAGAGTGGTTTAAAAAAAAATCACTCTCCCTCCACTCAAATGTGAGTATACTTCCTCTAAATATAACCTTCCTTATTACTAAAACCACTAGCGCAATTAGTACAAAAGCGTGTAACCCGAACGAGCTGTAAAACGCTCTGCTAAAAATTATCTTCCAAATGTACATTAATTGTTAAACGACTAGCTTTTAACACTTTAGTCATAAAGGGTCCCTTAAAGTCGTAATGGGCAGTTTGCGTAGGCTCTTTGTGTTTTAGGATTATGTGAAGAGGGGTTTGGATTGCTAACTGAACCTAGTTTTATGGAAGCCGGATGATTGACTTGAGATGGATATTTGTATCTCTCTCTGGAGAAACCAGGTTTAACATTAGTTTTGTTAAAATTCCTTTTCTGTCAGAAATAGCCAAATATTCACACTAATGGGGTGGGGTTGAGGAACGTATTTTAGAGTAAAAGTTCCCATATTTGAGTGGAGAGAGAGTGAAAAATCAGTAAGTAAAAATACCCACGGATTAAAGATTCAGATGGGATTCGATCCCCAACACATCATTAAGTTAGATATATGCTACAGTGATAAAGTACATCCGCTCGCTAAAGTCACCAGATCTATTCTCAGTATCCATTCGCCAAACCATATGATTTACAAGCACATATGTAAAGTTGTTGTCACGTTTGGAAGTCAAAACTTGCATAACCAGCAAATTGTTTTTAATTAATTTTTCTTTGAATCGTTCTTACATTATTGAAACACAAACCTATGAAATTGACTGTTTGATTTTTTTTTATGGAAGCAGCGTCTGTAGTTCACTAAAAATAATTTACAAACGAGAGCTTAAAAAACACAGTGTTCTCTTCATAAATTAAGATGGTGAGCCCGACGAAATAAAGGTGGTTGATGACTTCATACAAACCGTAATATGATGTACTCATACGCTGTTTACAAAATAAAAGCGTTTTATTTTGAAACTAACTTTTGTATGTTTTTCCCTCTAAGTTATAACACTTTAGATGGCCAGTTATAACAAGATATATTGTGAGCGCTTAACGCCTATGTGTTACGCGGGACTTTTGAATATCATAAACTTTAAAGATCACCTTATTTGTTTGGACGTTTTCGAAACTAGTACCGTAGACTTTGATATAAGTCAGTTAGGATTATAGTCTGGTATGTTTAATTATGTTCGTCGCGCATTATCTTATTGTTGCATTGTTGCATTATTGCATTGTTGAGTTATGGTCTACGTAATCTAAATGTGACTATTTCTCGAAGACGCGCTTCACGCCCTATTTTTTTGTTATATTCTATAATGTGTACATTTCATTGTTTATGACAGATAAAAGATATGTTATTAAAATTAGGCCATTTCGCCTGATTTTCCAGTCATCCTCACCTTAGTATAGAAAAGCGGGGGTTGCAATATGTGTGAATATAACACTTTATAACTTATTATTTCATGTACTTTAATATATCATTGTTGCATATTGTTTTGCAGTTGCGGCATATTAATTAATCTTTTGATAAAACTTGTTATTGATAATATGGTATTAGTAATCAAATAATAATTATTTCCAAATAGGTTAACGTTAATCACGTATTGCCAATGTTTATAATAAAGAACTTTCTGATAGCTGTCACCGCCTCTCCTACCGTGGATAAGGTATACCATCACACCAGTAGTGAATGGACTATAGCTATAACAATGATGATAAGACATACCACCACACCAGTAGTGAATGGACTATAGTCTATAACAATGATGATAAGTATACCACCACACAGTAGTGAATGGACTATAGCTATAACAATGAGATAAGGCATACCACCACATCAGTAGTGAATGGACTATAGCTATAACAATGATGATAAAGACATACCATCCCCACCAGTAGTGAATGACTATATCTATAACAATGATGATAAGGTATAACACCACACCAGTAGTGAATGGACTATAGCTATAACAATGACGATAAGGTATACCACACACCAGTAGTGATGAATATAGCTATAACAATGATGATAAGTATACCATCACACCAGTAGGAATGGACTATAGCTATAACAATGACGATAAGGTATACCATCACATCAGTAGTGAATAGGGCTATAGCTATAACAATGACGATAAGGTATACCACCACACCAGTAGTGAATAGACTATAGTATAACAATGATGATAAGGTATACCACCACACCAGTAGTGAATGGACTATAGCTATAACAATACGATAGAGATTAAAGTGTGACCCACATCGGTGTGCATGCATACTAAATGTCAGGCTCATCTTGTCTGATTTGCTGGGGCCGGGAGGTAGGGTTCAATTCTCCTCTAGGGAAAATGAGAGTACATTTAATATACATTTTAAATTTATCTTCCTACCCAACAAGCATCTAATAATACATGGGATACAAAAAAAGGCTGTTGTTAAGGTAGCTTTTATAAATAAAACACGGTTCGTGAAACGCCTAAGTTCACACCTTAATTTATGTATTTTACCTATTGATTATCTGTCTACATACTTGACAAGGCTACAGGAAAGTTAATTTATTTTACTGTAGTAGAATAGACCTTCCTTCCTACTTTGTCGTCTTACGTTAAATCCTCACCCATGAATCAAAATACAATTATATCCAAATTAATATGTGTACAGTGCTAGTCTAAAAACATGATTTATTTTCAAATCTAAGTTCAGGTCTCAGAATCATGTGGTATGAGCTATCCTCCTCCAGAATGATGAATTGATGGCCTGGGTCACTTGATGTTGTGTCTGTTCAAGAATTAAGCTAGTTTGAGAGTCATCCTGTAATATAACCGAGATATTCATTAAGTTCACGTTCAATACAATTTAATATCAAAATAATATAAGTTACATTTAAGCCAACAACTTTTTTTAAGGGTAGATTAGGAGGGCAGCTAAAGGTGAGATATCTTAATATTTACCTGGAGGTTGATTCTAAAACCACAACTGGGAAAATCACAATTAGGAAAATCACCCCCAATGTGTATTCCACATTTTCAAAACTAGTTGAATGACTACTTACCAGTGTGGTATATAACAACTTTCAGCAGAAAGATAACTTTCGAACAATAAAATCTGATCATTTTAAATTTTAAATTGGAACTTTGGGAAACAGGAAGGCGGGTGTGGACAGAAAACAAAGCTTTTAGTTGCGACGATAAAGAATTGTCAGGAATGTAGTGCCAAATACCAAATAGTTAGTTAATATTTAAATTTTCTAATTCGGGGTTTATGAAATATTTGGAGGTAATTTCCAAAATCTATATTAAAAAAACACTTCTCATTGTCGTTAAAGATTTAAATTTGTCAGCCTGTTATAAGATACACCTCAAACAATATTAAAACAAACTAAATTTCAAAATGAAAGATCGGAAAATAAGAAGATCAAAAGTGACCGTCATATTTGTGTAATCCGCATCGATGGTCACGCAAATGTAGGCGCCAATCTCTTCTGGTCTGGTTTTTCGGTAATGGGAAGGTCATCATTCTAATTCTAGTTTGGTGTACTGAAATACTTTTCCTAAATGGCTGCCCACTCTTTCAACATACAAATAAGAGAGCTTTATATTTAAATACTACCTTCCTCCAATCCTAGCAGCTCATTAGTGTAAGAATATTTGGATTAATTGTACGGTTAGTAAGACGCAAAATAAAAAATACATATAATAATAGTAGGTACTTGTATGGTAGAAAAAAATACTGATGATTAATTTTAATTAAATTTAAAACGAATTTAAAATTGGTTTAGAACTCGTCCTTTTAAAAAATAAACATGTATATGAATGCTAGGAATTGATTATACGTCAACTTCAACATAAACGATTCAAGTTGATCGGTGGTAGGTTGGGGTTTCAATTAAAACCACGTGAAAACAATACGACCAAATAAAACTATTACGCGGAGTTTGTTCAACCTTAAAATCGATTGGGAACACGTGTCGCTGTTGTATGTGTATAAAGGTTAGCGCGCATTATGGCGTATCACATCAGCTCGCATCGATCCGCACCTAAATCTCTGACAGAACCGAAAGTTCACGGCCGCCAGAACATAATCTCGTCATTTAACCCTAACCTGAAACAACTTTATACAATTTCTAACCTGACACCCAAGATCCTTCAAATATATTTTCACATTATCCTCCCATATATGTCCAGGCCGACCAGATGATCTTGTATCTTCAGTGATGTTCGTTTGTTCAAACTCCAGCTGGGGTCGACTCTTGAGCGATAAATATCCTTAGCGCAACTTCTTTCGGAGGGTAAGTAAAGCCGTCTGTTCCATGTCGATTGTGGAATGTAAACGAAACTTGGAAGATATATCTTTCCCAGCAAAATTGGTAGGTCCTTTCTCTCTTGCCCTTATACATTCTCTTGGGCCAATATAAGCAGTCGTTTCAGAAAGTGCACGTTAAATACCTAATATATATATATATATATCTTTAGGTTTCCCAAATAAAATGTTGTATACAAGCACTGCCGTCTTTAGTTACAGGCCGGAATACTGAAGTTTGGCAACACTGCGCTGAGGCCGATCAACAGCACAGCAACGTGCATTAGTGTTGATTTTGTTCCGTTTGTTTACTGTGAGGGATGTTTGTTTCCCATGTAATTTACTTAATTTTGTGGTTCATTCTTTGTTGTTTTACGTCATATAGAAAAACGTACAATAGATGAATATATTGTGTATGTGATTAGTGATACTCAAGTAACAGCTGACATGATTTCAGAATACTCAGTTTTGTACGGGCTTAGGTTAATTTTTCGAAAACAAGTTATTTGCAAATAAATTTATCAAAATCAATTCACCAAATACAAAACCATTGAAAGTAATTTTGTCGAAACTCAATTTTTCGAACCATCAATTTTCCGAACGATTTTTGTCAAAATCACATTTTTCGAAAATCAACTGCCCGAAAATCAATTTCCCGAAGTGAATTTACTGAAAATCAATTATTCGACAGTAAAATAATCGAAAATGAATTTTTCGAAAAATCAATTTTTTGAAGAATCAATTTTGCGAACTGCAAATTGATTTTTTTTTTCTGAAAATCAACTAAGCGAACTGCGAGTTTTCCGGAAACTATTTTACCGAGGACTGTTTTTTCGAAAATATTATTTATTGAAAATACTATCGAAAAATGCTATCGTAAAACAAGTCTTTCAAAAATATATAAATCAAAATTTTAAGCTTTTTTAAAAACATTAAAACAACGATGACTTCATTTAAATGTTTTCTATAATTTCTACATTTATTGAAGATTTATTTTAATAATTATTAATATTACTGACCCTACCAAAATAACTATCGTAAAACAAGTAAAATATATTTTTCGTAAGTAATTTTTAAAAATTTATGAATGCACAAACCCATTTTAAAACACTAAACAAAATAATAAAAATTATTTTTTTTATAATTCAACACAGCACAGCTTAACAAATTGAAATAAATTTATTATTTTTATTGGCTATTTAGTTGAATGTTAATATATTCTTTATGGATACAAAAGAATTAAAAAACTTTTTCAAGGTATTAAATTTCATTAAAAAATATTCTTTACACATAAACTAGTATTAGTACCCAATGTTGCGTGAAACACCTCGCAAATAGTCACATACGTTCCCATGTTGGGCCAGGCCAGCAACAATTCGCCTCAACCTTGCAATGCTGTTTCGGTATTGCTTACGTTGACGAGGAAGTTCCAACCCACTTAGTGTACTGCTCAATTCACACCTCTTTGAGAGACTGCCCATCTGATTGCTGAGACGAATTCCAAATACTGGATGGCTTGCAGAGATATGTTGTTGGAACCCTCTGTGCCATACTTTTATATTGTTGTTTGTCTTGGGTATCCCCTGAAGAACACTATCATAATCGTTCCAAATTTGGTGTCCGTAAATTGGAGGGCGGCGGCCCAAACGACAATCTTGACGCGCAATCCACACATCTTCAAAATAATCTATAATTGGTTGTGTTTCTTGGGGCAATCCATTGTTATTGAACAAAAAATAAAAAGTGTTCACAACTTCTTCAGTAGGAACAAACACAATATCGGGTAACATGCGAAGCTTTAGGGAAAAATTGGCATAATTCTTATAGCGTTGTTTCAAAATATTTGTTTGAATTTTACGAAAAATACATTGGTAAAAATGTAAGAAACAGCCATGATGATGTGTTAAGAGGATACCCATCCTTCACTGCATTTATCATTGACATCTCAAAGTTAGTCATAAAGTTCTGAGGGTTAGAAGCTGGCTCTAGCTACTTCACCTTTCTTAAAAGACGAGAGTAAGTTCCTTGCCTCTTGTCCACTAGAAGTGTATACACAAGTGGGACGGAGCTATTTGCTTCAAATCCGTAAACAGTATACAACTGCTCAAATAGGGGTGGAACAGAAGGTGCCGTCAGCATACCAATGCTCGGAACGTCCAAGAAGTTGTAAGTTCTCTTCGAGTAGAAAATATAAGTATACGGTCACCTTGAGGTACTGAATCATACATTAAAAACTTATCCATTTACAGTTAGCTTGTATTAATAAGGAAACAAAATGTCGTGATAGAAACTAGGAACAGCTGGTCCGGCTTTTGCTTTCATTCGAATATTTCTTAACCATTTTGAGGATTGAAGTTAATGGGCATTCTATAATAAAGATTTTAATAAAACAAAATTTCGAAAATAAGATTCTTCAGCACAAACATCAGAAGCAACTTTTCATCTGAAACCCCTTTGGTGGCCGCATGGTCTAAGGCGGTACTCTCGCAGGAGACTAAACTGCCGATGACGGGGAGATTGAGGTTCGAATCTCAGTCGGGTGTATTGATGAGGGTTTTTCCACTCTCCATCCACGCAAATGCAGGTACACTTCCTATAAATATAACATCCTTCAACCCTAAAAAAATAGGGTAATTAGTACATAAGCGTGTAACCCGACCGGGTAGTAAGACAGTAGGCCTACTAAAGAAAATAAACCACTTTGTCTGTATTAATTCCTTGCGTGAATTATTTTATATGGTTTTGTTAACGTGTGGAATGTACTTCCTAATAACTACATCAAGTATAGGAATTATACATTTCGCAGTGAATGTTCTTATTCAGAAAAGAAGAAAAGTTAAACACTCTAAAGAGTAATTTTTCAAAATTCTATATCCCAAGGCTGGTAGGTGTTCAAAGAAATATATTAAATAGCATTATCAATTTTATTAAAATATGTGCTAAAGAGTTACACCTGGATATGGAAATTGAACCAAGAACCTTTGGATTAGTACAACAATGAATGCTCTTTCTAGGCTTTGATCCAGTGCCCTTTTGTAATTTTCATCCCAATATTATAATCATATCTGTGAATGGTAGTCTACATAATCTTTACCTAGCAAATTTATTTTAAAACTATTATTTACATGTTTATTTGTTATATTTTTCAATCTCTGAAGTATTTTTGTTAAAAGATATAAGTAAAACATGTTCAGATTAATTGTTGATATCATTCAAAGTGACTTACCAGTTTTTAAATAAAGATAACTAAATATTCACACACTTCTCCGTAAGAACCAAAAGATCGCTAGGTCTCATGACGTCACTAAAAGCGCAGTTGCCACATTTAACACTCTGGCCTGTAAAGACTGCCATGGCACAAGTCGTTCATTATTCCTGTATGCATATACTAACCTTAAGGACGTTGCCTACTTGTGACGTCACGGCTGGTCAAAATAGGATTTCCCATGTTAATGAATTTACGTTTTACTCAGCGAGCTTTAATGATATAACGTTGAAACAAAAACAATAAATTCTTGAATAATTCTAAAAATAGTCCTACAGTGTCATAAAATTATTATTTCTATCTTTAAGTAGTTTTTTGGTAAACGTATTTTTATAAACCATCTACAACTCAGGTTATTTGGCTTGGTCATGAAAATGGCCTGGGGGAATCACCCTGAAAGCCTTAAAGGCTGTAGATTAAAAAAGACTGTGGTAGAATAGGGTCTATGTCTATCTAGAATAGGAAACAAGAAAAAGGTAAAATTAAAAAGCAAGTCAATGTTTTCAAGGAGCAAATATTATAGTGGCTGTGTAAACTCGCCAGAGGAAGAGGGAAAGGATTTTCAGCACATAGACAAGAGCCCTATAAGGGTGAATTTTTTCATTTTCTTTCCTCTTTTTCTTTTTGTACATTGGCATCTAAGTGTGACTGCTTAGAATGCTTAGTTGCGTCAAGTTAAGATGCAACCCGCATCGAAAAATAGCTTCGAAATCTCCAAGTAGTCAACGTCGTTAATATGATTATGGATGCATGCAAGCCATGAAGTTCTTCATTATGTATCTTTTTCCACTAGCGAAGGAAATATTCTCTAGATGATCCCCCCACCCCATTTTCATACAAAATAACATATAACTGAACCGAGTCGATACAATTGGCTTACTTACAGGGATCTTACCTTAAAACTTCGTTTATATACGTCAGCTTCGTGTTGTTAATAAGTCCTATAGTATATAAAGTTTAAATTCGTGCACATAATCTTCGTATCCTTAATAACATCATATCGTGTAACCCAATAAGATAGTATTAGGTTTTGTTCAGTCATACTTGTAGAAATAAAACCATTACAGAAAATGTTATCAACGCAATCAACATTCTTTTATATTTTAATATATATATATATATATATATATGTTTTTAGTTCAGATAAAGGAAACCTTACCATATTATTAAAGTTTCCTATGAAATGCTAATAAAGGTAAATAAATTAAAATATAATATTTATATAAAGTGGTAGCCCTTTAATTTGCTACCATTGATGCGTTAGTTTCGACGTTCTTTTATTTTTCTAGATGGATTAGTTCTCCGTTACTATCAATAACGGTAGTCCTTAAGTTAGAGTTACTCAACTTTTAGGGAGTTTTATATGGTTCGGGACTTTGTAGACAGAGCATCTGTTAATTACTAACATCCATTACTGTTTCCAGCCTATGGCCCGAGTCCGTTTTTTATTCATGCCATATATTTTCCAATACCGAATTGCTAGGCTTGTTGTAGCTTCATACACCTTATAGTCTAATTTAAAACTAGGACAGGCTCAACACCCAGTGCGCAGCCGTTAATTTATCAACGTGAAAGGTTAAATCCACATTTGAGCCATGACAAATAGTTTGGCCATGCTGAGCATTGAGCCCGGGACCCTTTACTCAGTGGGGAGACACGCTACCGAATGAGCTAAGGTGTCGGATGCAATTTGTTACTATCTTCTATTAAAGACTACAAGCCAAAAGCTGCACCCAGACTAACGAGCCGAACCTCAAATATTTCTGCAAGCCATATTTTGCTTCAGAAAGTTTTGTACTTCGGTTGATGAGCCACGTATGAACAGGGAAAAGTTAAAATCGGCTGCCGTGGCATATATTTATTCACACCTTGCAACAGAGATAAAACACACAGAACAGACGATTAATTTAAAATAAAATTTCAAGATGATGTAAAATTTACAACACTCAACTGCTCAGATAATATTTCAAGCGCGTGTGACGAAAGGTTAGTTAGAAATAAACAATAATTTAAAATTGCAAGTGATTTGAGTCAAGGCTCGGCTCAAAAGTGCCATCAAATGTGTTTTTAGCTGAACCTCGGAACATCCTTTGATGTTTCGTCGAAATACCGACACCCAATGTGTTGCTGCGAACATTCCGGTGAACCCATTTTATACAACGTTGTTGACGTTTGAGGCGAGTCTAGTCTGGACGCTGATTAATGGATGGGTACTATGTAGACGGGGTTTAAGTGGACCAGATGAATCACCGTTTAGATATTGTAGCATGTCCTCTATATAAAGGGCATTTACAAGCATGACATTAAAGCTACGAATGAAATAAAGGAATTAAAAGAAAAAAATTAAAACAAAAATTAATCTATTACTTCAGAAGGTAGGAGCAAATTAAAACTAATCTATTTCTTTGAAAAGTAGAAGAAAATGGCTTACGATGGACAGGATGCAGTCTGATATTATCACCATACTTTCACGAGCCTTTCCGCTATCATGGAGCATGACGGCTTGGCGGATGTCTTGGCCGTTGAAAGCACGAGGTGGAAAATAACTTCTGTATCACCAGTCGACACCTTAACCCTAAGGTGCTGATTCCCTAGCGGCGCTTCTGGAAACCACCCCCCCTTTACGTTCGTTGATCCCACCGTTTGGTTCGTTCCCGAGTATAAAACATGGGAACACGTGTGCCCATAACTGCACTCCTTTGTAAAATTTCGTCGAAGGAATAACTTTTGAACTAATCTCCAGCGCCACTAATACTGGTGGTCACCATGGATCAGGAATCGGACTCATCGCCGCGTCTCAGAAGAAGCCTCGCCAGATCTGACTTTGAATACTATGTACTTCCGACATATTTTGTTCTATTGTAAGAATGTTTTTAATGTGTCCTTCAGACACTAGCTGAAGTTATGCTCTATAATTATGTTTTTTATGTTCTTCTGACATGTTTGATGTTTAGTCTGAAAGACTAATTATGTCGTATGTCCTTCAGACATGTTTTATTTAGCCAAATAAATTAATTGGTTAATACCTATCGTCAGATAGTCTGGCTATATTTTTCTTATGTCCATTTGACATAGCTTAAATACGGGGGCGTTGAGCTCTATATATAAGGAGGACCAGGTGTTCAAGTTTTTCTAATCCATGTAATCATTTAACTATTCTAAGTGTTTATGGCACAGTAATGTTTCATAACACCCAAACGGCACGTTCACATGTTCCATATTTGTATGGCTACAAGCAGGTTGTCTACGCCTTTTGTCTAGGACCTAGTTAGGTCAGTGTCACAATACATTATCTTTGTCACCTTTTCAGTGTTACTATTTAGGGTGCACAAAGTGCGGAACACGGATAGTTTCATATAGTGGCCCGCACAGATAGTATTTCCTTTCGCCCCTTGTTGGCGCCTCGATTGGCTATGTATTTAATGTTAGATTGTACTAGCTTTGTTGTACACCCCAGGGTATGGGTAGTTGTTTACATGTACTATTGAATGCTCCGACTGTACACACCGGGAAAAGACCAGCTATAATACTACATGACTACCTGACTGTTAGCCATTTGTATGTATATAATAGATCATCCATTTACTATTTATTTTTTAGAGTATCTATGGGACTCTTCTTTAATTTAACTCAAGCTAGCTAGCTTGACCCATATTTAACCTAGTAACTCTAGAACTATAGGATTTACAGTAGTGTTATTTATTAGTTACTCTTTCACTATGTTTTCTGTTTAGACCCTTCTGGCTGTAGTCTGGCGCAATTCCGACTACTTTTGTGCTCTTTCTACTTAACTTCCCTTTTATTCTTTAGTTCAGCAACATGATCCCTCTTATTTACTTATCATGTATTTCCCTTGTTCTAGTAATCGTTGCCTCCTCTACATATTAGAGTGAAGGGGAAGCAACGATTCAAGACACGCATCCGTGCGCGTCAATATGGATGGCTCACAGTTACTTGTGTACTATTTAATAAAACGCTTTGAAGATCTCTCCTTTTTTTTTAGCACCATGTCTTGCTCCGTTCAAGCTATACGCATACGTACTAATTACGTTGATGTTTTAGGGATAAGGAAGGTTGAATTTACAGTAAATGTGCCCATATACACGTGGAGGGAGAGTAGAAAACCATTTCTTAATAAACACCCTCAGTAAACCCGACCGGGATTAGAACCACAATCTTCCTGTCGTCTAATGTATATCCTATTGCAAGATCTACGCCCTAAAACATGTTACCACCAAAGCGTATTTTTTTGTATGTGGTAATTGTCACGTTTTACGCCAAGGTTGTTATAGTTTTAATGGGTTCCATTAAATGTGATAGGGGGCTTATATTAAACTCACCCGCAATAGCTTCAGTAAGGAATGGGAAAACCATCTGCGGTGCACTTGTAGCGTTTTATAAAAAGCTACAACGTTCAAAATCAAGAAAACAACTGGAAACTAAATAGTTTCTAGTCATATTCCTAAAATATTCAAAGCACAGAACTCCAATCACTCGCTCCTATTGTTCTTTTTTGCCCCTTTTTGGATTTTGTTGTTTTTTTGGATCTCCTGCGTTTTCCTTAATTTAGTTAAGGATGGTTCAAAGGTGTGATTCGCCCCTCCAAATACCCGTATGCTAGTCCTGCATTCATTATACCAAAGAAGAGAGAAGGACATAGGTTAATGGTCGACTACCGAAAGATTAAAAAAAAATCCAATTTGACCCCTATCCTATGCCGAAAATAAAATATGCTTTTCAACATTTAGGCGGATCTAAGGTGTTTAGCGTAGTTGGCCTAAATACTAGTTTCTTACAATGTTCTCTTTCTGAATCTTCAAAAAAGTACACTGCTTTTGTGACACCCTGGTAGCAATACGAGTTTAATCGCGTACCCCTAGGCAGTAGTGTTGGAGGTCAAGCGCTGAGTCGCAACCTCGACCACATTCTTTCTGATATTGAGTATAAGTATGTGTTTAATTATTTTGATGACATTTACGTCTATAGTGACAGCTTAAAGGATAATATAGGCCATCTTGAAACCGTGCTAGGTCGCTTGCGTAGCGTTGGGTTGACTGTTAATCCGGATAAGGTCATGTGGGCTAGACCCTCTATTAAATATTTGGGATATGTGATCTCTTCTGGGAATTTACTCATTGATTCCGAGAGGATTAAGCCCATTATTGACTATCCTCCCCCCTAAGAATCTCAAAGGTGTTATGAGGTTTGTTGGCATGTACGCCTATTATTCCAGGTTCATTCCTATGTTATCTGATATCGCCGTGCCCCTTAACTCCCTCAAGAAAAAGGGAGCTGTGTTTTGTTGGGGGGAAGCTCGATCCCAGGCATTTAACTCTCTCAAACAGAAGCTTATCTCTCCGGAGGTGTTGTGCATGCCTGATTTTCCTATCCCCTTTTTGATCCATGTGGATGGGTCGTCTGTTGCTCTGGAGGCTGTGTAGTCCCAGAGGTCGTCGGAGGGTGTCCGACCGGCTGCCTTTGCTAGTAGGACGCTTACCGACGTTGAACGGAGATACAGCTCCTATGAGAAGGAATTCCTCGCCTGTGTCTTCGGTGTCGAGCGGTTTGCCGACTACCTGGAATAAAGTGAGTTTGAGCTTTATACTGATAATATGGCTCTTGCTTGGATGTGGCGTCAGCCAAAGCAATTAAGGAAGCTAGGTAGATGGATGTGGAGGCTGTCCCGCTTTAAATTCTCCACACATCATGTGTCTGGGAAACATATCATTACCACCAATGCGTTGTCTCGTATGGTGGAAGACCAAGATCTGATAGGTTCTGAGGAGATTGTTACTAACAATTGTGTTATCCATTCAATCCCTGAATCTTTTGTTTCCATTAAGGACCATCAGGATAGTGACCCCTGGTGTAGGAACATTATGGAGAGGATTCAGAGAGATCAAAATGTTTGCTCCTTTGAAATATTTAAGGGTTTGTTAGTTGTCTCTAATAATAGAGGAAAGGGTAGGAAGATATTATTAGTTCCCCTTGCTGTTCGTTCAATGTTATTGAAATATTTTCACGATTCCGTTTTCAGAGGTCACTTAGGTGTTTTGAAAACCTTCCACGAAATTTTCCAAAAGTTTTTCTGGCCTGGCTTATATAAAGATTTGGAATCATGTGTTAGCCATTGTGATGATTGTCAAAAGGCTAAACCAGCGCAAAACTCCCATGTTGGAATACATCCAGTCAGTGACAATGGCTCTTGTTTCAGATCTGCTGTTTTTAAGGATATGTGTTTTGGGTGGGGGATTCGCCACATTACTACTAGCACATATCACTCTGGGCCTTATCAGGTTGAACGTTTCAATAGAAACCTAGTTATTGCTCTCACGATCTTTCATCATCAAGCTCCAAATAAGTGGGATCAAGAGGTGGAATTTCTCAACCTTGCCTTTAATTCTGCATTTCACGATGCCATTGGTTCCTCCCCAGCATATATTTTTCTGGGTAGAGAGTTAAACCACCCCCTGTTATCTATTTGGGACATCAACCCATTATATGACGAGGATAATGACGTTCCCCATGCTGAGAGGTTTAGGCTAGCACTTAGTAACCCTAAGAAAGCTCAGCGTAGAGTAGCTTCGGCCTATAACATAGGTAGGATCTCAGTCCCCTATGTTATTGGAGATAATATTCTGTGCAAAGACTTCCCTCAATGCTCCGCCATTGATAAGATCTCCGCTAAACTGTGCCATAAGTGGAGTGGTCCATGGTGGATAAGTAAGTTTATAACCCCATAACTGTCCTAACAAACTCGGAAGACAACGGTATTTCCAGGAGGGCTCATATAAGCCATTTGAAAGTGATTCCACCTAGATAATACTGCCAAGAGTCACCGTGTAGTCCCTGTCTTTGTATATGTAATGTCCCCTTGTTAAACTCCGGAGTACCATCTGTGCCTTGTCATTATCTTTGTGCTACGTATAGATTTGGGAATATAAGTTTTTGATATAAATTATATATCTAGGTGAAAAAATTGGTTTAGAAAGACTGATATAATGCGACGTAAATATATATGATTTGTGCATCGCCAAAATATGGATATAAGATACTATAATAAGAGTTCATGAATTGTATGAAGGACGTGGAACTGCTTGTGTGTTGTTTTTTGTGCAGCTCAGAGAAGACTTCAAAGACTTCATCCTCCTTCTATCATCAACTCCTTATTCCTTCCTTATGTGTGGTGAGTATGGGTCAGCAAGACATTTTAGATCATCAAAAGAAAGCTCGGTGAGATTGGAGTCCTATGGCAGCAACGTGACAGGGTGGGACCCTAGGAGTGGGATGGAGCTTGGGATTGTACCGTGTAATGGGAAGCGTTACGCACCTTGCTAGGAGAGAAAGAACTACTGACCTGCCAACCTCGATTATACCTTGGTGCGCTGATTAACCCGTCACCCTTCGGCCCAGGGGGCAAGAGTTGTAGCGTTTTATAAAAATCTACAACGTTCAAAATCAAGAAAACAACTGGACACTAAATCGTTTCTGGTCATATCCCACCACAACTACAATAGTATTATGTCTAAACTCACCAATGCCCCGTTCTTCTGTTTACGTACCAAGCTGGCTATCTCCCACGGATACAACCGGCTAACGTGAACATGTTGTTTAGACTGAATGCGTATCAACATTGTGTGTTCACTAAGTACGCCGGGACGAGTGAAATAAGACGTTTCCGGCGCTAGATGGTTGCGTGTACCAATAATACTGTTCTGGATCTTTCCATGGCTTGCTCGTCACATGTTCCCCGTCTACTACTACCCCTTCCCTCTCTTTTCTCTCTATGTTTCCGTATTGTGTGTGTAACCCCTATTTTCCCTCTCTCTGAGCAAAAGATATCGAATAAATACTGCCAGGAGATCTGAGGACAGACACTCTTGGCAGGATATCCATCTTGGGCTCGTCTACGTGTTCCTAAAACAAAATGTAAGATTCAAATTAAGTTTCGGCCTTTGTAAGTCTAAATTCTTTTTCGGCTTTAAATTGTAATAAATGTTCAGAATCTTGGACTCGTAATAAATGTTCAGAGTCCTTCAGACTTATTATAAATGTTCAAAGTCCTTTAAACTTATATTAAATATTAAGAGTCCGTCCAACTTATGGAAATCATAGTAAATATTCAGAGTCCTTTCCTAAGGAATAGTATGTTAAATATCCAGAGTCCTTACTAAAGAAAGCATATTATATATTCAGATTTCTTTTTTAGTCATTCCGACTTGTAAATAAAATTAATAATAATGCAAGGCAACTACCCAAGATGATTTCTATGGATCAAATATATATACATATTTTTTTAATCAATAAAACTTGCACTTATCTATTTAACTCTTGACATGTTGATTTCTACTCTTATTTAACTAGATATTCTTACCTTCCTAGAAATATTCTTTAATCCTTTTTATTGTTGGTAGCTCTATAATGCCGCGTGGGTTCGTTGGAAACATGAGTGATTATATTATATAATAATATATAATTTTGAGTGTCCTATCTGCTCACTCTGCAGTTATTCTCCCCTTGTTTTATAATTTTATAACTTTGTATGCCTGCCTTTGTCCTGGAGGATGGAAAGGGGCCACACACCCAGTGGAGGTTCAAAACTCAAACTTCTCACTGCCGGAAATCCCAGTCAGTGTATAACGTGAGTGGCACCTTAGTTTAGGCACGAGACTCCAAGGGTATTACGATTTAATGCTGTTTTCTGTGACGAAATTTAGAAGAGCTTAAACTTTAAATTTATTACCAAGTTTCACTAACCATTGGGGCTGTACACATTTGAAATAATTACTTTATTTTTTAAGTGATTGGGGAAGTTGAAATTAAAGAAATTGAATCCATATTTGATTGTAGTTGGAATGTAAAATCATTTGAAAAGATCACACTCAGTAGCCCAACCGAGATTAAAACCCGAATCTCATCATTGTCAAACCTGTCCAACACAAGAGTGACCAACATCACCTAGAGAGGTGGTATTGGAGTAGCACGTTAGCGACCACCGAATCGGATGAGTTTAAGCTGCTATATTCTAAGGACGATCTATAGAATATGTATATAACTAACATTCAGTCTCTTAGTCATCGGCCACAGTTGAGTACTTTGAGCGCTTTGGTCTTCAGACGCTGCATCAATCAAAATCTGGTCTATAATTAGTATGTGCTGTACGTATTACCAAAATAATCGAGGTACGAGTGATTAAATACTAATTATAATTATGGCCTCAGGCTTTAATTATCCACCCTAGCGTTAACCCCATGTTAAAAACAATTGTTGTAGGGCGTGCCCATAATTTAGTCGGGTTTGTTGATGATGTTTATTAATTAGCTTTAATTATTATAATGATCGTCGAAAGGGCCTACAAACAGAATATATCAATGGGAAGTTCCCCATCTGTTACTATCCTGCCAGGTTGACAACGGAGGGGATGGGAGGAGGAAAATGACCCTCTATGTATTTATTATCATTGATTGGTTTACCTCTTTTACCTATTGTTACAGTTGGACACGTGACTTGTGTACCTGCCTTGGAATGGAGTGACATTACATTGGTGCAAGTACAAGGGAGTACATGGGTACATTGTGCTCGTCCACATTTTGAATGATGGGTACATAATGGCATCCAAATGTAAGCCACATGAATTCTAAGATAAATTAAATACTTATAGCTTGAAGGGGAGATCTTTTATAGAAGCTACAAAATTGTATGTAGTAGTATATTGTGAACTGTAATTTTGTATGTATTTTAATTGGGAGGAAATGACAGTAATTACCATCAAGAGATCCTCTGAATAGCTTTAAGAGACACCTAATATTCAGAAATGTTAGTGTAAGTGTGGTTAGATCCCCTATCTTAGAAGCTTCGTTAAGGCGGAATTGAAGGGGACATGAGAAAATGCCAGTTTTTTTTGCAGTTTTTATGGTAAATTTTTTTTTTTACAAAATAAATAAAATATTGCTCCAGTATGAACATAGAATTTAATTTTCTTCACATGGTGACCTCAATATTTCTTGAATATTTGTCAATGATGTTTTGGAATTTAATGACAACTTTTTCTCTTCGTTTAAAAAGTTTGTCATCTAATGCCGCTATATTAATGATCAACGATAATTGTTGATATCACAATGGGAAGAAAATTAAACTCTCTGTTTATACTGGAGCAATATTTTACTTATTTTATATTAAAAAATTGCTATAAAAACTGTAAAAAAAACTGGCCTTTTCTTATGTCCCCTTAAATCCCGCCTTAAACACCCATTTGATTTTTATCAACAATTTCACACATACAACCCCCCTCTCTCCAAACCAAAAACTTTCCTGCACTTTTGGATTTACGGGCTAGTTGAACATCATTATGGATTTGGCGTAACAGCTTTTATTTTTTTAAGAAAAACATTGTTTTCAATTTTAATAATATGAGCGTACTACTTACCAAACTGATTTATATTCCTTAAGTTTAAAAATGACACCTTGAAACGGGAATTGAACCCAGCACCTTTGGTTTGGTAAGCGATACTCATGTCCAGGTAGAATTTTTCGATTTAAATAATGTGATACTTAGATGCGGCCTAGACCATACTTAACAAGTAACAACTATAGCCTGCTTCAGTGACCGAATGGTCTAAGGCGTCACTCTCGTCTAAGACTGACCCGCTAATGACGGAGAGATTGGGGTTCGAATCCCGGTTGGTTCTACTGAAGGTGGTTTTCAATTTCCTTCCACGCAAATCCGGGTAGATTACATCTAAAATTCTTCCTTTTACATCCTTACTATATTAAGAGTAATTATCATAAATGCTTATAAGTTATATTTATAACCCAAACAGGTAGAAAGAAGCGGTGTTAAAAATATATAAAAAATAATTAGCTTTGCTATTAATACAAACCGATTTAGTTAGAAAAAACAGACATCACATCTACTTCCTAGGCCATTTATTCCCCTTTTCCTTGATGATATTTTTTCTAGTCTTATTGGGTATCGAATTCCGAGCTCCAAGCTCAGAGGAAAAACGTACAAGTGAGATAAGTTGTCTAAGAGCTTAGCTAAGAAACCATTTTATTGTAACAGAGTAAGTATTTAAATGTTATTGTTTGTTTATTTGTTTTTTTTGTTTATCCTTAATTATAATTTAATAATAATTTAAATGTGGAATTTTATTTATAGAAAATTAGATCAAGTTATTTTGGATGTGGTTGTTTTGATATTTAAATCATAAAATCCTTTCCTCATACTAGGTCGGATTGTACTGAGTTCAAGAAAGTATGTTTAATGCACCCATTTTGTGGTTCCCTCCTTCACAAACCCGCCTTCTACAATCGCTCCCACCCGCCTCGGTGGCGTAGCTAGCTAACGCGCTTGTCGTGTTGAGCTCGACCGCTGAGGATGAGGAGATCGAGGTTCGAATCTAGGTCGGGTGAACTGGGGGGGGGGGGTTTCTAAATGGTTTACACTCTCCCTCCACGCAAATGCGGGTTCACTTCCCAATTCCTAATCCATTAGCGTAATTAGTACTTAAAGCGTATAACCCGAACGGGTAGTAAGACGCGGTGCTAAATAATATAATATAATATAATACAATCGCTCCCACCTCGCCAAGTTATAATTTTTATTACCCATTCGAGATATTCACTTATTTACATTAATAGTTTAGGGACGAGAAAGGTAACATTTAGAAGAGGTTAACCAGCGTTTGCGTGAAGGAAGACCTGGAAACCATATAGGCAACAAAAACATCTCAGTGTAACCGGCAGGGATTCGAAACCCAACCTTCCCATCACCAGATAAATTAGACAAAACTAGATTGACATCTTTGATTGCATGACCACCAGTACGAGTCCTTATTTCAAACGCGTACATATTAGAGTGAGGGCCCTCCTAATTATATTGTAAACCGAACCACTAGTGTCATGTTAGAGAGAGCTCCAACTAAAGTCGTTTATTTATAGAGTGACTCAGAGGGGATAAACCAAAGAGTCAAGGCCAGTTTCATAGTAGACTTAGAACGCCTAAAGTGCGAGTCGATACCAAATACAAGACTACACCTACCTAGAACAAAATGGAATGGGCCAGTTTCGTATATGAAACTGACCCATTCCATTCGAGTTTAGGTAGGTGATGTCTTGTATTTAGTATAGCGCCGCACTTGAGTCGTACTAAATCTGGTCATGAAAATGGCCCATCCCATTCTGGTCTAGGTAGGTGTCATGATGTACTTAGTATAACAATTCAACAAAAATCTTAAAGAAAAATAATCATATATTTGAAATGATTGATAGTTGATAGAAACAACAGATTTTTAGCGTTAAACCCCCAACTAACAATATTTTTAAAATATATTTTTTTATATCTACTAAGAAAGTAAAATTAGTGTTGTTTAAATTATTTTTCTCAACAATTTAAATGACGGGGATATAATTGATTAATTTCAATACGATTATATTCTGATAATAGACAATGCGAATAATATAAAAATATTGGGGTCAAAGTTTTACTATTCGTGACCTGTGGAGAGCATAGATAAATGTATACTAACCTTTCTCTATGTAGAGTTTACCTACTTTACATGCAGACCAACGATTAACTTCACAGGAAGCTTATAGCCCAAACGGGTAGTAAGATGCAGTGCCAAAAATAAGAATAAACCGCACAGGAAAATTTATTTTACATTTTTTCACATCAAACTTAATTCAATAGAATCCAAATTGTATGTGAGCCGTTGTGCTTATTTTACTGACGCACTTCAGGAAAAATGCACAAAGTGAGAATTGAGCACATACATAAAGCTACACTAAAGCGTAGTATCGGGGGTGGAATGGTGATGTCCATTAAGAGAAGGTGAGTGCTTATTTTAATATTTATATGGGCTCAACCACTCCACAAATTGTGGAGCGAAATAGCTGAAATAGGAATAAGTACGAACATTTCGTTCCTGGATTGAAGAATAGCTCTCAGTCTTACGCGTCAATATTATCTAATCAAATTGAGTGTGTACACTACGTTCCAATAAAATATAGTATCGTTTCCATATTTAGAATGATATAATTTTTAATCATTTTATAGCATATGCATGTTATGATTGACAACCAAACCAAATGTGGTCAAGAGTTGGGGGAGAAAAAGTATCAGAAGGTAAACATTCTAAACAAGCAGCCTAGTGGGGCAAATACTCATTGTAGATCTGTTATAGTGAGGAGAGGGAGCACTCAGGCACCAAGAGTTGGGGGAGAAAAAGTATCAGGAGGTAAACAAGTAGCCTAGCAGGGGTAGAAGGGTAAATACTCATTGTAGATCTGTTATAGTGAGGAGAGGGAGCGCTCAGGTACCAAGAGGGATTTTAAGATTGCATGACTCGAGATGTAACCAGTACAACGCGACCTCTTTAAACCGATAAAGCAGGCAACACCATTAAGGGCGCTGCCTGTATGGAAGGACTCAAAACACAGCGTTATTTATAGTAAGAATGGCAGTTCAAAAGTTTCACACTCATCAACAAAATCCCCATTCATGTTGGAGTTTTTTGTGACACTTTAAAAAAAATGCATCTATTTAAAAAAGGCTGGACATATGTGTTTAATCATTTAGTTTGATCTCAGAACCGTGATATTTTGCGTCAATCATTTTTGAAAATGAGATTATTATTATTATCATTTAAGGTTTTTAAGATTCAATTTTGGCGTTAGTTATATTTGAAAATAATAAACCACTTCTAAAATAACTTGGTATTTCTGGACGTCTCCAACTCTTCCCAACGCTCCAGTTGAGGGCCGCCTTAAGCCTAGTATACACTTATGGTATGGTTAAAAACCTAAAGCTCCAAATGTATATATTTATAGTAGGATTATGGAAGGAAGACATTATTAAGAAGTACAAACACTTTTTTTTTCTTTTGGGTCATAATTAACATGATTCTATAGATTTTAATATTATCCAACAAAAGTGCTTACATCATTTGATGTTATTATGAAAAGTGTTTAAACTAACTTTATAAATCCCATAAAAGTTTGCTACTATCTGAATAGGACTGTACGCAATCTGATTCCAGTAGGTCCATGAGTTTCGTGGAAACGGCTGTCTATTTCTTCCATTCACCGTGGATCACTAAGGTTGGAGAACCAATCACTGGCGAACTAGATTCGATCCGAGCACTTTGATTAAAAAAAACACATCAAAGACAGTTTTATTTACATACCTTTCGCAAGCTATTCCTGGAATTCAGGGTCGTGCCTAGTTTTATTGTGGGGGTGGGGGGTGGGGGGGTAGATAGTGGTAGCTCATGGTAAAGTCCCCTAAAAGGAGAGTCAAAGAATGTTTAAGACATTTAATTCCTACTGAAGTATATATTTTTAACATGTTTGGGGTTGTAGATGTTATGAAAATTACAGCGACGTATCTATAAACGTATATCATAGAGGAGAGGGGTGAAGGAAGGTGGGCGGATTTAATTCATACAGCTCCCTCCTGAGTGATAGCTGAGACTAATATGGTTTGAGATAAGGCGTTTAGTCAAAGGTGGAACGGATCTTATTTTTTAATGACTCAAACTTGCTAGGTCTCGCTAATCAACAGAGTCAAGACACATAAAAAATAAGATTTAATACATTTCAATCGTTTACCAAATTTCTATCATTTGACCAATTGGACTTTTTACTAACCCTACTTCACGTGAGCTAAAAAAGGGTGTGGGCACATTATCTCTAATGGGAACATGGTGGTAGGCCTAAAGTGATTTGAACTAAAAATTAATTTCCCAAAATTTCAGTTGGCTTAAAGTTAAATGACTTTAGGCTAACTGACGTTTACCCACAAACTATTTTAAGCATTAAGGAGGTATACGACAATCCATTACTAATAATACTTCAAGGGGTGTTCGAACACCCACCACACACCCTTGGTATGGTCCTGCTGGGATTCTTTGCAAAACAAACTAAAATCTGTGATGGAAAAGTGCACAATAAATACACTATCTTTTACGAACTAGTTCATTTCTTGTCCAATATAAGGAATAAATACATTATGTGCAAAATCTTGTTTTCTCTGGTTAATCCCTTATAAACCTATTTTATTAATAATGATAATTAGTAGGGCAAGGATGTTATGCCTTAATAATTGTTAGATTATTATTATTAGCACCGCGTCTTACTAACCGTTCGGTTTATAAGCAATAATAATGATAGAAAATGATTTTAAAAAAAACATTTATGACAAAAAAAAAATTACCCTTAGAAAAAAAAGATTCTTTAAAACGAAAAATTGCCAATAAAATTTATATTAATTTGTTTATTCCCTTGCACGATCTTTAAGAAAATATTAAGTGTATAAAACAAAACAAAAATAATCTAAAAAATATAATTTATTTGTTTGGCTGTTTCTGTGCCAACAGAAGCTATTTATTTTACTAATCAATTTACTAACTTTACCTATAAATCCAAAATAAAGAATAATCAAGAAATACCCCTTAATTGTTTACAGTTTTTGTAGAAACTAAAAAATGTATTGCCTAAAAACATGTCCTATATGAGATAAAAATTTCTTCAAATACAATTTAATTTTTTACGGTTTCTGTGCCAAACTTAAAGTTTTTAAACATAAAAGAACACAGGGGAGGGGTGGAAGTATTCTTACCGGCGTGGTGGCATCACCGTTTGCTATGACGTGTATACAGTTGTTCTAAATACAAGCACTCCAACCTTCCCCTTTTTTTCTCAGGCTTGCTCCTGGCTTTCAGGGAAGATGGTACAAAAATGTCCTTTTTTTTTATAAAATACCAAAATATGCAAAATAATGATGCCAAAATAACAAAAAAAAATATGCCTTAAAATTACTGAAAAATCTGAAGATATACCATATCACATAAAAACACGGAAATATGATCAAATATGCCCTAACAAAGTTAATTAAATCAGCTTAGATTCTTATGAAAAACAATAATTGTATACACTTAAACAACATTCTAGGTTTGCCAAAAAAAAATGTGCAAAATCATAAAAATCCAAGCCCTAATAACTAATCTCCTGAGGACAGTATCGTCTACAATTCCTTTCTTAATTTCTTAGAATTTTTTTACTTTTTAAATTTAAATTAATACAGAGCAGTGTACCATACGTAAAGGAGCGATAACCGTTGTTCCTCTTTATCATTTATCCCAGGTATTCAGCTAATACCTTAAATGGGGGAAAAGGTTGACGCGTAGAGTTATTGCATATTTTTAAAGTATTAAAAATCGATATTTTGGCCTAACGGCTCATCATATCACAAAAATTATGTTCACCTTTATTGTAGAGAATTGTATGATGAACATTATTTGTTTTAAAAAAAAACCGCCTCGGTGGCGCAGTTGGCTAACGCGCTAGTCGTGTTGAGCCCGACTGCTGAGGACGGGGAGATCGAGGTTCGAATCTCGGTCGGGTGAACTGGGGATGGTTTTTCCTATATGGTTTTCCACTCTCCTCACGAAAATGCGGGTTCACTTCTTCCTTTAATTCAACCTTCCAATTCCTAATCCATTAGCGTAATTAGTACAAAGAATGTGGGAATGCCAGGTCTCCACCATGGTTCGGATTCCACGTTAAACTGTAGGTCCTTCATTTCATCTCACAATCACCCTACCATTACACATTAGCGTAAGTGCGTATAACCGAATGGTAGTAAGACGCGGTGCTAATAATAATAATAGTACTAAAGCGTATAACCCGAACGGGTAGTAAGACGCGGTGCTAAATAATAATAATAATAATGTAAAAAAAACATATTTTATAAAACGCACTGTTTTAGAAACAAAGCAAAAAATAATATTTTCAATTACTTTTGCTCCCCTCCCTCCCTCTATGGAGTGATATCAACTGTGTCCTGATGGTTTTAAGCAAGGTTTTAGTAGAGAAAGTTTGTGCCAAATTTCATGCTGGTACAAATATGAAATATCAAACGCCTAACAGAACGCACTAAAGAGCTAAAACCGCCTGGGTTTTTAAGGTTTTCATAAGGCTCCCCTGATGAATCTTTGGAATTAGACAATATAACCCTAAAATTAAGGTAGTTTACTTTGAATGAAAAACGAAAAATAAGTTTTTCTCAAAATCATCTCTAACAATTTTGATTAAAACTCGTATATAAACACTGTTTAACATTACAATAAAATGGCACATCTCATTTTACCATTAAATTGACAAATATTGTACTTTCCAATAGCGGACATCTTCAACTGTGATTAGCGGCCTATAGCTCAAATATCTCCATTATTGGGTAAAGACGCAAGAAAGTCTGGGCGGATCGCACCATTTAATTTTAATTTTCAGGTCTTATATATTTATTTTGTTTTTATAACAGCCTCTTACTACTCGTTCAAGTTATACGCTTATGGATTAGTTACGCCAATGGTTTTAGGGATGATGAAAGTTATATTTGTAGGAAGTGTACCCACATTTGCATAGAGGGAGAGTTGAAAACTATTATTTTTTTTATCTTCAGTAAACCCGACCTGGTTTCGAACCTCAATTTCCTCGTCATTGGCAGTCTTGTCTTAGACTAAGTGGCCACCGAAGTAGGTTGCTTTTATTTTAAGGATTTAATTATTGAATTAAGATGTTTAAGATATTTAAATATGTTTGGACTTAACTTATTTACTAACTCTTTTCACCTGGGTTGACAATTAGTTATAGAATTAGTTTATTAGGGATTTTTTTTTTCAATTCTTTGTATTCAATGGTTGATGAAAATTTTTAAAATGTTGTCTGGTATATTGTTTTTATTAGTTACAGTAATATTGTTGGTAGATCAACATTAAGACGGTTATGAATAATAAATCCTAGAATAATTTGTCTACCTATATTTTTAAAACTATTAATAGCCTAATTATCATAGCTTGTGTATTAGACAGTGGCGGCTCGTCACTTTAGAAGCTGGAGGGCGCAGCCTGTTTAATTAATAAATTATTTCTAAATAATATATTTAAAAGAAGACACAAATTTTGGAATATGTTTTGCTAAATATTCATTTTGTTAAACTCAAAAATTAATATCACAAACAAGATGGAAAGATAAAAAAAACTTCCTCTAAAGGACGTGGATGTGTTGTAGAAATTCTGCAGCTGTGTAATGTGCATACATATATAGGTATGTATGTTTTCACTTTGTTCCATACAAAATTCAGGACATGGCCTACCTAATGAATTCAATTCTCTATTTTGATCAAGAGTTAATCTTGCAATATTCGTTGTCTTTAGCACCTGAATTGAACTATTCGTATTAAGCCTAGTTACAAAAAGTATTAAAACATATAAATCAAATAAACATTATCCTAAAATAACCCTACATAATATTATTATAAACGCATACGCCACACACATCCTCAAGATGCAGGAGCACGCAGGATGACTGACAACAACTATTGCTGGTTCACGCTATACACATTCCTCAAGCTTTCAACCTTAGGGCGCGTAAGGGAGTGCGCCTTCAAAAGAAGAATAAGCAATGCTAGCTATAGCAGGAGGAGGACAATGGGTTAAGGGGAGGGAAGGTTTGGTTTCAATATATGTCAGGCGCTGACCGTCGCGCGCCCGACTGCATGCCATTTGAAGATAAGAGGTGAAGAGGTGGGAAGGTTTGGTTTCCACTATCAGGCGCTGACCACCTCGCGCCCAACCGCATGCCATTTTAAAAACATTGCCTGCTATTACTTAAACCAAAAACATATTTTTCTTGAAACTATTATGGTAAGATAAAATTGTCGTGAGAGTGCGAATAATAACTTTAAAAGGAACTGGGGATTCGTGGGAATGGGGGGGCGCGCGCCTCCGCGCCTTAGGGACGAGCCGCCCCTGGTATTAGACAACAATATTGATATCGGATTAATATGACCACCTCTAGGAATTAAAGTTTTCAACCTTATTCAGATCCTATTACTCAACACAGCTATTATATGGACTTGAGGTGTTACAATTACATGAGCCCATCATGGACTTGTAGAAAATAGTTACATAGAAAGACTCCAAGTATTATTATTCGCAATAATTTTAGGAATTTATTTTCCCATTTTAAAAGCATATGAAAATATTGCATCCACATTTACTATCACAATATTAATATATGGATCAACTTATTTCAAAACAACAGGATTTCATGGAATTCATATAAATAAACTACATTCTATAAATTGCTTAATTTGACATTTCTTATTTCATTTTTCATCCAGCCACCATTTTGGACTTGAAGGGGTGGATATGAGAAAGGTAATTTAAAAAGGAAATATAATACCTGCATTAGAATAGAAATATTATGTGAAATCACACAGTGATAGATCACACATGAGAAACCCCATTCCACTTCAACAAATCGAGATTCGAATCTCAACCTTTTTATCACTGGTGATCCAATCCCCTTATCCGATATTTACTTGAACAATTTTATTTTATCTTTTTTAAAGGCCACCGATATTGGTATTGTGATTTTAATAAAACTTGATAAACATGTAGCAGACCTACTTTCTTAAGTTAAGATATTATAATTTGCTATCTTTGAGAAAACATAATACATTCTTAAAAAAACTTGTGAAATTAATAACCAAGGAAAACTGTTTGGAAACCATACTTAGTTAGTAAACTATCCAGTTTAAATTAAATCTTGTACTGAAAGTTCCATTACCGACATGTCGCCTTACTCGCTCAAGAATTACAAGATTTTGCCACAGGGGCGCTGTATGCGTTTTCCCTAACACTATTAACAGCTAAACTCTGAACCTAGTTTTAGTGAGAACAGAACCTAAAATTCCCGGCATATTCAGTGCCAGGTGGCCCTACTTACTGGATCCAGTAGTTTTCAGGCAATTACTTGCGACCTAAAATATAATAGTTCACGCCATCCACCACGTAGGCTTGGGTGACCACCAACTCTTGTTCAAAGTTCTGTTCTAAAATCAATTTTCCATCGTCAATGTCTTCTTTTGGATCTTCTTGGAGTAGCAAGGGCTCAGCATTCCCTTGTCTAACGACGCCATCTTGCTCAAAGTGGTATCTGATCCATCTTGAAAAAAATGGCACACATTTTATAGCTAAACACGTCGTGATCATCAAAATTAAAAAGAGGATTACAATAAAAACTAGTACAATCATGACGTATTTATTATTTTCTTCATGCCTGGGATTCTCGTTTGTTCCTTGCTCTGCAACCTTCTCTACAGGGCTGATCCTGTCGGCAAAGTGGTTCTGTGGATCACCTCTTGATACCTCTTGATACGTATCTTTTTCATCATTGAATGTTGAAATCTCCGACCGATAAAACTTGGAGCCTTGATATCTGAGGTGATTGTCACCACGGTTGTTTTTATTCAAATCAGGTTCCTGTTCTGATAAATATTGGTCTTTGTTTTCAAGGTAGTCTACGGTATTCTTCTCTTCTCTGATTCTGGAATCCCTGTTAGCTGTATTTTCCTGGACGGATGAATCGAGGCGATGCTTCAACTGGGAGTCATTCCATACTCCCTCGTGTCCTATTTTATCCTTCCATAAAAAATCAGGTTCATTTGAATTATCTTGAGATTCATCGTGACGGTTGTCTTTTTGTGTAATTTGCTCCACATTGAAGAGATAGTCCCCATACCATTCCATTGGAGGGACAGCCCCGAATTTCTTGTTTCCTCTTGTATGTAACCAGAAATAAGAGTCCCTGTTTGGCGTATCCTCTTGGGGTACTTCTTCGTTGGTCTTGAGATTGTAGTCTGGCTTCAACAGGTCTTCATCCACATCCCCCCATAAATATGTATCGCTATTCGGCTCCCGCCGCCGCACCTCCCTAGTGATGTTGGTCTCGGTGTTCTGAACCGACGTGGACGGGAAATATTTTTCTCTCCTCTCCTGGTAGTCATCTTCTTGCCTTCCATTTCGTCTTGAGCCTATCTGGGTTTGTTGTGGCTCGAGTTCACGTGTGGGGACTTGCCAGAACCAGAATGAGCAAACCTTCGCGAATAGTCGGTCCGTGACCCCTATTTGCAGAAGAGTACCTCAGCAAGTACATACACATTAATATTAGTAATAGTTTCATAGTTTATCGCTCTATGTGGAAATACACTGTATTATATTAACACTGATGTTCACGTGGAACATCTGTGATTACGATATATTATAATAATTAAACACACCTATCTTTGCATCCCGCGATGTCTTCATTCATATTCAAAACACAGAACTACATTCTAGTATACTGTTGCTAAACAAAAAGTTTCATTTCAAACAGAGTGTTGTAAAACTTTGGTATTGTTATTATTTATTCATATTATTACTATTCATGGTGTGTGGTAAGACTTTATTATAATAATTGTGAGAAAGACAACTTAAGCTGGCATTGGAAATATTATGTTTTGCGTTGAAGTTACGAATACGTACAATTAAAATTATAATTTGTCTTAGGATTGATGATCCGAAAATAAGTGATCTTCCTGTACGCATTCAATAAATTATATTGATTTTTACAAATAATTGTGTTTTTAGTATCTGATGACCGTGACACGACACAGTCGGAAAAATTAGTGATATAAACAGTTTGACCATGTAAACGTGTTGTGTATCGAACAACCTTTCCGAAAGCAACAATTTAACTAAAATTATTGCTGGAAACGGAAGAAATGTATTTAATCTCTTGCCAAGTAGATTATACGCCGTTGGCAGAGAAATACATCCTTGTAAACAGTTTGGAACAGGAGAGCACCCAGCAGACAGAGACAGAGGTGACAGAAGAATACCTGAACAATGAAGTAGAGATAGTGGACAACTACAAATGTAGTTTCCACGTTTTATCATGCTGTTGCTGTACGTAAGATAGAACGTGTAAATGAGGATCAGTAATCTGTAAGTACTCACCATAATCTAAGAAGTAAATATTGACTACCTAAGATTGAATTCAGACAATTCGGTAGAAATTAACGAGATTGGTTGGGTTTTTGGAAACAGTTTGAGAAGATTGACGAGGATAAGGTGTTAGATAATGCAAACAAATTTGAATATCTTATCCAAGCAATTTTAACCCAAAGCCCGTGATAATGTTGACAGTTTCCCAGCCACTGGAGAAAACTACCCCAAAGCAATATAAAAACTTAAATCACGCTTTGGTAAATATTCTTTATTGGTAGAGGTAGAGAATTAGTGTCACTAATGAATGCCATTAGTGTTCTTGATGTGTCTTCCCTACACGATCAAATCGAAACCCACCTTAGTGCTCTGGAGAGTCTAGAGGTAACTTTAGAGAAATATGCAGCAATATTGTTCCCTATAATAACATCATGTTTGACACCAGATATGTTTAAGTGCATGGCAAAAGAGTGGTGGCGTAAAGGAAACAAGCCTGAAGAACATCTTAAGAGTTTGATGAAGTTCCAAGAGAGTGAAGTAGAGGGTGAGGAGAGGATCAAACTTGCTGTTAAAACTCCATATAAAGTCACCATACTGCTGATCCTGATAAGTAAATCGTTTCTTATCAAAGAAGATAACTTTAAAGGAGAGAATATACCTTTTGAAGGACAAGCATGAATGTTTTCTTTTGTTGAAGAAAGGTAATGTTTCAAAAATGGCAAAACTAAGTTTAAATGGGATTTTTGCAGTAAAAGACACAGCATTATAATATGTCAAGACTCAACTCACTCAAAGGATGTTTCTAATACTGAACGTCTATATCATTCTTTGATTTCCAACCAAAAGTAGAGTAACAGTGGTACCTCCGGTGTGATTCTCACAAACTTTGAAGGTTAAGATTCTTAGAGACACCTTTGTTGTAGAGGCCCGGGAACCGTTGGATACTGACAGTCAGTGGCGGCTCGTAGCTAAAATTAGTGGAGGTCTGCTCCAAATTTTTTTTAGCCTTTGTTTTAAAATTGTGTTAAAGGGGAAAAAGACATGTATAAAAAGAAAATTTATTAAGGAACTTGATAAAATCTTAACAAAAAAAACTTCTTTACTTAATTTAACCTAAATTGTTACATTTAAAGCTTAAGCTATTCATTTAAAAATGAAATCTATTCTTCTTGTTTTAATTTATGCAAAAAGTTCAATAATTTTCTCCTTGATCTCTGGATGACAATTGAGGAAATTTTTCTCCATTGAAAGTACTGCAAGCGCATTTAGTCTTTCTGTTAAATAAAAGAAGTGAAAAAAATGAATCAAATAGAATAGTTGGAAGCAGAACAATAATCTAACTCTACACTCTTCTATACTTTATCACATTCAAGAATATAGTACACGGTTTTTAAGCACATCACACGATGTGTAAAAAAAAGTTCCTTCCATCATCACGCCAGAGCCGGAACTGTGAGAGCAACAGTGCTCTCTCTACCTGGCAGTTCCGCCTTCCTACCCACCCCTATCCTATGTGTGCATGCGCACAACAGTCAAACACCACGTCACTGGCACTATGAAGCGCACAGTTCCATACAAAGATTTTTGTATTTTTTCATAAACTGGGGGATGGCTACTGAAATACTGACATTGAGCTTGAGGAATATATATTGTACTACAAAAATAAATAAAGAATTAAAGAAAAAAGTACTCATTAAATTAAATGTTATCGATAATATCAAGTGGAAATAGGGGGTGCTGCCGTTCCGCAGTGCCTATACACGAGCCACCACTGCTGACAGTCAATCTGTAACACAAGAGTCAGGCTACGCTAGTCATCGCACTGGAACACTGGAACATTCTATGCGCGGTGCTGTAATTTCCAAAGATAGACTTTGTTCGTGCAATATGATATTCTTGGAAAGTTTGTAAAAAAAAACTTATGCATGCAATTTCAAGTAATTACAAGCTATAATTTAATTTTTTTCAAAAGGGTCCGTGTTTGAAGGAGATTAATGCAAAGAAGATACAGATCAATGGCACTGAAGGTCCCATTGATTTATTAATAGGAGCTGATACGGCTGTAAAGAAATAGGACAAGCATATAAACAAAGCAACGGTCTTGTTTGTATTGAGAAACAGTTTGGATGAACTTTAATGGGTACAGCAGTTTCCTCTAGAGATGCCTCTATTGATAACCTGTAGGAGGTAGATGTTATTGGCAAAAGTGATCCTGTTTTAAGAAAAACTAAAGATAAAGCAAGAGATGCAACAATGGAACATTTCTTACGAACTGTGTACATAAATGAAGAACATAGGGATGAATTTAATATATATCTTGGAAGGGCAATCAGCTATTTCTTGCATCCAACAAGCTCATGGCTGAATAAACGCTATTAAACAATGACAGTAGATTGAAAACCAATAGACTACGTGAGAAGTATGGTGCTATTTTACACAGGGGAAAAGATACAAGATCATTGAAACTGTTCTGGAGGATGGAAGTTTCAGACATAATTTACCTCATCGCACTGTTGTGAAGGAAACTAGTGCGACCATTCTCATGTTCAGCAAATGAGTTTGGAACCCCTTATTTAAAAGATTGTTGGTATTTTGGACCCAACCTAATTAAATGGATCCCGGATATCCTTGATATATTTGTGGAGAGGAAAATAGGAATTGTTGCGGACATTTAAAAAGCTTTCCTTCAGATACGTATCCGTGAAGAAGATATAAAATATATATGTTTCCTGTGGGGAAATAAAGTTGATAATACCTACAAGATCTTCATGTACCAAAGAGTGGTATGGTTTAACTTTTAGTCCCTTCCTCTTGGTGGTAGTTTTAGCTATATCAGACAGTTCTAAGAGGATGAATTGGAACCAGGGAAGTATTGTGGAGTTGTTCCTGGGAGCTGATGACATAAAAAGTCTCACACTAGTCGTGACTTCATAAGGAGGAATTCTGAGACCCACCCATACAACAACTTTATCCACTATAATTTATTGATGATACGTGTGGACCACTGAGGACTTCGTTGAATTAAAAGAGTAGTTCCTTAAGAAGAGCCTTCCAGGACTGAAGCTCATCCCACTAAGACCACATGATTTGACAGAATTAATAACGTCCCCTAACGATATACCGATTACTTGAGAGTATCCAGCCTAAACGGGGGAGGATAAGTGAAACAGAATTTGAGTTAGTATTGTCAACATTATGTTTTACGTTTCTTAGAGGCTTATGTAAACAATGCTACGAATATGTACTGTTAAAATAGTAGTTTGTTTTATGATTTATAATTTGAGGGCAAAACAGTATTTAATGTTCTCTCTGTTGGGATTTTCTTGTATTCGATAAAGTGCATTCATGTTTCCAAATCATTTTGTTCGTAACAATAATAATAATAATAATTATTATTATTATCAGTGAGCCCAAATAAATGTGGTAGCCTGGTACAAGGAAAACTTGAGGGTCTCTTTTTAAACAAAATAATTATAATACATTATAATGTTTTATTTGTATTTACCAATATAGAGGGAGGAGGTTACACAATGATGAGTTGCATACCCTGTATTTATCACAATATATTGTTAAGATAATTAAGCCTCGTAGATTACGGTGGGCAGGACATGCAGCGATAGTGGAAGAATCTATAACCTTGTTCAAGGTATTGACTGGTAAACCCAATGGGGTGAGACCTTTAAGAAGACCTAAATGCAGATAGGAGTATAGAATTAGAATGAACCTGAAATATAGAGGGTGTAATGAGGTGAATTGGATAGAACTAGCTCAAGATAAAATAGGGTGTAATGAGGTGGACTGGATTGAACTAGCTCAAGCTAGAGATAGGATATAATGAGGGGGACTGGATGTAACTAGCTCAAGATAGAGTGTGATGAGAGGGATTGAATAGAACTAGCTCAAGATATAGACAGGGTGTAATAAGGTGGACTGGATGTAGCTAGCTTGAGATAGAGTAGGGCAGAGGTCCCCAACCTTTTTGTACCCTAGAGCACATTCAAAACTAACGGTAGTGAGGCGGGCACCAATTACTTTTCAAGGCAAATTTACTAACTCCCGCCAGGCTCAGAGGCTAGCCTCAACGCTATACAGCCGGTCAACTACCATGTTATTATTATTAGCACCGCGTCTTACTACCCGTTCGGGTTATACGCACTTACGCTAATGCGTAATGGTAGGGTGATTGTGAGATGAAATGAAGGACCTACAGTTTAACGTGGAATCCGAACCACGGTGGAGGCCTGGCATTCCCCACATTCACAAGATGTCTTGTCAGAGGTGAAGGAAGGGTTTGGTAATCAGATAAATTTGTGCCGGGACCGAGGATTGAACCCCGGACCCCTGGCACAGAAGTCCGACACCTTACCCTAGACCACCAGGTCACCAACTACCATGTTAAGTTTCCAACAGTGATTGTGACGTTACATGTGGGTAATACTCAAGGCCGTTGCCATGGGGGATACGGGGGGGGGGCTCAACCCCCACCAAGTTGACCAAAAATAAATTTTAAAAATAATGATTTATTTACGGCTTTAACAACACCAAAATAAAGACACAAGGAATTATTTAACTACTCACCACCATTTTGGTGCTTGGGTACATTAAAACAATATATATTTATTCTGTGTTTATTCAGGCAACAAAGCTGGGTAGACCTATTTCAAGATATTTACAAAGGAAATAGAAAGTATTAGCATGGTATTAGTGAGTTTGAAGATAATGATGGAAATGGATAGGTCTTTGAGATGAGGAAAAAGCAAAACCATTCAGCTTGAAACAACGATGGTTCCGAGTAAAAGTACACTTTGTAAATGAGCCGTCAAAGAAAAAAGGAATGAGTGTTAGAGATTGTAAAAAGGGTGGGGCTTTATATCACCAAATTTCTTGAGAACAGCATACTTAGAGATAAGCACAAACTTGATTTTTGTCGGAAAAGTGACAGATTAAAATTTTTAGTCAAGAACTTTTCAGCTGTAGTCAAAAAGTGGCAGGCAGACACAAAAGGATCGGCTGGTTCGATGACGCCCGCGGGCATAAGGTTGGGGACCCTGGAGTAGGGTGTAATGAGGTGGACTGGATAGAACTAGCTCAAGATAGAGCAAGGGTGTAATGAGGTGGACTGGATAGAACTATCTCAAGATAGAGAAAGAGTGTAATGAGGTGGACTGGATAGAACTAGCTCAAGATAGAGCAAGGTGTAATGAGGTGGACTGGATAGAACTAGCTCAAGATAGAGAAAGAGTGTAATGAGGTGGACTGGATAGAACTAGCTCAAGATAGAGCAAGGGTGTAATGAGGTGGACTGGATAGAACTATCTAAATATAAGGCTAGGTTGTAATGAGTTGGAAAGGATAGAACTAGCTCAAGATAGGGATAGATGGAGTACTTTTGTAAATGTGTTAATGAACTTTCAAGTTATTAATGCCACAAAGTAAGTAAGTGACCTAAATCTAGGCACACATTGAGACAGAGGATATGGGAGGATAAATAGATGCACAACAGTTTTGTGCATAGTGGCTAGCTCACAATATATGGACACGAGGACTGAATCAAATACTGATTCAGAAATGCAATGTTTTAAAATGTTGTGATGAAATATGAAAAAGGAAGGAAGGATATGAAGGAGCAAATACAAGGAAAGATAAATAAGCATAATTTATATTTACCATTTATTTCAGATTGAATAGGCCACAGTGTAATTATGTGGACAATGTCATTAGAAGTGAAATATTATCTAAAGGATGCAATACTCAAACATAGATTTCAAGTAAAGAAAAAAACCACAGTTGTTCAGTCAACATGTGACATGCAGGAGCAGGACACACAAGGAATTGTGCTTAAGCCACAATTCGATGCAGGCCTACGTTGTGCGGGTGGGCACCATTACATTGCAAGTCCATTACATCGCATGTCCATTACATCGCGTTTTAGGAGCAAATACATTGCAGGTCCATCACGTCGCATTTCCCCCACCTTTCTATACACAACTAACCCTACTCTGACGTACAACCAATAAGATTGAAGGGGCGTATATACACAATTACATCGCAAGTCCATTACATCGCATGTCCATTACATCGCATGTCCATTACATCGCGTTTTAGGAACAAATACATTGCAGGTCCATCACGTCTCATTTCCCCACCTCTCTATACACAGCTAACCCTACTCTGACGTACAACTAATAGGATTGAACTATGTTGGTCATTTATTATCTCTAACAAATGATCCAACACAGCCCAACACAACTTGTTGGCTCTGACCAGCTAGCCAACACCAACATGTTGGCCAACATCCCCAACAAGTTGGGAGTGCGTTTATATTGTAACACAACTTGTTGGGATCGTGTTGGCCTATATGGTTAGCTGTGTATAGAGAGGTGGGGGAAATGCGACGTGATGGACCTGCAATGTATTTGTTCCTAAAACGCGATATAATGGACATGCGATGTAATGGACTTGCGATGTAATTGTGTATATACGCCCCTTCAATCCTATTGGTTGTACGTCAGAGTAGGGTTAGCTGTGTATAGAGAGGTGGGGAAAATGCGACGTGATGGACCTGCAATGTATTTGTTCTCAAAACGCGATGTAATGGACTTGCGATGTAATTGTGTATATACGCCCCTTCAATCTTATTGGTTGTACGTCAGAGTAGGGTTAGCTGTGTATAGAGAGGTGGGGAAAATGCGACGTGATGGACCTGCAATGTATTTGTTCTCAAAACGCGATGTAATGGACATGCGAGGTAATGGACTTACGATGTAATGGTATACACCCACACCTAACCTTATATTTAAAGCTTTGTTTTATTTGTAGAATACATATTTTTTAATTTTATAATTCTAGCACCCTTTAAAAATTTTGATAAAAACTGTCATTGTCTTTTTTTAAATTTCAAATTTTCAAAAATATTTCAGCAGCAACATGATCGTTTTTATTTATTTTTTATAAAAAACAAAAATCCATCCTCATTTTTAACGTAAAGCCCTACCCAGATACTCATTTTGAACAAAATATTTAATGAAACCTTTGAAAAATCTCAAATTTTCAAAACTGTCTTTAGTAAACTATAAGCCTACTTAAATCAATTTTCTCTAAGGAAAAAAAAACAATGCTGTTTATTTACCATGTTAAACGCTCCCCATTTATCGATTTTTGACCTAACTGTAATATTTATTTCCAACAAATTTTGAATTTTACAAAATCACCAATAGTTAATTTTAAGGTTTGAATATAAATCACGATTTGTTTTCGAGTTATGACCATACCATCCAAATATCAAGTTTGAATGGAATCCAAATGTTCATGTTTAGAATACTTTCTTTTCATGAGAAAATAAAAACCCTCTAAATGACCTTTTGAAGTATTCAATATTAAAAAAAAAATCCATACCATCTTTTGCTAAGGATACTTCCTCACAAGCTATCACAAGTAAAAACCCTCCAACCCCCAAATTAATAATAATAATAATAATTTATGTCCGACTTTGGAATCATTATTATTATTATTATTATTATTATTATTATTAGCACCGCGTCTTACTACCCGTTCGGGTTATACGCACTTACGCTAATGTGTAATGGTATAGGGTGATAGTGAGATGAAATGAAGGACCTACAGTTTAACGTGGAATCCGAACCACGGTGGAGGCCTGGCATTCCTCACATTCACAAGAAGTCTTGTCAGAGGTGAAGGAAGGGTTTGGTAATCAGATAAATCTTTGCCGGGACCGAGGATCGAACCCCGGCCGCCAGCACAGAAGTCTGACACCTTACCCCTAGACCACCAGGTCACCCTTTGGAATCTAGTATTCGTTTACATCTCCCTCTCATATTTTGCCGCCTACAATTCGCCCATTTTCTAGCGACACCCTTATCATAACCAGATTACGTGTAGACAGAAGAGAATCGATTCGTCTTTTTCGCCAGATTTTTATGGTTACTTGTTTGCCCTGCCCCATTTATTTATTCTTTTATTCTCCAAAACTTCCTCTTTTATCCTCTCAATTTATTTATATTACCCTTTGCTTGTACCGTAAGGACATATTTCCCTCCTATTTTCCCCTCTTTCTGTTTCTAATACTAATAAAAAGGGGTTTATTTCTTTTCCACGAACCATAAAATCCTTCCATGATACAACATTTGCGCACATAAACGGTGACATGAGAGTTACAAGGCAATCTAGGGGACGTTTTATTAAATATCTCACAATCCAGTATTTCAAAAGCTTTCTAAAATTAATGTCGTACAATATTTAGCTATTATCCACATTTTTATTTCATATTGTACTACTTGTTATCAAGATATCAATTTTTTACCATCCATTTTGGTGAGCAAATCTACACAGACTTCAATCTACTCTTGTTTAGTTTACTGGTAATGAAGAGATCGGAGTTAAAATCTCTTTGGGGTCTACTGAGTTTTGTTTTTTTCTTAAATGATTTCTCACTCTCTTCCCACGCCAATTCGGGTAGATTACCTCTAAAATGCTCCCTTCCTCATCCTTACCCCATTAGAGTAATTATAACACATGCGTAGGCATAGATAGTAAGACGCGGTGACAAAAAATAATTATTTGTGAACATAGCTTAAGACTGCATGGATCTTATTCGTATGGTAGTAAGATAATGTTCTTTGATACTGTACCATGAATGATCAAATATTATACATGAGGAGGTGAGGAATTGGACAAAGAGGGTGTGGACAAGACAATGGCAGCGAAAGAGGTATCTGGGATTATCATCAACATTATTATTATTAGCACCGCGTCTTACTACCCATTCGGGTTATACGCACTTACGCTAATGTGTAATGGTAGGGTGACTGTGAGATGAAATGGAGGACCTACAGTTTAACGTGGAATCCGAACCACGGTGGAGGCCTGGCATTCCCCACATTCACAAGATGTCTTGTCAGAGGTGAAGGAAGGGTTTGGTAATCAGATAAATCAGTGCCGAGACCGAGGATTGAACCCCGGACCCCCAGCACAGAAGTTAGACACCTTACCTCTAAAGTAAGTACTTTTTGCGTGGTGGGGCAATGCTAATGGCCAGCTGCTGACCAACTTGCACGGTAAGTAATTCGGCCGAGGGAAGCGTTTCCCAAAACTTTTTTGTCCGTGACCCTAAACATAATAATTTCCCGGCCCGGTGACCCAAAGATTAATTTGCATGTAGTTTCAATTGCCTATTATAGTCATATTAAGGGTTATTAAATTAATGTAATTGAATTAATTTAACTATCAAAAACAGGATTAATTTCAATAGCCTTATATTCAGACAAAATATAAGGCACCATTTTTATTGAAAATGTGACTTTGTCACAATGTTCGGTAAGTGAACAAAAAAATACTATTTCAGTGGCTCCTATAGTATTGTTTTTACTTTATATTGATAAATGTTATCAGATCAATTGAATCAATTCCAGTAACTTTTTTATTTTACTGATAGAAAATACCATAATATTTTCTCGTTGAAATGCGACTTATTGGCTAATGCGCAAAATTGGCTACTTGACAAAAACAGGTTTTTTTTTTTGTGACAACCAAGATTCTGTTTCATTTTTTAGGCTATATTGCCAGAAGAAGAAAAATAAACTTTTCCACTTCCCGAGTCAGAATGGGCTTGTCTTTTAGCTGGGTCCAAAACTCCTGTGTAAAGGAGAGTTGATTCAACACTGGTATCAGTAATGCAGTAGCAATCAAAAATGCTCCAGTGTTGCTTCTGTTAGTATTGCAGTAACTCTTCAAAATGCCCCAGTTTGATGAAGTGTTTGTAATTTTAATAATTCATAATTTTTGGACAAAATAAAACAAAATCGAAACCTTCCCACGACTTTGAGGAACGTCCTTGCGACCCTCATTTGGGTCGTGACCATGGCTTTGGAAACCATTGACACAAAGCCAGTAGTTTATTTTTTTAAACTGGGAGTATTTTATCAGTCTATTAGGGATATTAACACGTGACTAAGAAATTAGCCTAATGACTGGTTCACACAGTGTGAGTTGGCTTGCGTGTTGATAGAGCCATTAACTGAGGGTCAGCTACTGGTTCTTTCAACTCACAAGCCACCTGCTTCAGTGGCGCATGGTCTAAGGCATCACTCTCGTGTTAAACTAGACTGACAATGAAGATCGAGATTCAAATCCTGGTCGGGTATTGGAAGGTTTTTTCCAAAATAGTTTCCACTCTCCCTCCATGCAAATTCGAGTACACTTTATCTGAATTCAACTCTAATCATTCCTTAGCGTGCATATGCTTATATCCTGAAAAAGACACGGTGCTGAAAATTTTAAAAAAATACAAGCCAACTCGCACTGTGTGAACTAGGCATTATGTTAGTTTGTTAGTCACGTGTTAATAACCCTAATCGATTGGTAAAATATCCCCAGTTCAAATGAAATAGAGAGCGCACGTAATATTTAATCAGCGTCAGTCCACGAGTATGAAGTGGTAATTGATTTATTGTTCATCACTGCTATTTGGTTGTAATCAATCAGAGTATTGAGGTGGTTTATGGGAGCAGTGACATGACGAGTCCAGAGAGACAACAAACACACTCTATGTGGATTGCGATTCTATTTGCAGGTTGTCAAGAGGCACAGTTGACATCTCAGTCAAGGTCAAGAGCGACGAATATAAGTGGCTTCACCCACCTCTGGAATACATCGATTCGTATCCCGGAGGTGTCGAAGGTACAATGGCGTAGCGTTGGCAGCATGGCCGTAGCCGGGGGGGGGGGGGGGTGGGTAGGGTGTTCAAACCCCCTCAAATTGTATGAACAAAATATATATGGCTTTATTTATGGTTCAAACCATATAAAAATTAAGATACAAATACAATTTAGGGGCTATGTTACCATAAAAAGCACTTTAGAGAGCTTCTAGAATGTTACTAGAATTTGTTCTATCTTTCAAACAAAAACACTTCAAATAACTTCTAAAGGTGTTTAATATTTAGATTTTTTTTCCCCTAACCTCGTGCAGTTTGGGGGTTATGTTGCCATAAAAAACACTTCAGATAGCTTCTAGAACTGTGTATCATTTAGAATTTTTTTCTAGCTTCCAGCAATTGGGGGATGGGCCCAACAAGCCCCTCCCCCCTGAAATTATTGGCTGGCTACGGCCTTGGTTGGCAATATTTAAGTGTTTGGAGAATATTTGAATTTTATCTCCAATGTATATCATTACCAGTTTGGTTATACGCATTTAAATTACGCTATGTGAGTAGAGATGTATAAAGTAGAACTTAGACACACCCAGCCGGTATTCGTACTCGGATCTCCCTATCACCGGAAAACAAGATTAAATGAAGTTGATGATTAGCCCTCCTGCTCATCGATTCGGGTTTTAATTAATAAACATTAATGAAACAGGCAGTTAAACGCGGGGATTGGTTTTGACCAGTGGCGCATCCATAAATGTTCTTGAGGGTTTGTAGGGGGACACACAAGGTTTGGGTCTCGAATTAAATCTCACAGGAGTTCCATAAACACTGGAGGAAAAAACAATAATTTATGATTATTAAATGCTTCCATATGCTATTTCAATACTTTTAATGGTAACGAGGAGCACTATTTCAAAAATGTAAGTGACCTTAGTTTAAATACAACGTATCAAAGCTATTTTTCCAGTACTCTTTCCAATTTGTAACTTTTAGGGCATTTTTAATGTGCGCAGTGGTAGGCATAGCCTGACATTTTCCCCACAGATTGGGATACTGTTAGTATTTTACCCGAAAAGAAGAATAAGTGATGGCGGAACCCTATTTGTATAGGTAGGAGGGGGCAAATGGAAAAATAAAAGAGCTTTGCCCTCCAACCTAAAGGGGTGTCCAATTACCCTGTCCAAAAAATGTTACAAGAAAAATTGACCCACCTAGAAAGCTATTCGGGGGGGGGGGGTCTTTCCTTTGAAATTTTTAGAAATTTAGATGATTTATAAGCTTTTCGGAGTAGTCATAGTCTAGAATTTTTTAAAAAAATTATCTTTCTTTAAAATATATTGAAAGTAGTCTTCCCTGATTTTTTTTTCGAAAAATTGATGCTCTAAAGCTATTTGCATGAAGATTTTTTTAAATCAAATGCCCCTAGAAGCCATTTGGTATGATCCTAATCTGGCAAATTTTTGAAAATGAAATGTCTTTAGAAGCTATTTGAAGTGGTTCTTTGCTAGCAAATTTTCGAAAATTAATTTAAGAACATGGGAGGGAAAACAACTGCCCTATCCCCCCCCCCCCCCCCGCAATCCCCACCATCACCCTTGGTGCGCCACTGCTTCTGACCTGAAATATCAGGATTAGACTTACTTCAACTATCGTCTGGGTGAAATTAAAGTGGATTTAAAAATATTATGTACAAATGTATTTGATAAATATTCGTTTTAATTCAGCTGTTTTACAGTTACATTTATTTATAACTACCGTATTCTTAATTATCCCCTTAAATATTGACATTAGTGACACTTATGTTAATAGTACCAATAAAAACAATATTCTTAAAGATATTTTTACATATGTCTCTCTTTCTTTCATTTATCCATTTATTTGCACGATCACCAAAATTATTTATTTTGGATTAATCTGCGATAGTATAATATTAACTAGGCACAGTCACCTTCACAAAAATTGGTCAAATTTCCACCCTAAATTCTACCTTTATTTCTGATACTGTGCAACAGAGGTGGTTTTGGTGAAATTCGTTCTATTTGAATTTTTGATGTGAGCTCCATCCCATAATTATAAGCTCTTATGTATTTTTGTCCTATCATTATAAACTCTTATGTGAATTCTGTCCCGTCATTATAAGGGTGCTATGTAAATTGCATCCCTCCCTAATCCTCCCTTAAATTTAAGAATGATGAAAATAATAAACGATATAAAATTAAATATAACAATTTAGTAACATGTTAAACATTTATTTCAACAAAATCACATTATACGACTCTAGTAATCAGATCAGGTGACCTGGTGGTCTAGGGTAAGGTGTCAGACTTCTGTGCTGGCGGCCGGGGTTCAATCCTCCGTCCCGGCAAAGATTTATCTGATTACCAAACCCTTCCTTCACCTCTGACAAGACATCTTGTGAATGTGGGGAATGCCAGGTCTCCACCGTGGTTCGGATTCCACGTTAAACTGTAGGTCCTTCATTTCATCTCACAATCACCCTACCATTACACATTAGCGTAAGTGCGTATAACCCGAACGGGTAGTAAGACGCGGTGCTAATAATAATAATAATAATAATAATAATCAGATCAAATATACAACAAAAATAAATTAGTTCTAAGAACAATTATTTATCGTGTTTAAATAATTACTCCTCAATGACTGGTTATTTGTCAGATTTTTCTGTTGAACCTCAATTTCCTGGATAATAAATGTCTAAACGATAATACATACTTCAATTAGAATTTTAAAAACTTTACACAAAGTGACAATTTATTGTCTTCTTTAAACATCAATACTCACCGAAAAAATTACACAAGTAAAAATTTATAATACACCTCTTTGACAAAATCGAAAATAGATTTCTTTACAAATATAATCAAATTTACTCCTAATATGAAGCGAGAGAAAGGCATATGGTATTTTATCAATCATAACTACTTATTTCAAACTGTAAGGAAGCTTACCATTATCGACAGACACAGTAAAACGATAGTAGTAGGATTTTATTCGTCACATAATAATGGGTATACATAATACGTACTACTTACTCACTTTATGGCACTAAGGACTCTAAATTTCACTGCCACAATAACAAAAGAACGCCACCTATCCTTATCTTGAATAAGTTATATATAGTATCCCTCATTACACTATATCCCTATCTTGAGCTAGTTATATCCAATCCCCTTCATTACACCTTATTTATATCTCGAGCTAGTTCTATTCAGTCTACCTCATTACACCCAGTCCCTGTCTCTAGCTAGTTCTATCCAGTCCACCTCATTACCACCTATCTCTTTCAGGTCCAATCTAATGCTATCCTCCCATTTTGTTCGCCGGTCAGTACCCAAAACACGGTTCTAGACTCTCCTATTAGTGCTGCATGTTCTCCCACCGTAATCTAGGAGACTTGATGTCTTGTATGAGTACTGGCTATGTAACTCATCATTATATAACCTCCTCCACTCTTCAGTGGCCTCATTCCTTTTTGGACCAAATATGTTCCTAAACAACTTGTTTTCGAACACACTAGATTTGTTCTCGTCATGTAAGGCAAGAGACCACGTCTTACACACATAGAGAACAACCGGTAAAATTATTATTTTGTATAAAAAATAAACAATACAAAAATAAATTAAAATAATTTTGCGGAATGAGTGATTAGGTCAAACTAGCTTGATTCTTTTATTTTCTCATATCAAGAGAAAGTATTGTAATCGTGAAAAAAATCAATCTCGAGATTATGATGAATCTCTACTTTTTATGTGAACCCGGACCTAAAAAAAAAAAAAAAATCTGTCTGTATGTTCTTGGCCACGGATCCAAAACGTTTAAATGGATTTTGTTTAAACTTAGTATTTAGATTTTTATTTTATTTTAACACTGTCCTCAAATCAAGTGTAGTTTACTGATGAGTGATTTTCTGAATTCCGAATTTTTCGAAAAAGGATATAACAATTTTGATTAAAATACATAGATAAGATTTGTTTGACATTATTAAAAGCACTGTTATCATTATTTTTGTGCAAGCATTCGTTGAAAGGTAGTTTTACTGATGAGAAATTTGGTCAAATTCAAAATATTTCGAAAATATCTCAAAAATTGTGTTTAAAATGTGTATCTGGGGATTGTGCAGTGTGACAAATAGCACCGTATACTTGTTTTTGGTGTAAATACTCATTTATGGGTAGTTTACAGAAGACTGATTTTTCAAAAGCTTGAAAAACCTATTTAAAAGTAGTTCTAAGGATTTGGTTCCAAATGAGTATCTTGGAGTGTTTTACATGACAAATAACACCGTAAACTTGATATTTAGGAAAAATTCGCTAAAGGATGGTTTAATGACGAGTGTAATTATCGAAAGTAAGATATATTTGGAAAGTGGCCTTACCAAGTTAGTTTAAACTGTGTATCTTGGGAGATTTTACATGACAAATAAAAATCTATATTTTTTTAAAAATGTAGTCCATTCAAGGGTACTTTGATTACGCATGACGTTATTTAAATTTAAAATTTTAATATTTCAAAAGATTGCTCCAGTGACTTGGTTCAAAATGGGTATACATTAAGTTTTTTACATAGTAAATTGTATGATATATTGTTAAAAAAAATCTAAAGTAGATAACTGAATTTTGATTTTTGTAAATTTTGAATATTTTTGAAAATATCTCTACTGATTTAGTTTAAAATCAATATCGTCCGACTATTTTTCATGATACGGAATAGCGCATCTTTATTTCTCTAAAATAAATTAGTGGAACAGTAATTTAATTACGACAAACTATTCAAAATATGACTTTTTTAATTGACCTTAAAAATTGAGTTCAAAATGGGTATCTAGGAATAGCTTTTTTTCATGATAAATAAAAAGTGTTTATTTTTACAATTTACAATAGTTTTTGAAAAGCTTACAATGAGCTATTATTTAAATTTGAAATTTGGTAAAAATATTTATACCATTTGATTTAAAGTTTATAAATCAAGACTTATTAATTTTTTATTACAGTGTGTGTTTGTTTTTATAACGGTAATTTACTGAAAATCCATTTATGAACTTTTTTTTCGAAGCTATAATTCACAATATAAGAAAGCTAGTTCAATTGTTTCGTATTATTTTTTCAATTTGTCTACATTTAAAAAAAAATAAAGTGGGCTTATGAAGAGAAGATTTTGGCAAAATAGGCTTTATCAAGCTCGAAATATTTTTCATTTACGAAGTTATTACAAATTTTAGAACTGAAGTTGTGTTAGATTAAATTGAAATGTTCTTAAAAATAAATTCAATATGGGATGGAATTCAGACCACCTTTGCTAGTTATGGGGTGAAATTTACAGAGGACCTAGATGGTCATACAATCTTCGGGGCGGAATTTACGTCAACGCCATACAAGGTAAGCACTAGGTTGATTGACTTTTATCAACAGACGCTAGACCTTGAAGATGAATTCCTACCGTAGGGGAAGTAACGGAACAAACACATTTTATTCTCCCAGTTGACGTCAGAGACGGAAAGTCGTCTAAGGAAGAATTGGTTGTCACATCCCCGTAACATTGTGAGATAAAGCCGCTCGGAGGACAATGGAGAATGTCTTGATTGTGTCGCCCCAGTAGCCAGAAGGGGATAGTTTCAAACCTGCTTACACATGGGTGAGATCTTCGTACTTAATTCAGAAGATAAAATTAAAGTGAAACAATCATGGTAGACCCTACAAAATAATCACTAAAATAACTATTACAGTCTAGTTTTCATAGGTAAAACCTTATTTGACAGCTAGGAAACATACTATATCTACTTTCACATTTTCATACGTCAGATCATATAATCTTCAGATGTCACCTGTTGTGTATTGTGTGTCTTTGCATTTTGCTATGCTTATTTGTTTTTGTTGTTGTCATTTTCTATTACCATAGGCCTGTAGGTTTTGTTTATTATTGTCTAAAATAAAGCGACCGAACAGTGTCTTCTCTTTGTGAGTGTGATACAATAAATAATAGTTAAGTCTGAGCTGCTTAATTCAGTGTTCCTCCCGGTTGTTACAAATAGGGATTCCTCAGCTGTCAATCCCGAATATCACCTTTGATAGTACGAATGCCTATAATATAATAATCTAGTAACATTTTTACAAATTGTTGACAAGAAAGAGATATGTTTGTATGTGTGTTGCGGCCCAGAAAAACATGCCACATGTCACTCGGAGAAATTGTCCGCCAGAGCGTAAAATATCAATTCGGGTCGAAATTGATGGTTTCTAGATTTCAACGTCATCTGTTAGTTCGAAACGTTAACTACGAACTCAACCAGTAAACTTAACTTTAAAAAAAAAAAACAGTCGTCATGGGCATTAGCGTTGAATGATACTTATAGGTATTTGCCTGAATCATTTGACCACACGTGGACTAGTCCACGACACTATCCGTTCTCACTGTGTATTTTCTTAGTCAAGTGAAAGATCTCATCATGTCAACATCCACTTTGTCACAACTAACGCACCCTGGACCTAGTCTACGTACATATGACTGTACAGGAGTTGTCGTTAGTTTCCACCCAGGCGGAAAATATACAACCATCGCTGATAGAAGTCGTGATCGATTGAGGACTTCCGGACCACTCGCTCCAACTAGGTAAGTACACGACTGATGCGATCGTGAGTCGTACATTTGACCCCGTGGCACCCCACTTTGTAAAGGTGCGACCAGGGATGTGGGTGTCTTGAAATTATAAACCAACCAACATAGAAAGATGTACTAGTATCCAATGGTATAAATGCTAACAATTGAAAATAAAAGGAAACTTTTTTTTTTAACACGAGAAAGTCAATTTATACCACTGGAAATGAGATACGCCTAAGTGGCGTGGTAATTCACACGCTAGCAGAAATGTGTTTAGGCCCATGATTATTTGCAAAGCAAACTATAACAGCTTATTACCAACATATTTTTTTCTAATGAATAAACAAATCTTAAAGATAAATATTACTGTGGGTGTTTTAAAATGATTGTGCTGTGTCGTGAAACAAATAAAAACAGAACAATACTGACACACGCGCTTTCCATTTAACCAACTGTTGTTTTTTTTTTTTTCAAAAATGTATCACCTCGTCTTACTATGTACTACCTGTTTATGTTATACGCATTTATGACATTAACTCTAATGGCTTAGGGATGAGTAAGTGATTATTTTAGAGGTGATCTGTCCGAATTTGCGGGGAAGTAGAGTGGGGAACAACAGTAGACCCAACCGAGATTCGAATCCCCATTCCCTCATCAACAACAGACTATTCTAACACGATAGTGTCGCTCACGCCTTAGTAAATTTGGTCATTGAAGCGGGTAATTTAACGAGATATTTCACAACTACGGATGTATTTGGCTGCTATTATCTCCGTTTATAACGCATGCGCACTGATTCCGTCGGTTGGTTTTGAAATTTGATCCCAAGCTGATTTTGTCGCGCTTAAAAAGGAAAGCCGAAGTTATTCCAAATCTTGCTGAACAAACCACGCCGATGAGGCTGAAATATTGTTATGGTTTTATTAGCTTGTCACGTGATTACATTAATTGATTCTCTGCCATTTATGTTTAGCAAACCTGTGATTGAGCTGCCGAACATCACAACACCATTTCCTCTATTGATGCACGTCACTTTGTAGGCCTCTACACAGTTGAGGAAAGTTTTAACATTTATTTTAAAATAACTAAAGCTAAAAGCAAACAAAATATACAGTACATGTGTAAAGTGAAAATACAGTACATGTGTAAAGTGAAAATACAGTACATCATACTGTATCAAGTGAAGGTTACAATAAATTGCTTAAGGGCTATTTCTTTAAAAACAATTTCCAAGTGTACTCTAACGTGTTCTATGTATGTACTGCGACGGAACAAATTCGGCGTAGTTATCTTAATGCTGAATAAAGTGACAAATCCTTAAAGGTTATCTTGACAAGGGTATAACATGTACTAAAATACAAATATAATTAGTACACCGTTTAGTACCGTTTTAAATCTTTGTTATTTATATTTATATTTAGCACCACGTCTTACTACCCGTTCGGGTTATACGCTTTAAGTACTAATTACGCTAATGGATTAGGAATTGGGAAAGTTTTAATTAGAGGAAGTGAACCCGCATTTGCGTGGAAGGAGAGTGGAAAACCATTTAGGAAAAACCACCCCCAGCTCACCCGACCGAGATTCGAACCTCGATCTCCCCGTCCTCAGCAGTCGAGCTCGACACGACAAGCGCGTTAGCCAACTACGCTACCGAGGCGGGTATTAAATCATTGTTAACCCTCAAGACATAAACATAATTATGTACAGTATCTAGTGTTATATTAAACAATGCTATGCTGAAAGCGTAATTTCTATCAGAATACAATTACCAAGAGACAGAACAAAGGCAACACAGCCACTCTGCACCACGACCTCGCGATAACCGACTCGAATGTTGTCCACGGAGTCTCTATGTTGGGAACGTGCGCCCCATCTATTCTACACACAGTTTATTGTTCAATCACGACCTTCACTGCCACAATCAAGCGGACTCAAATAGTAAGAAAAAATTCAGGCTAAATACTTATTTTGTTTCTGTTCTTCAAATTGTGCCCCAAATAAACGGCTGCCCTGATTAATCAGAGCACCAATTAACCGGAATCCGCTGTATATACTCGTAAATATATAGATACGCGATTAGAAATTAATTTAAAAATTAGTATATTTTGAACTCAAAATAAAATAAAATAAATAGTTCGGCACACCGCAAAGAATTTCCCGCCTTTGTTTATAGCTCGGGAACTGGGCAATTAATGGAAAAAAAGCACATCATATTTCACTAAAGAGCATAGATCAAATAATATCCACTGTTACAGAAACATCCTAAGAAAAAAGAAGCCCCCCCTGTTCACCAAAAAACATAATAATCAACTAGCGATTTCCAAGGTTTCAATTTAAAGAACACATTCGCCAATAACTAAGAAACTATAATGGTTTAGTAAAAATATGTATTTAAATAAAAAATTATTTTTATATTTAATAGTGCTACAACCTTGCGATGGTAAGTTATTTCGTGTCTCAAATAGTTGCGGAGATATGATCGTAATTGGAGGTAACCCCTTGTATAAAATACGCCTATACCCTCAAACATTTTCTGGGAAAATAAGAAGTGCCATTTGGTTTGTAATGCTAAACAGTGCTTGGATTTATTTTTACATCCATTACTGTTTCTAGTTTATGGTCTGGGTAAGTTTTGTTTTTATTAAACCCATATATTTACCACTGCCGGCCTGTCGTAGCTTCATATGCCTTATAATATATCTTAAGATTAGGGCAGGCACAACATTCAATACCCGGCCATTAATTTATCAATGTGAAAGTGTAAACCCACATTTCACCAATGATAAATTTTTTCGTCCATGCCTAGAATCGAATCTGGGACCTTTAGCTCAGTAGACAGACACGCTAATGACTGAGCTAAGGTGTCGGATTAAACATTGTCTGGATACGAATTCTAATAAAAATCGTTATAGAGCTGATTAAAAAAATAATAAGATTTCTTACTCTTACTGTCCTTAAATGAACTACCCTTAATTTTGTGGTTGAATATCGAATTAGGTGACCTGGTGGTCTAGGGGTAAGGTGTCAGACTTCTGTGCTGGCGGCCGGGGTTCAATCCTCGGTCCCGGCACAAATTTATCTGATTACCAAACCCTTCCTTCACCTCTAACAAGACATCTTGTGAATGTGGGGAATGCCAGGCCTCCACCGTGGTTCAGATTCCACGTTAAACTGTAGGTCCTTCATTTCATCTCACGATCACCTTACATTACACATTAGCGTAAGTGCGTATAACCAGATTGGGTAGTAAGACGCGGTGCTAATAATAATAATAATAATAATAATAATAATAATAATAATAATATCGAATCACCAAAATCCATCTAGGGAACCTTATGAAAACACTATACACCAAGAATCAGCCCTATCGCTAAAACAGTTTTGGCTTTAGGTCCGGTAACAGACAGACAGATTGATTGACCTAAAAATGACATTGCAAAAACCTCTTTCTCGGATTCAAACTTTAGGGGGACATGAAACGTCGACATACATAAAAAATAAAAATCTAGAGATAGATTTTTTATTATCATATTACTTCCTTTATCTGAAGAGTCGAGAGAAAGTGTTCTTTGATATAAGCCGAAGATTCTAATTTATTATGTATTTTATGTGTTTTCGTTCAAATGTGAATTTTATATTCACATTCAGAATTTTACAGAGTTAAAATGGGTCTATAGTTTTTTTTATAACCCAGAATGTAAAATATTTAACTAATTATTGTTAAAGAAAAATTTTAATCAAAATAATCCACTTCCTACCAAAGCTAAGTAATTGGCTTAGAAAAAAAAAAGACAAGTAATGTTAGGAAAAGGAGTTTTAATTAATCAACTTTGCAATGTATTCGTCAAGAAAAAAAATAAACTCTTGCAATAATTGAGGGAAGTGCTTATAGGCGAGGAGGCACGCAACATAACAAAGGTTCAAAACCACTGCGAAGTAATTATGTATAACGTTCTAAAAGCTCTTGTTTCAACAAACGATTGAAAATTATTTTGGGCAAGTAACAAGTTTATATAATAAAAGGCAAAACCCACTCACTCACTCACTCACTCACTAACTCACTCACTGAATCACTCATCGTCGTATTTTCTCAGCTCCTGGACCTGGAAACTTGATATTTTGATTAACAAGAAGGTAAACGGCATGACCCAGATAACCATAAAAATCTAAAATTGGGACATTTAAAAAGAGGGCTTCAAAAAATGGGGAGTCTATTATTTGAAGGAAAAAAAACTTTTTTTAGATGAGGTAGAAAATTAAAATTTGGCAGACAAGTAGAGAAACAACTTCAGATAGCCCAATAATTCTTAAAATTTGAAATTTCTAAGAGTGAATTGGAGAAAAATAATTGGGGGATATTCAAAATTTTAATAAATTACGTCCCAAGGTGGTAGAAAACTGAAATTCAACAAGCAGGTAAAAATACCACTCCTGAATAAATATTAAAGACTTAAGATTGCTAAACATTTAACTGGGACGTTGAGAAACAAGAGTGCGAAGGTTGGGAGGGGGGGGGGGGCGCGCTTAACAGAAAAAAACACTTTTAAGTGCGGTAGAAAATTTAATTTGTCAGACAGGTAGAAGGACAATTCGTCTTAAAAGTTTATTTATTTATTTTTACCGAAAAAGTTTTGCTATAAAAACTGCAAAAACACTTACCTTGTCTCGCTTTCCCTACAATCCCACCCTAAGGCTCTTGGTGAGAGCTCTTATCAACTGAAAGTGCACTTTATAATGAACTGCAGATCACTTGTTTATCACTTACTTACACACCACGTAGATAATAAGAAAAGGAAGAATACCAACCCACTAGGATAAGAACCAATACAAGTAGGCCTACTTCAGTGAGAGTGACGTCTACGCGAGCATGATCTTGCCCAGCACACGAGGCCATTCTGTCAAATGTCAATGAAACTGTCAACAATGGTTTCAGGATGTAATTGTTGCAGTAATAAATACTTTGCTATGAAAAGTTATGCCAATTTAATAAATACATTGATCTGATAATATATTATTTTATCACCACGTCTTACTATCTGTTCAGATAATACGCATATATGATAACTACTCTAATGAGATAGGGATAAGAAGACAATCCTATTTTTAAACGTAATCTATCCGCATTTGCGTGGAAGGAGAATGGGAAACCATTTAGGAAAATTCATTATCAGTAGACCCGACCGGGATTCGAGCCCCAATCTCCCCGTCTTCAACAGACCAATCTAACATGAGAGTGACGCCTTAGACCATTCGGCTAGTGAAGCGGGTATCTGATAATAAATTATATAAATATATTACGTGTATATTATTATCATTATTATTATTATTATTATTATTGCACAGGTGGTTATGCGTTACAAGGCACCAGACTCGCTATAGACTTAATTTTCGGTGATGAGAAAGGTTAAGGTTCGAATCTCAGAGGGATGCGGTCTCTCCATGTAATCTATCAATGTGGTATTCCAATCTGTTGTTTTCCAACCTTCGCTTTACACTAATGTGGGTGCCCTTCATCTAAACTACACTCCTCACCGTTAAAAAACCATGGCTTTAAGCTTAAGCCTAGTATTTAATTAACGTTAAAACATAGCACTGCAGACATCACAATACTGAAAATGGTGAAACTATAGTGGAATTGCTGTAGGAAGGTGTTTTTATAAAACACAAAAAATATATTATTTTAGTCATCAATAAAATAATTATTATATGTGCATAGAAATTATCTATAAAAAGAGTGATAGCTGCAGTTGATATAATTTGACGTATTAATGCATGAAAATAGATATAATAACGTTTTTAAATATCAGATAGATCTCTTCCTGTCGTGTTGGTGTCATAGGGGTATATATTATATTGTTCACTAATTGTATTTTTGAAAATTTGACAAGATTTTGTTCCTGAATTTAAATTATATCTATAACAATAATATTATTATTGTTAAATGAAATTTTAATTTTAATTATTATTTCAGAGCCTAGTTTAGTGCTACAGCCAGAGCCTATAAGATGTTAGGGCCTAGACTATAAAACTCGTTCAGTAGGTATACAACAGATATCCCCTGCTTAGTGATTTGAAGCAGATGGAGAGCTCTCATTTGTATGAGCTTTATAGTATCGCTCCTAAGCTTACATTAGTAGCAGTTTTATCATTCTAGTTGGTCCGTTGACTTGTATTACGACAATTTTGCAATGAAGGCTCTTAACTATCAAATTTAGATTTTAGAAATGTAAACTGGAAATTAAATCAATTTATATTATATATGTATTCCTATTCTAATTTTAATTCTAAATTTAAGATCCCCCCCCCCCCATTGAATGTTTTTTTTAAATAAAAATTGTGAAGACATTCTCGCCGCGGTGTATCTACTTTAGTTCTAAAATTATTATTTTTTAATCTGCCAGATAATATAACCCCGGAAATCATCGTCGAAAGTAATCGCTTCACGTTTTAAATAGATAGAGGATTTGATTAGAAGCACATGCGGCGTTTTAATTTGGATACCTACAACATCTGCATCAAATTTGTACTTGGCATTTCATGCGCGATGCAAAACAAAAAAAAACACGGACGTATAAAGCCAACTTCACACCACTGCACATACCATGGAGAAGTATTTAGACGAAACGTGCAAGATATTTCAAGTAACATTTTTTTTTAATCACCATGCGGCCGGGGTTCAATCCTCGGTCCCGGCACAGATTTATCTGATTACCAAACCCTTCCTTCACCTCTGACAAGACATCTTGCAAATGTGGGGAATGCCAGGCCTCCACCGTGGTTCGGATTCCACGTTAAACTGTAGGTCCTTCATTTCATCTCACAATCACCCTACCATTACACATTAGCGTAAGTGCGTATAACCCGAATGGGTAGTAAGACGCGGTGCTAATAATAATAATAATAATAATAATAATTTAATCACCATGTTCAGATTATACGCACATGTGGTAATTAGGCTTACTTTAAGCGGGTAAGGACGAGGAAAAGAACATTTTTATAGGTAATCTAGTCGCATTTGCTTGGAAGGAGAGTAGAAAACTATTTAGGAAAATTACCCTCATTAGATCCAATTGAGATATAAACTACTATCTCCCCGTCGTCAACAGGCCATTCTAACACTAGAGTGACGCCTTAGAACGTTCGGCCACTGAAGTGGGTAGTATCTTTGTTAATAGCTACGTTATTGACAGCTTCCTAAGGGTGAAGATATGGTTGACACATGTCATTATTTTAAAAGAAGGACATAGTTTTGGTGACATTGTAACATTACGACACTATCGCCCCCGATTAATTGAAATTAAGGATTGAATCTATGAAATGTGAATTTTGGAAATATAGTAGGCCTTTAAGATGATGATTTAAAAGAACAATTGCGATATTTTAAATAATATAGTAAAACCTCCCATATCCTGACCTCTAGTACCCTGAACCCGGTGTATCCGAAACGGCCAAACCACAGTTTTGTTTGCGTTTTTTTTTTTTTTCAGTATTCGAGATGCCAAATGAAGGTTCTACATCAGTAAAACCTTTATTTGTTAAGATATACATACAAATTGTAATTTAAACTTATTTTAAAAGTGAAAATATAAAAATCAGTTCGCATTTACTGCTAATATTAAACCGTAGAGGAGTGCTTTATGTATGTTTTAATAAAGTTTTAGAGATGAGCGTGAGGTCAATAACACCTGCTGTTGTCGTCGCCAGCCGACTAACCCCTTCCCCTTCCTACATATGCAGTAATTCATACGTGAGTCAACATGCACGTCTAAAGGCTGATATTGATGCTAGAAAAAGATGCGAAATAAATATTCAAAAGAAAATTTCAGACTCAATTTTTTTAAGAAGAAACTGTAAATTTAGTTTTGTTGTGTATTTAACTTTGTCATAATGAATAACCATTTATTTAAATACTGTATTTACATACATATACAAAATATACTTTTCTGTAACTAATATTCAATCCCAGGTCCCGGCAAAGATTTATCTGATTACCAAACCCTTCCTTCACCTCTGACAAGACATCTTGTGAATGTGGGGAATGCCAGGCCTCCACCGTGGTTCGGATTCCACGTTAAACTGTAGGTCCTTCATTTCATCTCACAATCACTCTACCATTACACATTAGCGTAAGTGCGTATAACCCGAATGGGTAGTAAGACGCGGTGCTAATAATAATAATAATAATAATAATAATAATAATAATAATAATAATGTAACTAAATATATTATGTAATTTATAATTTTTGTTTATCTTTTAACTCTTCATTGGGATATTTATTTCATATCCGAAAATTTGATTGTTAGAAACGGGTTCAACCCCTTTTATTTCGCTTATCGGATGTTTTACTGTATTTAACAATTGACTAAACGATTATATAATAATGTAAATTGATAAAAATAAGGAAAAATAACTATTTAATTGAAAATTGAGTCAAGAAAGCCCAAATAAGGAAAGAGGAAAAAATGTGAGAAGAATCCAATACGCAAATGTGACATCTTCCTTTTTTCTAGCTTCTATAGTATAGACCATAATTTTATTAATGTAGTTTTTTTAATGTTAAAAAATGTAAGATATAAAAAATAAAATAAAGTATAATACAATCTCTAAGACAGGGTGGCCACAGTCTGGGAAAATATGAAAAACCTGGAAAGTTCAGGAAATTTTAAACTGCTAAGAAAATGAGAGAAATATCAGGAAATTTTATAGTCTAAAATATAAAATGATACATTTGGTTTCACAATGAAGAGAAATGTCTTTATTGCATCCGATTCAAACTTTGCATCAAATACTATTTTTTCAAAAAATAACTATTCATAACAAATGAAATATTTTGACTTTTTTTAAACATATTTATGGGTGTCAATATGAGGGTTATTCAAGTTAATTTGAATTTTTGGACCAAGTAAAAGTTAAAGAATTTTATTTCTGAGAGTTTTTGTTTTCACACTTTATACACATTTGCATTTCTTATCTTCTTAGACTGCTCCGCCTTATTTTCCAAAGATAAACAAGCTTACAGTAGGATTCTGGTAGGAATAACAATATTAAATAAATACAAATGTTACTAAAACACTTTTAATATAGTCATATACGTCAAGTAATGTGATTTGCAACTGTCACTTTTGATAAATATGATCAATATCTTAAAAATAATATGCATAATATAGTAAAATGCTATCAATGTTGATCACAATAAAACAAGTTTTTTTTATAAACTGGTCTTTCAATGATTGTTTAAGCACCGCGTCTTACTACCCGTTTTGGCTATACGGCTAAGTACTGCTTACACTTATGGGTTAGGGATTAGGCAGTACTAATGTAGAGGTAATGCACCCGCATTTGCGTAGAAGGAAAGTTGAAAACCATTTAAGAAAAACCGCCCTCAGTGTACCCAACCGGAACTGCACCCCGATCTCCCCGTCTTGGGCAGTCTAGTTCGACACGAGAGTAGTGCGTTAGACCACGCGGCCACCGAAGCGGGTTCCTATGTAAATTGGACTATACACTGGGCCTATGCATGATCGGGGAGGGGAAAATCATTTAGGATAAATCTCATCTCTACATCCATCCTAGATTTGTTTCCTGACCTCCTTTTTACTGACAATTCAATCAATCATGAGCGTGACGCCTCAAGACTACATGACCAACAAAGTGGGTTTATGTTTATGCGCAAGCGTCAAAGAGTAGTAGAACTCGAACTAGACTATGACAAGAATTATTTTTATTCTTTATCAACTTCGAAAGCCAAAGATATACGTCCGACTTAAACACGAAGAAGGACACCATTTTAATGTTTAGAAAAGGGGACTGCTCGGCTTAAAGTAAATAAACGCCATATACCTAAATTTTGACTATCAGAAGTGACAGCTGCTAAACACATGTTTTTGCAGATCATATGGTTCAGAGTAGGGATATATAATTTGTTCTGGTACCTTTTCAAAACTGTCAGCTGTCAGCTGTCAGTCAGTACCAAAGAAGCCATGGGGCTACTGTATCTATAATGAAGGTAGTTTTAGAGGAAATCTAACAGCATTAGATTGGAGAAGGGATGTAAGACCACGGAGATGTATCACATGTGGGAAAATTACACCAAGCGCACCCGGCCGAGATATAAACCTCGACCTTCTCGTCACAGGCAATCCATTTGATTGTGAGACTGATTCCTTAGACAATGTGACCAATGTTGCAGGGGAAAATGCATTTAAGAAAACTAAACAGTCTACTGATTGATTGAATTGTCAGTTAAGAGAAGGTCAGGGATCAAATCTAGGATGGATGTAATGATGAGATTTATCCTAAATGATTTTCCCCTCCCTAGTCGTGCAATTGTGGATACATTCCTCATAAATGTTTGCCTTCATCATCCTTAACCCATTGCCATAATAGAAATGCGTATAGACCGGACGCGGGTACTACACCATGGGAGAAACAATTGTAAAAAATTGTAAAAAAAATGGCAAGGCTAGCATGAAGTAATGTTTCCCTTTTGTGGCACGTTTGACTACTGATCCAAGAGATCTCGGGTTCAATCCCCGAACACTTATTGCCGTGAAATAAGTTTAATTGTAATTGACTTGATAACTAAGATGTTTGCTCTGTTGTTGTTGTTGTGTTTGTTCTAGACTCGGGTGAGCGGGAAAACCTATATTATTATTAGCACCGCGTCTTACTACCCGTTCGGGTTATACGCACTTACGCTAATGTGTAATGGTAGGGTGATTGTGAGATGAAATGAAGGACCTACAGTTTAACGTGGAATCCGAACCACGGTGGCGGCCTGGCATTCCCCACATTCACAAGATGTCTTGTCAGAGATGAAGGAAGGGTTTGGTAATCAGATAAATCTTTGCCGGGACCGAGGATCGAACCCCGGCCGCCAGCATAGAAGTCTGACACCTTACCCCTAGACCACCAGGTCACCAGAAAAACCTATAAAACCATTAAATTAGTAAATAGCATGAAACCTCAAAACTTAATTATTGTGAAAGTTTAATTAGCTTAATTAGCAATGATCCTCGATACAGACACGGTTGGTCGCATTGGTAGCTTAATGCATTTTGAGGGATTATTCTTTTTTCTTCCTTTTTTTAACGATTCTCCACGTCTTTTACCCACCAAGGCGATCCGCATATTTACACTAATAAAGTAAGGATGAGGAAGGTGGGATTCGGAAGAAATGTAGGCCTACTTTCAATTTCATGGAGAGTTAGTGAGTGGGGAAACATTCAAGAAAATAAAACCTCAGCACACCCGGCCACGATTCAGGCTTTTGACCTGACCAACACAAGCACACTATACCAGACGAGACTGACGCCTTAGTCTACGTGTTCATCAGTGTGAGTAAGGGTCTTCCATGTAAGCGTGTACGCATAGGGGAGGGGGTTCCTTATCCTTCCCCGAGTGAGTATAGTCTCATTTTATATGAACTCGCACTCCCTAATTTGTCTCCTTAAATTAATTTAACTAATAAACTAATGGGGTAGAAATGAATAAAGTTGAATTTTGAGAAAATGTAGGCCAAATTCACGTATAGGTAGAGTGGGAAATCATTTAGGAAAAGAAAAATTTAACCATACTCGATTGAGATTCGAGCACCAAACTCCCTGTCAACGTCAAACAAGACCAGATATTATTATTATTAGCACCGCGTCTTACTACCCGTTCGGGTTATACGCACTTACGCTAATGTGTAATGGAAGGGTGATTGTGAGATGAAATGAAGGACCTACAGTTTAACGTGGAATCCGAACCACGGTGGAGGCCTGGCATTCCCCACATAAGAAGACCAGATGAGCCTGGCGTTTAGTCCACACTCGACACTGATGAGTGCGTGTACATTAAATACTTCTTTAACAATAATAATAATAATAATAATAATAATATACACACTGGAAATCTTCCTCTCACCTCAGCAATGAAGAAAGATTACACCGGTTACCATAGCGACGCACCAAGCTCTAAGCAGTAGGACCGACGTATTCACCTTCCATGAACCGACTGCTCCCGGGTTGCCGAGGAGGGAGGCGGGGTGGTGAGAGGGTTGCACGTCGTCCCACAACGTGCGTCGCAGCGCTCGGCGTCCCTCCGTGACGTCATCCTCTACCTGTAGCTTCTAATGGATCTAGTAACGAGTATTCGCACAAAAGGATTTATGTAGGGCTCTACAAGTTTGAAATTGGAAGGCAAACATTATCAAACAAGAGGGAAATATTTTTCCCGAGAAATCCTGGGTTGCCATGCAAATGTATACTTCTTTCAGATAAAATCTGGAACTTCGTTTTTAAAAGAACAAATCATAAATCCACGTGCCATCAGAAGACATTTTGAAAAGCTTGTGAGTTTTTTCTGTTGATTTTCCATCCTCTTTCCTCGCTAAGGTGGATTAATTTCCTCTAACCTATTCTCATCATCCGTATACCTAAGATTAAGTAATTAATCGCCCTTTTGTTGTTACATAAACTTTTTTTTTTAAAAGATAAGCCCACTTCGGTTGCCGTGGGGTCTAACACGCTACTCTCGCAGTAGACTAGACTGCCGATGACGGGGAGATTGAGGTTCTAATCTCGGTCAGGTGTACTGAGGGTGGATTTCCCAAAATGGTTTTACACTCTACCTCCACGCAAATGTGGGTACATTTCTTTTAAATGTATCCGTCCTAATCCTTAATACCACTAGCGTATTTATTATATAAGCGTATGACCCAAACGGGTAGTAACTTGCGGTGCTAAAAGACACACTCAAAACATAAAAATAAACACCTGCAATGAGAGGTATGTGGACAAGGGCGTCGTTCTCATCTAATTTGGATCCTCGGGGACTCGAAGGCTTGGATTCGTATCTCGGATGGGTCTATTGATGTCTGAAAGGTCTGCCTCATACATGATTTACCATTCTATCTTCACCCAAAAGCGAGTACATTTTCTCTGAACGTTACCTCTATACTCCCTACCCTATTAGTTTAAATAGGCGAGTTTTCGCGATTGACTTGGTTACGTCTTGATATCGAGTTTTTTCGGCCAAGTAGTTCTGACCAAGGTGGAATGCGAGAACGATTTAAAGAGGTTTTTCTTTAAAAAAAAAAAAGAAATGGCGGTTGGGTGGAGTAGATCTAACAGCTGCTAGGAGAATTTATGTAATCCTACTATATGTACTGCAAATCGACGGAAAATGAGCTTTCTAATTTTATTCTTATTTGGTTCTGTGCTTATTTTGACTAGTCTTAATATTTACACATGACCCACCTCGGCGGCGTAGTTAGTTAGTAGTTAACGCGCTAGTTTAGGGTTGAGGTCGACTGCCGAGGACGGGGAGATTGAGGTTAGAATCTTGGTTGGGGGTACTGGGGGTGGTTTTCCCTAAATGTTTTCCCCCTTTCCCTTCAAACAAATGTGGTCTCACTTCCTCTATATTCAACCTTCACAATTCATAATCTATTAGCGTAATTAGTACTTAAGCGTATAGCCCGAACGGGTAGTAAGTAATATGTGGTGCTAAATAAAAAATAAATACATGACACAACATGTCACGCTAAATCTATCTTTCCAAAAATAGCTTTAAGAAAATACGAGGTACGTATGTGATATTAAATAGGTCTAGATCATATATTACTCTTTTTGATCCATGACTAAACAGTTTTTAAGTGCCTACTTACTGTAAAATATTTATAGCTCGTTATTGCTGTCAATTTTTATTTACAAAAACTCAAAATCCATTGACTACGAAGTTATACTCGTTTAAATCTAACATTAGAAGTAATGACGTTTTGAAATTGGAGCACAAATTCTAAGTTCATTGGGCGTAAGCATACTCTTTATTCTGGTCAAGGAAAGAGTTATCAAACCGAGCTCTCTGGTATCGTCTCGGTCATAAACGTTTCGTTAACATCGATACTAGGTCAACCGCGAAAACTCGCCTATTATTAGGTTAACCCGCCCCAAACGGATAGTAAGACGTGGTGTATATAGCTGAAAGTATAATAATAAAGCAACCATGTTATTAATTCTGATTTGACAATTATCTTTTTGTAGTTTATTAGTATTTAACAAAATTCATCTAATTTTAAAATCGTGAATACTTTATAAATAATTGATCGGTAAATACTTTAGTGGGAACTCCAACAAAAAGTTTTAATTAATAATTTCTAAACGTTCATTTTTACCTTTGTATCTTTGGACTTGTCTTTACGACAAAATTTAAATGGTTTTTATCGGGGGTGGAGGTTGTTCATACCCCCTCTCCATCAACAACTCCATTCTGACTTGAAAACGTTTGATGGAACTCGAGACTAAACGTCGTCAGATATAATTGTTTTGTAAGGTATGATTTTGGTAGGAAGAACGGTAGAATCATGTTACTAAAGTTACTGAAACTATCTTGATATATTTTCATACATCAAGTCATGTTATCTGCAGCTGTCATTTTTGACAGATATTATTAATACCTATAGTATAACACACATAATATAGTAAAATGTTATTAATGTTAGCCACCAAGAAATATTTTTGAATTTTCTCTACTGTTTATCCAACCAAAATCAGGGTATAAATAAAATCTACCCCAAAAAATACAGTTAAAAAGTGTGATACATGCTTTGAGCTGATCACAACTTAAAATTCAATACTTGATTGATTAAAATGTAACACCCCGTTACTCAGTTCTTTACCTCGTAGGAATAGGTCACTAACAAAAATACTACAAGGATAAGAGGGAGTCATCTAACACAACAATATTAAAGAGAAAATAGAATAAGCAAGGGTTAAATGTAAAGAGTAATTTAATTCATTCACAAAAAAAATAACAAATAGTAATTTTAGTGACCTTAATCTCTTCAATTATCTAGTATAACAGTTAAAAACATAGTTGAATACATTAATGCTAAAGAAGATTAATGCAATTAGACCATGTTAGCATTATATGAAAAGCTATTAATAAACAGTAAATCAATATATATCCAAACATCTTGTGAATGTGGGGAATGCCAGGCCACCACCGTGGTTCGGATTCCACGTTAAACTGTAGGTCCTTCATTTCATCTCACAATCACCCTACCATTACACATTAGCGTGAGTATAACCCGAACGGGTAGTAAGACGTGGTGCTAATAATAATAATAATTAATAATAATAATATATATCCAAGAAAAATATAAAAAGTTTGAAGAGCCTTTCTAAATTGTTACAAAGGCGTCCGATTATCTACAGACATTACGAAAACATTAGCCTTTCTAAAGTAAAGTTATATCATAATTTTACATACTTTTACTTTAAATATCTCGACTTTAAATATTAAATTTTACACAAAACGAAAGTACCTTCAAGTACTACAATACATATTTTAACTACAAACATGTCATTAAAATATACACGAGAGTTTAACATCTCAAACCTAATGCAAACTCACGCGGGACTACTTGAATCGGCATCATTCAGATACAAAACAAAGTCTAACAATGATATTAAATTAATGAACATTAGAAGTTTGCCAAATTTTCGTTACACAAAATATTGAATTGTAAATAAATGAATTTAAATGTACAATAAAAGCTAGAATAATACGGAATGTCCTGATAATTAAGATACATGATTTTAGTATATTTCAATTAACATTACGTTAATTTAGATCAGCTAACATTAATAAATTTACTAACATCTTTAAGAAACAAGCCCTTAGTGGCGACATGAAACTGAAGCTACATTTAGTTATAAAATCGCATTTAAATAATGCCCACATCTAATAAACAAATATCAGCCTATCTCAGCTATAACAAAATTAAATTAAATAGTTAGAGTTCCATAATTCAAACAAAACATATTAACAGAGTATTTTAACTTTCCTTTACAGTGTCCAGAATTTTTCGAAGTCATCTCCTGATGATATAAAATAATCTCCAAATTCCATCCATCATGGCATCAATTTCAAAAGTACAATATTTAATAAATCTAACGGAGGTCCATCCTCGCCGGTGCCAATTTCAAAAGTCGTTTAATATCTTCCCAACATCCATATGATATAGTGAGCAAACTGCGTAGGAATTTTGGTAGGAATAGTCCATTTTAAGCCGGGTGACGTCGCAGCGTGGAGGGGCATGTCTTCACTGGCACGTATGCCAACATGCTTGTAGGTCGCTGATTGGTCATCCCACTTGGTGTAAACGCTACTCAGGTTTGTTGACAAAACATCTTTTTGACTGATTGGCTAACGACGTCAGAGAACAGGTTTCGCCAGGTGTGCAGGAAAAACACCCATCCGATGCATCTAAGACAGCCAGGTCAGAACATCGAATGTTGATAGTGTATTATATTGAAAGATATTGTTTATATATTGCTTGAAGTGACATGGAACTACAATCTCTGTTTCTTTGTTTCAGAACTTCGCGAAACGCGACAACCCGTTTTTAATTTTTGCGAACCACACGGTGTGACCAATTGGTCGGTACGTGTTGGAACTTGCTCTCCTGCTCCCCTTCTGGAAGCATCGGAGCATGCCTTTGTCTGTGTCTGTGTCTGGAACTACAATAGTGACGAATACTATTGTAGGGGATTTGAATTAATGTCGACGTTTCTTGGAGTGGGTAGTATGATTCGGACGATAGTCTATGCAGCATCGGGTTGGGTGGGACTTCGATTGTACAATACAACCCTTGTATTGTTACAATAACGTTTACTAATTATGTAAGACCGGATTTACTACCTTGCCGTCTATAGCCCTCGACAAAATGCTGCCCCTCCTCCCTCACACTTCCTCCCCCCCCCCCTCTTTCCTAAAGGAAGGCGATACGCTTCTCTATACCATTATAAGGTTTTCATCATAATTTTAGTTTTAGATTTAATTTTTAAATTATACATTTATATATTATCGTGATCTTTTACTCTTATAGATACATATTTTCGACCATTGAATCCTGAAATAAGTATACTTTTCCCTTCACCAAATAGCAGGCGAGATACACAGAAAACAAAGCCCCTTGATGGTGAGTAGCCTTCACCAGCCAATGTCTTATTTGTGTCTCCCCGTTATGAAGTTTTCAAGGAAAATATATTCCTTTTAATATGCCTTTCTTTATCAAGCTACTAGCGCATTGAAGCGCTTAATCCTGCGTTCAAGTTTTGTTCAACACCGTGAACTGTCACACAGTTTCGTAATTCGTTGTCCAGCCAAAGGCCTGGGTCCTTATAAGGTGCGAAAATACGCTCCTGGTGATCGGTAGCTGCATTTTCTGATCTTATTGCAATCGTACATTTTACGTCATCTTTGGGATATAGAGCTATTGGTAAGTTATTGTCAGTTACATACATAAACACTATTTGATGTTGAGGATATTAACTCTGGAAGAATTTCCTCTGTGAATGAAGGAACAACTAATTCAGTACTACCAGAGGATACTTAGTAACAGCACCCACAACAGTCAACAGACGTGGGACGTGGCCTCACGCATGAGTTATAGTTAATAAGCGTTACGATACTTACACACGGACACATTAATAATTTTACACAGACTTAAATAGTACAAGTGTACTGTGTACATGCGAATCAAAATTAATTATTTTTTCTGAACTGGCCATCAGCCCAGCAAGGAAAGTTTCGTATTCCGCGCGCGATCAGTAACACAACATAAACCAAAAGCATTTGCCAGCAGGACGAACAATAAACAGAGAACAGTTGAGGTGAGTCTGAGTCTGAGTGATCATTAACTAGCTGGCAAGTGGCGGACTCAGATAATTGTGAGTCAC